>VZTE01005202.1:321235-416851 GCA_013397775.1 Eulacestoma nigropectus
TTCTTCTCCCTCACGTCTTTCCCCACGGGCTGCACTGATGTTCAGTTCGGTGCTAGTTCTGCAGGCTGTTTAAAAGGAGGCTCCGCTGGTCCCGCTGGGTCTGCACGGGCCGCATGAGGGAGAGAGGACGCTCCCCCCGGGCTGCATGAAGGGGGAGGGGAGGCCCCTCCTGATTCAGGAGCCGAGCCAGGTGAATTCCGCTATCGGGCAGTCCATAGTTAGTTTAGCTGCTTGCGGCTCTGAGGGAAGGGAGAGGGGTGAGGGGAGGGCAGGCAGGAGCCCAGGCCGGGCCCGGAGGCCGCCCGGGGCTCGGAAGCCCCCGCTTCTCCCTCAGGAGACCGGGAACCAGAGAGGAACTTCCCGCCCTTGCACGGGGTTTAAATATGCAAAAGTCACAAAAGCGCATTGGCTTAAAAGCTTGTCAATCAACTCAGTTTCAACCCATGACACTGGTTTTTTAATATTGATGCATGTTCTTATCTGTTGTGTCTGCTAAAAAGGATGTGGAAGAGAAAGAGGGAAAGGCAATAAGGAATAATTTTTTGTATAAGAATGATCAAATGTATACAGCTCTGCTGATGATTCAGGAAACAGAAGGGTAAAGGCCCATAAACTGACAAATGTAATGGAGAAGGGAGCGAAAAAGGCAGAGATTGCTCGTTGTCTCTTCTAATATAAGAAAGAGGGCTTTAAATGCAATGGCCAGCAGCAGGCTCAAAACCATCCACGGGGAGCAGCTTCGCATAAAGGAGTACTCTGGCCTGGGACACTGTGGATGATTAAAATTGACTTGGCTTTGAAAGGTAATCAAGTAAACTCATTGAAGAAAAAGAAAGACTGCTCTGATTAGATTCTGGTCAGGAAGATCCTGTTTCTCACCACTGGAGATTGTGAGTGCATTGGGGAAAATACCACTTCATGCTTCCCTAGATAAGTGCTCGTGGCTACAGGAGGACACGATGCTGGGTTAGAAGGGAGAATTAGTCTCACCCAATTTATGCATTACCCAGAGAAATTTACTTCTCTCGCTACATCTTGCTGAATTTTAAAATATTCAAGTAGCCTAAGCCCAGTTTTGCCAGAAGGCTCTAACTTACCGTACATAATTCCTGTTTTCTGCAAGGACTTAGGCCACCTTGTGGTTTATGCTGCTTATATTGGTTGTCCCTGAAGGGGCATATCAACATTTTTTTGCCTTCCCTTCTTTGCTCCCACATGTTTCCATTGGGCAGTTTCTCCTGCCTGTTGTATCTGTTTCCATCCTTGGTATCTGGCCAAGCAGGCCCAGTTGCACTCCTGATTTCTCTTACAAAATGTATTCACTCCTCAGTCTCTATCTGGTCTCCATCCTCACACTTCCAAACTGTGCATCCAGTCACATGTTTCCTCCTTCAGACTTAAGCCAAAGTGTCATGGAGGATAAAAAGTGTCATTGCAAGTTCTCTTCTTTAATTGCAGGAAATGCTTCGCTCAGCTGCAGGTTCCAGTGTGCTGAGGAGTCTTCAGGGAAATTAGCAGTTGAATTCCAACTTCATGTTAGACTTGCTTAAATAGATTTTTAAATTTTTTTAAGGATTCTGGGTGGGCCAAGTACAGGCAAATTTTTACAGGTGTAGTTGAAAGGCTATCCTTGACACAGAACAACTTTCCTGTCTAATGCAAACCTTTGTTTCACAACCAATTTAATAAGCAAACCTTATTAATTTTTTTTTCAGCAGGAGCAAAAATCCTGTGTTTTCCCTTCTCTGTTCCTTAGAAACAGGTAAATGTTTTTTGGCTGAATCTTCCAGAAGTCTTGTGAAGCAGGCCCTCTGCTTTGGGAATCATCAGTGCCTAAAAGTCACATTTGGCAGTCATGTGAGAAAAGTTGTCGTAGGAAGGACTGAGCTTCTTTAACATTCAGCAGAGCTTCAGATCTCTCAAGTGTCACTAGTAGTGTATTTCCCAGAGCAATGTAATGTCTGGAGCATTTCTGAAATTCTGGGTGTAGCTTTGAAATTAGAAGATCTCTAGTAAACTGATTCCCTAGAAAACTTGGGTTTTTTTTTGGTAGAGTTTGCCTTGAAAATATTAATGACATGAAGGTGTCAGGCACTTGTATTTCTGGACAGTTTGTCAGCAGGGTGCTTGAAACCCCAAGTCCCAACATTGGTTGCACGCAGAGATTGCGCAGGAGAGTTAATCAGTAGACCAAAATAAAGTTGCTAGATTTTTTCTTATAGAATCATGTCCTTATGTCAATTAAAAACATCTGTGCATGTCCATTTTCAAATGATTTATAGACTTGCATCCTCTTCTCAAACATTCCAAGGAATCTTAACCTGGTATGTAGATGTTCTTTATTTCTCCATAACTGGAAAAAAATACTGAATTAACTAAGTATGGCACATTCATCCCAAAGTTTTTATGTGGTAGAAGATAATGAGAGCCAGTTGTGAAATCTGTGGTTTAGAATTATAGATGGAACAGTGGCAAGGCCTTTAGCTGAGGTTGCCTGAGTGTGATACAAGAGTGGCGGGAGCTTATCAGGCCTTCTACAGAAATCTTTTTTTTTTTTTTTTCCCCCCTGTAGAACTGATACAAAGCTATTTTCTTGAACATTAGCATTTGTGAAACAATAAATTTCTTGGAACAAAGGGTGCAATCCATCAATTCTTACAGTTTGTCTCTGTGCTATGTAGAAGGGAACAGATATCCTTGACACAGCATTGACAATGGCTTTGAGAACGTGTCTGTTTTGAACAGGAAAATGTATTAGGTGTGCAGGGCAAGGTTTTGGGGTGGCTTCTGTGCAGAGCTGCTGGAGGCTTTCCCTATATCTGATGGAGACAATGCCAGCCGGCTCCAAGACAGACCTGCCGCAGGCCTAGGCTGAGCCCACCAGTGGCAGGGGTGGCACCTCTGGGATAACAGATTTAAAAAGGCGGAATAAAGCTTGCAACAGCAACTTCAGTCAGGGAGAGGAGTGGGAATATGTGAGAGCGACAACTCTGGAGACACCAAGGTCAGTGCAGAAGGAGGGGCAGGAGGTGCTCCAGGTTTCAGAGCTGAGATTCCCTTGCAGACCCTGGTGCAGTCCATGGTGAGACAGCTGTGCCCCTGCAGCCCATGGAAGTCCCACAGCGGAGCAGAGATCCACCTGCAGCCTGTGGAGGACTCCACGCAGGAGCAGGTGGATGCCTGAAAGAGGCTGTGACCCCATGAGAAGCCCGTGCTGGAGCAGGCTCCTGGCAGGACCTGTGACCCTGTGGAGAAAGAGCCCACAGTGGAGCAGGTTTCCTGGCGGGGCATGTGACCCCACGGGTCACAAGCTGGAGCAGCCTGTTCCTGGAGGACTGCATCCCATGGGAGGGACTCACACTGGAGCAGTGTGTGAAGAGCTGCAGCCTGTGGGAAGGAGTCACACTGGAGAAGTTCATGGAGCACCGTCTTCCACGGGGGACACGCTGGAGCGGGTGAAGAGTGTGACAAGTCCTGCCCCTGAGGAAGAAGGAGTGGAGGAGACACCATGCGGTGAACTGACTGCACCATGACAGTAGTCGGTGAGTGATCTCCCCCTGCCCTTATCCCGACCCATGAGCCTTTCCTTATATATTCTCTGCCCCGTCCTGCTGAGGTGGGGAGTGATCAAGTGGCTTTAGTGGGCACCTGGTGTCCAACCCACCACAGAAAGGAAAGTCAAACTTTTTCATTGGTACACCACCCATTCCTTTTTTTTTTTTCTTTAAATAAAATATTTGTTGAAGCGTGGAGAATCCAAAAAGAGGGATTTTCTAATGGAAGCTATTTTTACAGTTTTGTTCTGGGAAGTTATTTTGCCATAAAATCTCTGCCTGTTTTGTTTGGTGGGATTTCTTTGAGATTTTTTTTAATACATCCTCCGTAACCTATAGAGACAATAATACGTGGTTGACTTATGAATCAGCAGCTGGCATTTCAGTTACTGTCACTGATGCAGTCACAACTTGTGTCAAGTATGACAAATTCTTCACTAAGTGATACATAAATAGTAATCAGAGCAGCAGTAAGACAGGAGCTGTTTCTTTTCTTCCATCCTCTGCCTTTCACTGTGCTGAAGAGGAAAATTCTGAGTGTCTTTCAACTTTCTAATCTTTTAGTATCTTTCTGAGGACAGGTTCTGTTGGAATCTGATAAAGAATCCTTCGTTTCAATTTAAAAGAGGGGAAGAGAATGTGACACTAAGCAGCATCTCTCTTTTTTGGTGCAAGATTTGTACGTGTTTTGGTAGTTTTTTGGTCACCAGATCAGGACAATCTATGGATCATAAATCAAAGAATATAAAAATTTAGGCTCCGGAGTTTGGCCATTATAGTAATTAATAAAGTTTTCCAGCAGAACTGTGTACCTAAACTTATCCATTGATTTAAGTGGAAGATTACGTGCCTCTGGAAAACTTCCTAATTATTGTTACAACCTTTTTGGTTGGTTTTTAATATATGTTCATGCATTTTTAGGTTTTTAATATTTCACTTATCTTCATTAAGCATCCCCCTGGGTGTCTTTTGTCAATATATGCATTCTGCAACAAGAATTTATTCCTAGGAATTTGTCCAGATTCACAATCACACTTAAGTCAGTGCTTTTATCCTTAATTTCTTGAGTCATGTGCTAGGGAACCTTATGTTTGACATCATGGAGCTTAGTGAAACTTGGCCATTGAAACACTGGTTCCATTGAAAAACATCTGGAGGGAAACCAATAGCCCGGTATATCCTGTTAGACTACACTCAGCATTATCCAGCCTCCTGGTCTTTCTCTTTGAGTCCTGCCTTGCCAAAACGTGGCCGTGCTTACAGAAATGTACAAACATGAGAACAAAATGGATGCACTCCATGTTCCTAAAAATGTCATAGCTTGGCTGTGCTGAAAGTGTGTGTATGTGTGCTCGCTTGGCTGTAGCAGTGACAGGTTTTTATGTTGCTCTTTATCATACTGATGCTGAAGTTAAAGACTGAAAAGCCCTACAAAGACATCTGGCTCTTTTGCCGTTACCTCTGCACACTTTTTCCATACAGTGTATTTCTCATGTTTTACTTAAATAGTTCAAATGGTCAAGTTTTTTGTAATTTCTTTTGGATCTCTCCATTCATGTATGAAATGGGTTGCTTAAAACTAACAAATAGTATCATATTAGAGTTTCCTTTTCCGTTCACCATGTTTCAAGTTAATGATCTGGTAATGTTTGCATTCTTTATTTTGAAACAAATCAAGGAGTTGATTGTGGTTGTAGGGTTGTTTTTTTTTAATTGCTTTTTAAGAACAAGAAGAAAATGGGATATAAAATTGTTCAACAGTTTGTGTTTAGATTTGTAGCTAGTTAAAAATATTGTTATGTCACTGGTCCTGAGGAACGTATATCTGCCTTTAAAAGTACTTTGTACAGCTTTTGAGTCATGCAATATAAAAACAGGGCAAGACACAAGACTCAACCATAGTCCATCACTTTGGTATCACTGTGTGGCACATCATAACTGGAAGCTCTTTGGAGATAAATTTCTTTGCTCATTCACAAAAGCTGACAATTACTTGAAGTTCTGTTTTGGAATGGAGAAAACTCCACCAATTTCATGGTTGTCTTTTTCACGTTAAGTTAATATTTATGTTAACATGTTTCTTATTTATTTGATTACCTGTAAATACCCAACCAGGATTAAAGAGGTTTCCTTAATCTGTGCACGCTATTTAGCCCATCTCCTCTGTTGGACAAACGTGGATTTGAGCTCTTCCATTCTCTGTTAACAGCTCTCAGCATATTGGTATCTTCCTTAAGAAAGAAAAAAGAGAGACTTTAACAAAAGCTTTAAAACCATTGATAGCAACTTTAGACATTTCCCTTAACTCTACACGATCTATGGAAAAGTTAGCTAAATGCTCCTGATCTCTCCCTGTGGGATTCAGTCCAGATCCATCAGGTGTCTCTGACAGAAAAAAGGCTAAAACCAGACATCTTGACTTTGAAGCCAAAAGCAGCTGATGTCTTTTCACATGAGCGAGACAAATATTTCTATTCATCAGTGGCACTACAATCATGCATATGCATGTGCACGTATTTGGGATTACAGGCACTAGTTCTCATGTAGAGAGTGTTGGTGGGGAGCAGGCAGCAGCCCGCTTTCACTTTCCTGGTTTTTGTGCTCCTGCTTCATCTGCTGCTCCTCAGGCTTCTCTCCTTTCCACTGGGTACAAGGGACCTGGGAATAAATAGAGGAAAAGCACCAACATGTGTTTAGTTTTTTTAACTAAGCAGCAAAGTCAAAAACTTCGTGAAGCTCTCAAGAGCAGCTGGAAACATCAGGACAAAATTAAGTGACATTGAAATATCAAAACTGAAAAATTACAGTAATTAATAGAAGTTTGAATGGAGAGTTGTTGCTCTTCCCACTGAAGCAGTGACAGTTGTGTAGGTGCACTGTGGGCCAGAATTTGTCCTCTATACTTTGTCGAGTTATCAGTCATATGTGTTCACAGGTCCAAACATTCAGGCTATTTACTGCTGACTGAAGAGTTCAATCAGCAGTAAATTTTGCGTACAATAATATATTAGCATTGCATACAATGTATGTATGCGTCTAACTTAATGTTTTTCAGCCTCAGTCAGGATATTCTGTAATTAGTTGTTAATAAGCTGGAGACACGGTTAGAGCAACATGCACAGAATTACATCCATTCTCTTCCAAAGGTGAAATTAACTCAAAGTGTAGGGGGACTCCTACTTTTATCTGTGGTCTGCCTTGAAAAGTCAGGAGAGACAGTGCACAAAACAGAATAGACAAAAATCTACTGGGGTGGAAATCTGTTAATTCAATTTATCGATAATCTGGAAGAATGGAAGACTGAGAGAGAGGTGACATGATGAATGCAGCTTGCTCAACGCAAAGTGAGACTTTAATCAAAGAAAGTTAAACTATTGTCTGCCCTTGGCATTCCTCATCAGTATTCTGCCTTATGCAGTGGGAACATCCATTAATTACAATGGAACCATTACTAGGTAAAAATTGTAACCATGGCTATGGATGATGCACGACAACTTGCAATGCTGCTCGCGCGGCGAAGCCGCACAAAGAGGACCTACCGCCACTTATGCATGTCATCACTACATTCAGAGCCTGATTCCTGAACTCTGTGATTAAATGCTGCTGAATATCTTCCCCCACTATTCTCTCTCTCTCTTGCCTGCTTTTATTTCCTGTGAAGATTTGGACCTCTGTTCTTTGCATCTCCTGCCATGGCTCAAAATCCTGCTTCTTGGTTCTTTCAACCTGCCACGTCCAATAATCACGCACAGAAAATGCTTATGCAAGCCAGTTGGCTTAGATTTCTGTCTTAAGGGAAGAGTGCATCTGTTTTTTGGATTAAATCATGCTTATAAAGTCGTGCTTATTCAGTTGACAGAAAAAAAAATGCATAATTTAAAGCTTTCATTTGCTCTTGTGCTAAAAGATTTCAGAGCCTCAATTCACCCTCATTTTATCCTTCTAGAGCAATACAAAATTAGAGTTCATTATGGTGATCCAATCTCTCCTTTTGTCTTGATTGCAGACACATTAAGCTCTTTGCCAGAGATGTCGACTTTCCTGAACAAGCCTTTCAAGTCTTGCAAACTATCTGTTGTTTTCCCAGTAGGCTAATTAGGGTGGATTAGCGCCCATCAGATAGGCCCTAGGGATGAACCAAAAGCTGAAGGGGAAGGTAAATTGCAATGCCAAAAACTTCCACCTTTGTAAGGCCTGAGACACAAGGTAAGAAGCTGAAGGAGAGCAGGGTACAGTTGCAAAAGAGATTGTGTTCCCCGGCAGGACAACACCCTAAATGTGGAACATGATCTTGTGACGAGAGCTGTTGATTTTTTTGCTTGGCTCACTCCAATAGCATTTGTTTTGTGATTAAAATGCAGGCAAATTTCAAAATAAAGCGTGGCTTTGAATACAAAAGGTTTAGTTAGAAAACCATCAAATTGAAAATGTCCTCTTCAGAGAATAATAGAAAAAGATTTTATTTTCCTGACCAAGAGAATTAATAGAAATCATAATTGTTTTGTGGTTGATTATTTATTTCTCGACCAGAGTCTGTGATTTCTTTCAGGACAAGTTTGGCTAAAAAAGGTTTCATTCAGATCTCTTCTTCTTGATGAGACTAAAAGGAAGACTTAAGAAGAGACTCTCAGACAACTCTTAGAAGATGTCTGTAGGGATCTTGTTCTTTTAAAGGGTGGGTTAACCATGATTTCTCTGTCATTTTAACAGTTTTCATGGTCAGCACAGGGAAAAAAGGAGCATCTGGCACACAAGTAGTCTCTGCTTTAATTAAAATAGGTCAGATCTGGAAGTGTTTATTCTCCTGTTGGCTAAAGGGGCAGCTCTGATGGCTGGCTCATAACAGACATGTATACAGTGACATCTGAAATGAGATAAAAAGAATCCTGCTTTTAAATCCTTTTGAGGCTTTCTCAGTTTCAGAAAAAAGCAAAGTTGCCAAAGGGAAGGTGTTAGTATAGATTGGTCCTACACTCAGGGAAAGCCAGTGCTGTGGCAAGGGTGTGAGAAATGCTGGTGTTCTGTAAGAAGAGGCTGACAAGGTCTGCCCTGCATCTCTGTGCATTAGCTCCAGCAACAAGTTTGATACCCTGGTCCTCAGAAATAAGAGTGAAGGCTACATTGTACATAACTGGAGAAAGTATTTGGGGTTCTAGGCTACATTTCAAATAGAATTAGTGGAATTATTCACTAATTACTAAGAATTGACCAGAATTACTACATTATGTTTAATAAACGGCGACTAGAAAAAGAGTTGAAGAAAGTTTTTTCTGCGTTTCCCTCGAATGTCTGTAATGGATTGAACTACCCAAGAGAGTAAGGAAGGTTTTGACAGAACAAAAGGAAAATTTTCTCAGCTCTGATAGGTATATTTGTGTTCAGGAAGTAGCTTAAAGATTGTCAGCGTCTTGGTTAGTGTATGCTTTTGATAGGTTTAACTGAAACACGGTGACAGGTAGGTGTGCTCTGGGATTTACACAATAGTTGGTATAACACACATGCATGGAGGTAAATCTTCCAGACAGTTGCAGGATCTTGCACACTGAGCCTTTGCCATTGCAGATTCTCTGAACTTTTCCTCTGACAGCCTGGCTCCCACCCCAGTCCCGAGGTCTGTACCTGTCATGGGAAAAGATTCATTAGCCCATGATGTGCAGTAGCTGTGGGATCCCTTTGTACGACCTCAGCATCCTGCCTTGAAGTGTGAGCACTGCAGCAGTTAAAAGTTGTAAGCTGGGCCTCTGCTATTGTGAGTGTTTTATGAAGAGAAGAGTGTCTGTTATGTTTTTTGGGTTTGTTTTGGAATCTCAAGGACCTCTTAATTTGGAAATTCCCTCGGTGGCTGTATCTTTTTTTTTTCCCCTCTCTCCTAGTGATTTTAAATGGTGGTAGTTAAAAGGGAGTAAGAAAAGTGTTCATTGTTTATAAGGTGTATAGAGCCAATCATCATGTTAATTACATGTCACAGGGTAATGAATAACCCCGTACTTCTATCACGTGGGGAACAACCTGGGGTTCGTCAGATGGGGCTTTGTGCTTTAAATGAACACCCCCAAACAAAACTGTGCGCCACTCCAATTATGTGAGGACAGACTCTGGTTCAATGGGTTCTTAAGTCTTAAAGCTTTACAGCTGTGGGAACAGCAGTTAGACACACACTGTTCTGCAAACACCAGAAGTCTAAGCTAAAATGCAAAGCATACATTTTGTATTGCTGATTTGCTTTGTAGTACTCATCCATATGCACTGAGAGCCTAGCAATGGTGAGAAAATAAGTAAAAAAAAAACTTCAGAACTGAAAAACTGTTATGATTATAACATATTATTGTATAATTGCCTAATTTTGCAACTTTGGAGAGTGTTTATATTCTCAAAATTAATTAGTGGGGAGTGTAACTGCTTTAAAAAATGCCATTCCTCTGAAAACTATGTGGTTAGAAATGTATGCCTCAGTGAATGTACACTTCATTATTATTGAATATAAAAGTTTATAGTTCATTACACAGAAAATTGCCGTTGAGGCATTTCACAGTTTCAAGAACAATTATTATCCCTGATTGAATTATGGAATGATTTTTTTTGTGGGTCAATAAATTGAAATAATTTTTATTTGAAATGCATTCAGACAAATATTTATGCAAAAGATAACTGAAGTCAGTGATTTAGGGGGAGAAACATCAGATGAGAATTTACAGAAAAGCAGCACGCAAGAGTTTAAAAGTACGTTTCTGGAAAATACTTCTTGCCGCAGTGGGGAAAAAATGTGTCCCCCTTACTCTGGAGCTGATGAGATTAGTTTTGTATGCTTCTGAGGGGCCTGATAATAGCGGAGGTTGGCATTAACCCTTTTCCTTTATTCTAACCTGTGCGAGTGGGATTGTGATTTCAGATGCACATGGGTGGAGGGAAGTGACAGTGCTCTTGCATCACCGTGTGAGCAATGGTGTTTAGGGTTATGTGGAGGCCTGTGACTGCTAATTCCTCTCTCCAGATCCAGTAGGGAGCAGAGTCCTTAGTGGCTGGGCTGGTCCACACAGGCTTTTATGCTGCTGGCAGCCCCAGGCCAGCTGGTCTGCATGTTCCCACAGCCAGGAGATGGGGATAGGCTTGGACAAGGTGCTCCACGTGCAGCTGCTATGTTTGATGTCTGCTTCCAGCTGTCTTCATGCTGCACAAGAGAGATCCCTCCATTTCTGAATGTGGCCTCAGTGATCTCTGAGCTGTTTCCTAGTCTTGCTGTGATAGCTGTTGGCAGCCAGTGGGACTGCTGGCAGGAGCAGGACATTTGTTCCTTCTGGTGATGGATGACTTGTGAGTGCCTCCGTCTCGGGCTGCTCTGTTTTTCCTCTTGGAGCGCTCCTGGACCAGTGGAAGATTTTCACACTGCCGCCTGCCTCACTTCTGAGAGATGTGAAATGTACTGCCAGCTCCTCAGTTTAGATGAAATGGCAACTTCAGCAAAGTACACAAGCTTTGGCACTGCAATTCCAGATTGTCATATTGTCCCCTTTGTAGATAGATAATCGCAGAATCATTTAGGTTGGAAAACAGATCATCGAGTCCAACTGTTCTGTCTCAGTTTGAGATAATGATAACTCCTGAGGCCTCAGATCAGGTTGTTTTTTCTTCTTTCTTGGCCCAGCTACGCTATCTGTATATCTGCAAATCCCTGGTTCCTCTAATGTCAGCTCCTGACATTGAAACCATTCCTTTTCTTGCTTTTCAGTTGAATAAAAAATGTCAGTAGGTGATGACTGAGGCTTCCTTGGTGCCTTCTTACATTGGATAACGCTAAATGTATGGATTATGACCCATAGTATTTTCAATAGGTGATTTATCATTTTGACATAGTTTTGATGATGTGGAGTAGAAATTGCTGGTCTAAAACCATTTTTTGCTGTGAAATGCTTGAAGTCAGGCTCAGTCATCTGGAGCCCATGCCATCAAATTTAACACCCTTAGGAAGAACTGGTTTTACATAGAGGTGCATGGGGTGGGTAAAGAATTTTACACCCACCCAGATAAACTAGAATTACAGTCTAGAACTTCTGCCCAAACAACTTCTGCCCAAGGTAAGCTAGTTGGCCAGCTTTGCTGCACTGACTTAACTTTTCCTAGTCCATGAATAGGATCTGGCTTATGTTTCTGGCATAGGAAAGAAGCCTTGGCAGTGTGTCTGCTGTTGCTGCTCATTGGAGACCAAAATGAATGTTGCTAGCCCTCTCTGTCAATTTTCTTCGATCCCTAGATGACCCATAGAATTTGTCTTTAATACTTCTCAAGCAGAACAGTTTTCTTGAAAAAACGAACAAATGAATAACTTACTCTGGTACAGTTTTGTCAGTCTTTTTCCTGTTAAGTTGCTCACTGTGAGAAAACAAAGTAAGTATCGATGGAAATGTGTTTAATTATGATTTTGAATGTACGGATATGTTTTTGGTTTGCCTCAGTTATTTGTGGTTGTTATATCCAGTCTCAGTTAAATATTGTACGAACCAGAAATATGTAAGTGAACAAAGTCTGTTTTGTATTTGCCACCTAACACAAAGATGGTGTTCACCAAATGAATACACTTTTGGACACAAATTTCGGGAGCAAACCATATAATCAGGGCCTTTTTGTTTTGTTTTTTGTTGTGGTTTTTTTTTTTATTGTGGGTGAAAGTTGAAGATGGCATGGCACATAAAGAGACATTATTAGCTTTTAAATTTAGGGAATTAAATTACATTTCTACTCTGACTCACCTTTTTTAGCAAACCTATGCTATGCAGTAAGCTAGATACCTGGGTCAGTAAGTGTCAGTTAATATTTTCCTATTTTTCTTCATATATTTCTACATAAAAGATGTCTTAAGACTCTTTCTCAAAAAGAAAAAAAAAATTGTAAAAACCATCTCAAAAATCTTGCTCATGCTGTGATCATCCGCAGAAGTCAACAACAAAACTCTGCTGGTCATTTCTGTGCAGTCTGTGGTAAAAGTATGAGACAATTCACTGACATAATCATCCTGACTCCATCTCTCTGGAAAGTTGTCATGGAGTTGAGTCACATTTTTGCATCGTCCCATAGGACGTGGCTCTCATGGGAACCCAGTGGTAAATTCAGCCTTTTAGAGGCCTCTCAGCAGTTTCTTTTCCCCTTACAAACATCTTGGTACATTTGCTGGTACCCCATGTTTGGACTGGCACCCTCAGGCTTAGTGATGCACTATTCCTTCCTGCTGTGGCCTTCCCCTTGCGCTCCTTGGATAACCACTGGCTCTGGAACATCCTAAATGGTCAAAACTTTCCAGAACAGCAGCGCAGGGAAACATAATTATAACCATTTTCCTATTTATGCTGGCAAATTGGTAACTTGTCATGGCCTATATCACAGAAGCTTGAGTGGAGACGAGCCTCATAAATTGCATTCTATATTTCTTTTTCCAAAACCCCTTCAAACTTGATTTTATGATACGCTTCTCTGTTAAGCCTCATGACCTTTCAGCTGCTGCTGCTTGAATGTGGCAGCTTTCCAGAACACACGAGCATGTTCTAGAAATTTCTTTCAACGTTTGCTAGAGCGAAGTCAGGGGTTTGGGGGACCAAAAGGAAAGGCTAGATTTAACTGGCACTGACACTCCCAGGGAGAAGAGGCTTTTACCATCCAAACAGTGTGACAGAGAAAGATATTTCTGCTTAATTCTTGCCATAACAGATACTGAAATTAAATTAAAGTTTTAAAACCTGTCTTGATGTTAACTTTTAATATGCAGGTATTTAAAACATAGACAAGATGATTTTCTAGAAAAAGAAAAAGAAATCGTCTTTGTTGATAGGAGATATTTGTGGTACAGCCTGAAACATTTGGAAACATCTGATAGTTAATGCTGAGGAGTTAGGTGCTTCCATATGGGAGTGCAGTGTGCTTTTGGTGGGATGGGGAGAATTGAAATTTTATTTCAAGCCACTGAGGAAACTCAATTGCCCTGCTTGAATATTAGGGATAATGTAAGTAAAGTGTAAATTGGGTGAGATGAGTTCTTCTTAAAAATTGATTGCATAAAATTGTCTATTTGGGTTTCTTTTTCAAAATAAGCAAAACAAGAAGTTATTGCAAATTTCACGGAATACTTTGAGGTCAGGCTTAGGTATTAAGCACACAGTAATGCTGGTGTGTTATCTCTTCCAGGTGCATGCAGGGGGAGTACATAAATGTCACTGACCCTTTTTGCTGATTTTTGATGCTTGTATGTTTTACTTCTCAGCTATCTTGGAAAAGCAGGACTCCATACTAAGAAAAAATGTTCTGTCAAAAGCTTCAGTGCTGGGGTTTTTTTTCTCGCAGAGATTTGCACTGTATTCTTCCCTTCTGTGACCTTCAGTGTCTGTGAGACATCTGTATAAGAAGTACGGAAGAAAAAAGGGTTGCAGCATATTGACAGCAACTCTTTCTAAATCTTATCCTCTAAATTGCAAAGGTTTTTTATGCCATCTTATGAGTTTCTCGAAGCTTCACTAAAATGAGCATTTCAGTGGAAAGATGCAGGAAAAAAAGCTGAATCCCATTTGAGACTGGATTAATGCTGACCTAGATTAATGCTCTTTGGAAATCCCTTCGGAATATCTCTTTTCTAATTACAGCCTTTTGTCTGAAAAAATTGTTTTTGCAGATATGGCCAAGCCTCAAAAGTGTTTCCTGATTCCAGCTCATCACAAACTGACTGTTTTACTGTTTCTGGCCGAGCACATGCCTACATCAGAATAATGCACTCATACTGAGTGTGAGAATACTGAAATCTTGTGTATGTAGAGACAAAGCCAGGTATGTACACTGAGCATCTTGACACAAGACAAAATGCAAGTTTTTTTGGTAAGCTACTGCAAAGATCACTTTTTTTTTAACCACCATTATAAGATCACACATAAAGTCAGTCTTGTGTGTTAGGGAGACTGCCTTTCAGTAATCTCTTCCATTTATTCTTTATAAAAATCGAGCAGGGCAAATTTTATCCTTGAGCTAGAAGTGTTGGTGAAAACATTGTGAAATCTGGACTAAAACAAATGTTGCCATGTTTAGCATAACATTTGCATATGAAACACAGGCTATGGACTTCTAATATTTTTAATTGCACAAGTAGGTACAGGAAAATTCTTCCTTTTTTGGATGTACTACCCCAAGGTTTTTTTTTTTAAATAGTAATATTCAATATTTATTTAGTCTGATGTTTTGGTGTAGATGAAACAAAAGATGCCACCTACATCTGTAAAACTGATTATGAAGATATTTATTTTCACATTATTTATCCACATGGTCTTTATTTGCTTTTAAAAGTCTTCCTGTGAAACCTGAATGCTGGAATAGGGGTTGCTCTGCCATGTCTTGAATCCTTCACTGAGGGCAGTGAGGGATGAAGGAGATGCAGTGCACCCTTGTGAGCTAAATTTTGCCTTTAGGAGTCCCATAGAGGTCCAGCAAGAGCCTGCTCAGGCTGGGGCTGTTTTGAAACTGGAATTCTGTTCTTGCTAAGGACATGGTCTCAAAGGACGTTTCTTTGACTCAGAAGAAAACAGGTTCACTCATTTCCAGAGGATTACTGTGGATGTTCTTTTTTTCTTCTCTGGTGGCAGAAACTTTTCTGTCTGTTTATTCAGAACAGAAATAGAGTTTGCGTTTTTTTCATCTAATGTGAAGTGATAAGCAACTTGTCTATGTGAAAAATTGCTTTTCTTTATGCAATATGGAAAGGGAAATCTCCACCCATTTCCTAACTAAGTGTCAGCCTGGAGCTTGGAAGAGGTTTCTAGCTTCAGAGGTGCATTATCGTGCTCTTTAATATAGAGAGCTCGTAGAGAGAAACAAACACTTTTTGTCTCACTGAGTTTTGTTTTAGATCAACAACTCTCAGATGAATGCATAAAAGCTTTGTTGTTTGGGTCACATACTGTATTGCATGATGTATTAACTCTGTGTTTTGATTTTCTTTTAAAAGTTAAAAGTTCTGAAACATTACTGATTTCAAATCCACATGTACCATTATCTCTTATTTTTATTTTTTTTTCTTTTGCCTGCTTTACAATGTCAGTATGGTAAAGCTGTGTCATTCTGAGCATGGATACATTAGTTATAGTGGGAGGGATAAAGTTATAGTGTAGACAGAATGTGGGTTTTTGTTAGCTGATGCAATGTTAAAATACCCAAACACTAAACTATTGCTTGAATCCAAGTAGCACCTATGGGGCTCTCTTGTGGATGAAATTTATTTTGCTTGTGATTCTACTGCCTTTCACAAATCCAAATGGCTGCTTGCTGTGGGTTTGTAGCTGCCCGTCTATGGATCTGTCCTTCCATTTCTGAGTAGCACCTTTTACATTTGTAATTTGTGTTCATAAATTGAGTCCGAATTTAGAAACAAGGGATATGTAATGTAAAGTCGTACATTTGGGGCTTTTATGTGTCAGTTTTATTTATTTAGCCTTCAGACTCATAAAAGTAACAAGGTCTTGGAGTATTCCTACTTATAAAATGTTTTTTGATATTAGATTACTACATCAAATGAGTGGATAGTAGATGCAGTTCAGTATATCAGAAATATTCAGCATAACTGAGTTAGACTTTATAGGTAAAGTCAGTTATGTACTTGATTTGCCTTGGGAATCAAGGCACTGTGAGAACACTTCCCTTTTTCAATATTTTCTATCATCTTACTACCTGCCTCTCCTTTGTGATCACCATTCGAACACTGGTGGCCTAGGGGATGCAAATTCAAGGAGGGAAGGAAGTTTAAACAACAAAATACTCCCCCAACCCCACATGTTTAATCACTGCTCTACTTCAGGGACCATATCTATTGTCATTTTCTGCGTGTTAAAGCAGTTACTGCAGTTGATGGCATGCTGTCTCTATAATAGAATCCAAAGGAATTTTAAGCCATTCATCTATTTGCATATGTTTTAAATTACCCCGTGAAGTTTAGCAGAGGGTTGGCAATGTCTTGTTTGAGATTGTGAAGGGCTCTTTTATAGCAGTTGCACACAGTCTGGTGTCCCGTGGCTGAGGCACAACTGAAGGTTGATTTACCTGGTGAGAGGCACACAAAAGTGAATTTGGAAACTCCATTTACAGTGGGATCCCATTAGGTGTTTGGTCATAACGTTTTAATGAATCAAGAGTTGAAGCAAGGGCACTTTTTTCTGGATCAAGGGGGAACCAAGTCATTACCTATCAATGGGTACAGCCTGAAACTTTCCTAACTGGCTCTGCACATGAAGGAGAGTGAGTAAACCCCTAGTTATTTATTTGCCTGTCCATGTTTATAATAAGTATACCGCCCTTCTTTTTCACATCTGAAGCAATTAGTTTTCAGCACAGGTGGTCAGGAAGGGCCAAAACCACGTGGATACCCTGATTCCTTCTGCAGTGCTATCTTGTAGGTACCAGAGAGTTGCTGTTCTATTGAAGGGTTTGGGTTTAACCTGGCACAATGTAACAATCCACTAATATTTAAAAGTTTCATATGGCAATCAATTTACTTCTTGCCCAGCATTTTGTTTCTAAATCCTCACAGGCATAATGGTGACTGCACACTGCAAATCAGCTGATACGTGTCTGTTTCTGCATGTGTTGGTGTGAATAACTAAATGCTTTCAGATTTGCTGCTCTTACCCGTCTGCTATAAATCACATCATATAAGGATAAGTCTGGCTATCATCTGCATGAAAAATACTTCAGTCTACTCTATCTGTAGTGTGTGTGTGTTTATTAATACATACCTGTGGGTATTTTACAAAATGTAGATTCTAAATGCGAATTTATATTTCTATTCCAATGTGCCATCTAAGTAATTATTTTGTATTTTTTAAGCAGAGAAATACATACTTCTTTAGAGTCCTTTTTGAGTCTGCTCAGAAGGCTCTGCACTTTTGATCCACTCATCCTTTTTTTTCCACTGTGTTTTGTTAAAATAAAAATTTAGATTTTTAGTTTTAGATTTAGATAATATAGAGAAATAGAAATATTCTCTTTAACTTTTCTAACTTTAGAAGAGCATTCTCTCTTATGCTATCCATGCTGTTGCCAAGAGGATGGGAAACTTCCTCATTT
The DNA here is from genome assembly GCA_013397775.1 of Eulacestoma nigropectus. Lineage (NCBI taxonomy): Eukaryota > Metazoa > Chordata > Aves > Passeriformes > Eulacestoma > Eulacestoma nigropectus. The sequence continues at coordinate 338,872 of VZTE01005202.1, forward strand.
TTCTGGGCAGAGTATAAGACATGACCTTACCCACCACTTCTTTTGACAGCTATCCACATAGGAGACATGGTACTTGGAAAATTTCCTTGTTTTGACTTAGTTCCCAAAGTTCTAGAGGCTTATTGTTTGAGTCAACTGTACCATTTGAGTTTGTCAAGATCTACATAGATTTTAAGCTCTTTTTTATTAGAAAATAGGGATTATGGTTCTATTTAACTGACAATCATTCAGTAATGTAAGATGTTAGCTGCAAATGTAGCTAGGGTAAAATTTCAAAACCTATTGTTTTTTGTAGTTACGGAACATAAGAGCAGCAGTGGTGAGAGGACTGAGGACAGTCTCACAGTGTGGAAACTCCCAACAGAGCAGGATTGCTCACAAAGGTCTTTAAATATGATCCATTTGGATGAAGATTATAATCTGAATTTTAATGTCAGTTTTCTCAAATGTGCAAGGACTGAGACAGTCTTTCCTCAGCAAGCCCCAGTCTGATTTTTTTCTTTTCAGACGCTCTCAGCACCTTTCTCAGCTCCCAGGGGCCATACATGCCTCCTATTTTCTGACGCAGGAGCAAGAACTTCGTGAAGTTCCTAGGCCTTGCTGATCTTTAAATTCTCGTAGTTGGGGATTTTGCTTTTATGAAATACTCATCCTGAATTGCATTTCCTGGGAATACTGAGCTTCATTTGGCAGCAAGTGCCCGAGGGTGACACAGTGACAGGTTCTATGACAACTGGAGAAGATACAGAAAAAGGAACTGTGCAAGAGAAGAAAATAAATAGGAGCATGTTTTGGAGAAGGAAAGCATGTTCTCTACGTGAGTAAAAAGTAACTTTTGACCTCCTTTTTTGGGTTCAGACAGAGGTTGCAGTGTAGGTAGATTCCTAAATCCTTGTAAGAACTGATTTGTCTAGCTCTGGAGATGCTTACTGCAGGGCTTCAACTCCAAACTGTTTCTAGCCAGATTCCATTTATTATCAGCACATTTTGACATTTCAAGTAATACTGTGCAGGTTCTATTTCTCACTTTCTATTAGTGATTTCTGTAGAGTTATGAGCTTTTTCATTCTCGGTTTCCCAACACTTCCAACAGATGTCTTGCCAGCAGTGAAGATGATTAAAGGTTTTTGAAGAAGTAGACTGCTGCAGGAAATCTGAAATGGATCCCATTGCAGTGCCAAAAATCTTTGGAAAATATATGTATATCCCCTCCTTGAAGAAATCTTTCACAATATTGCTATTTCACTGCACTTCTGTGTGTTTTTTTTCCTGAACTAGACAGAATAGGTAAGTGAAATTCCTACAGGAAAAGAAGGTGAAGAAGAGTGAGCTTGTGGCTTAATCTCGGCAAAGTGTTGGATAGCACCTACAGATATGCTGAAAATATACATTTAAACCACTGAATGGATTTCCACAGATCTTGTTCTCTGATGCTAGTTGGTCCCCAGCTATTTTTTTTTTTAGACTACTGCTCTTGAGCATTTCCATCTGGCTAGGCGTTTTCAACATTATTTTTAAAATGCAGACTTAATCATTATAATTCATTCCCTTGACACCTTGAAACTAAATTAATGCAATGCACTCTGGTATCCGGAGCACTGTTTGGTTCATATTTGTCATCGGAGTGTCTACTGAGCTGCAATTGAAAAGTTCAAGCATTACACTCATCTGAATAAGCAAAAGGGTTAGCGTATTTTCAAACAGCGTGTTTTGATGACAAAATATCTGTGCTTCAGTTTATTGAAAGGAATTAGTGCAGTTTTGAAAGGCTTACGTGATGTAGTGGCTGGCATGGTGAGGAACTGGATTGAACCCAGGAGATAGTTTCCTGTGTTGGATTTCTCCCTCAAGTGTTGGGCACCGTACAGACAAAACCCCATTTATCTGGCTTGAAATATTCAGAGATGTTCCCTGTGCCTTGCTTAATGCAACAGAAATGTCTTCAGCAGTATCCAAAAGTTTATAACCTTTTATGACCTCTTTTTCTTGTTTTCTACAAACTGTTTTAGAGTGGTGCATTTTTAAAACTTTTTAATATCAGTGGCAGGGCAAGGTAGCCACAAGACCATGATCCTCATCCAGGCATTGAGAATGTGGAGCTAGCAAAGCTGAAAAGCCAGATGATGGTTTGCAGATTTTTTCCTTAATATTTTTCCCTTGAAGAGCCAATTTTAATTATTGTCTAATTCTGCTGAAGCTTAAAGATGACAGGAAAAATAAAAAACATTTTTTTTCTTGGATTAAAGTGTTTTTGAAAGGATGCTACCTGAGCATTGTATAAAAAAAATAACATTCTGTGTTCTTTTTTCCCTTTTTTTCCATTCTGTGTTCTTTCCATTCCTATTCTTCCTTTCCTGTGTTTTCTTCTCCTCATTCCGTGTTCCTTTACTTAAAGTCTAATTCTCCTCACACTGAAAATTGAAGACATTACTTGTAAATCTGAGGTGATATTGATGCCTTGAGGGGCTACCTAGAAACAGAGACTAGACAGGATTAAGGGAGTAAAGATGGATATTTATTTGAAAGGCCTTCAAAGGTGCACCCTGGGGAGCCAAAGGCTACATCCAAAAATGGACCTCAAGCTGGATGACAAGTCATGAGTTCTTCACATTTTTATAAGTTTGCTTCATCTGCATATCAGCATAAATTCACCAATTAAAACTGTAGCTAATGATGTAATTTCTTCAATTTCTCCACCTCTCCAGAGGCCCTGGTTTGCACCTTTTGGGCCTAGGACAGCCTAAGTGTCCTTGAACAACAAGCTCAGAGAGGCTTTGTTATGTCTGTCTGGCATAAGAGAGCAGCAGCCAACAGGCTACAAGAAACTTCAGAGTTACACACTGGGCAGTACAGGATTTAAAAATATAAAAGCTACAACCTAAGGCATCAATATATGTAATTTTTATTGATCTTGAAGTATTTTTTCCTTTTAATTTTTCACTGTGCTTGAGAATGACCTTTAGGAGTCAGCATGTAAAAAGTTTCTTGCCTTCACTCCTATGACTGTCTAACCAAATAATTCTCAAAGTATCTTGAAAAGTTAAGGAGAGATGGTTCTTCTGTTATCAAGATTTTACTGACCATCAATCAGTACACTTTAAGGGCATATTTTAGCCAAATTTTCTATTCAATTGGCTTCCAGAACTATGCTGAAATAGTTACAAGATGATGAAGAGGAGCTTAAAAATACCGCAGTGCAAGCCAGGTAAGCAGCTAAATGCTCCTTTTTTCTTTCTCTTTCAGATAAGGCAAACTTAAAGGCAGCTTTACTTTACCCCTCGGGAATGTTGTGTTTAAAGCAACCCCCACTAATCCGTGAGTCATTATGGAACAATTTACAGTATATCCTTATCCAGGCTACACTCATTCCATAACACAGTATGGGACCGATACGTGGGGATTAGATATTAGGAAGAAAGTCTTCACTGTGAGGGTGGTGAGGCATTGGAACAGGTTACCCAGAGAAACTGTGGATGTCCCATCCCTGGAAATGTTCAAGGCCAGGTTGGACAGAGCTCTGGGCCCATCTGAGTGGAAGGTGTCCCTGCCCGTGGCAGGGACTTCGGAATTAGATGATCAATAAGGCCTCTTCCGGCACAAACCATTCTGTGATTATAAGAGTCTGTGATCCTTGTTTCTTTCAAATTACTATTAAACCATCCTAATGACACAGATACAAATTAAATCTTCAGCTAAATCACTCATGTAGTGAACAGTCTTTCTAAGCTCTCTAGCGGAAAAAAATTTTAGTCACAAACAGTTTTCATCCCACGGCTGCAAGAAACATAGGATAGAACATCCAAACCCTGCAATTTTTGCTATAATGCTATTTAAACTGAGCCAGTGGCTGTGGAACTCCCTGCTGTTGGAAACTTTTGCAACGAGAACTATAGGTTTTTGAGTGCATATTGAATGTAGTCTGCCCAGATATTTTCAAAGCTTTTTCCAAAATGCAGACATGTACATTACAGTACTTAGTGATGTTTCTGTTGGAATTGAATTTGAAGATCTCTGACTGCCACACATTAATTTTGTTTAATTGGAAACAAGTTTATTTTTCCCTGAGCTGGACTGGGACTAAAAAGCTTTGTCCCTTGGTATTTGCTACCAGAACCTCTTGCAGGAAGTTTAATGGCAGCATTGTGATAGAGCCAAGCCTGTCTTTAAGACTCTTTCCTGCAATTTTATAAAATTTGGGCCAGACTTCCAATTGCAGAATTCTTGCAATTGAAGCAATTAGCAGCAGCTGAAGATCTGGCCTGTCAAAAATAAATCCTGGGATTTTTGCAACAGTTTTGTGTTGCTGTTGTACCCGGGAAGATGAGAAATGACACAACCAAGATCCGGAGGAAATGGCTAATTTAATTAATTATAAATCGGTTTATATAACTTGATTTGCAAGAGTAGCGTAGTACTATTGGTCCCTTGGTCAACCACCTCCTAGAATGATTGGTGGAGGCTATACAACACCCATCTCAAAATATTTTCCTCAGTGTACCATAACAACACTAACTGAACAACAGCAGGTGCAAAGATAAAGAATTAGTTTACAAAAACCCATAGCAGTGTTTTGCATAGTTTTCATGAGAGACACAGAGTTCTCACAGAATGCTGTAGAAAGCTGAAAAATCCATCTACTAAAGCTTTTCAGTGTCCACAGTTTTACATATCACTTTGCCTATGCTGGAGGAGATCCTCAGTATTGTTGTTGTTGACTTGTTATGAGTTACACACTAAGGGGAAAACATACTGTTGTATTCAAGCTTTTATTTTTGGGACTGTCCTTTTGGCTTTATTAGTTTTAAACGGTGTTACTTCCATTTATGATCCTGTGCATTGTTCATCTGTCAGCATAAGATATAAGAGCAGATGAAAGGCAACGAGCCATATATGTACATGAAGAGTGGCCTGGGCACATGTGTAAATTCTTTGTCATTGTGTTTGAAAACATGAAAGGAGAGTGAAGCTGCTGAGGAAGCAGCTGTGCTGAACGTGCATGGCCCATGTGCATCACATACTGTCCCTGGAACAGCGCTTGTGCTCTGTGTGTGCGAGCGTCCACAGCAGTGCGTACAGGGGGGAATGCCTACAGTTAATATGATGTGTGCACTGTAGTTTGTGTAGATGTTCTCTGACTATTCTCAGTTCTGTGATTGAAAGTCCTGGTCCAAGTCCTGCTGAAATAATTAAAAGTTTCTTTCATTTACTTCTTCAGGGCGGGGCCCCATCTATGCATTAATTCAGCTGCACTTTCACTTAGGGCCCAGATTTACTGCTGAAGTAAGTGACAAACTCTCCCTGCCTCTAGCAAAATATGTCTTGGCATTGTGTATATTATGAGATGTTAAATGTTTTAACGACTGAAGCATCTGTGTTGTCTTGAGCTCTGAGGTAGCATCCAAAAGGATCACAAGATACCAATCTGATTACGTTCCTCACGTTGGTATGACAGTGTCTCTCCACATATTGTTTCCATCATTACTGCAGTCGTATCACCAGAGTGTCTTAATTCTCTGCCAGTTTATATTGAGAAATTTTTGTCACAAGAATAGCATTTTCCACACTCTTCAGTATTTTTCCTAAGTTAATAACCCACTTTGAGCCAAATTTGGAAAGTTTAGCCCACGGGCTCTGGTTTGTTTTCTCATTTCCATTTATTTATTTTCTAATTCATGCAAGTGAAAGATGCCAGAGGAACTGGTGAACAGGATAGTCTAAAACTGTTAATATACAATAGCACTTTTGCTTTGTATTCCCTTTTGCCTTCAGGAAAGTCATCCTCTCTGCTCCAGTATTGTCTTTCAATGGACAATTTGTAGGATGAGAACAGTAATGCTTTTGTATTTCCCTAACCAAAGTGTTTTTGGGATCACATTGAACCAGACATTCCCACTGATGAGCACTTTCATGCACGAATGCCGTTGTTGCGGTCAGTGAAATTGCTGGTTTGAGTTGAGGTTCAAAATCTCTCTCCGAGTCATCTCCAGTTTCTGATGAGCGGTGAGGTGAGCACCAGTGAGAGGAAGTAAGAGAATTTAGGCCACGTAACTCTTCCTGATATCAGTGGAAACAAATACCTAAACCCTCACACTTCAGTATTTGGAGTTCTTTACATTTTGACAGCTTGAAAATTTTCTAACATTATCATGTTACAGTCCAAATCCCCTAGACCTCTGCTCAGTCTTTACACAGGCAACTCTCTTTAGTGCTTTAATAATGGAATGTTCTTCAGTAAGGTCTGGACAATTACAGAAAAAGGAAAAGAAAGGATTGACTGGCAATTTACTTAATGAAAGGTAAAATCAAGCATGGCACAGTACGCAGCTGAGTTTTACCACAGGCAAATCAAAGTTAGTTTTTACTATGAACATTTTAACCATAAACAATAAAACTTTGCTCTGTTATTGTGAAAATCTAGACGTTGCTGTGTGATTGTTGTTTTCCTGTTTTTGACAGGTATTCAAATGAAAAGACAGGATAATACGGGGTAGGAGGTGGCTGATTTTCTGTAACTGCCAGATGCCAGGCAGTCTACAGACATATCTTCTGTTGTTTGTTTATATGTGGATCTTTTGCTATGAAATTTACTCAGGAGACCAATTTAAGCATCAGGTTGCATTCTATCAGGTTCAGCAATTTCACACTGCAAGTATCTGAAGAGCTTTTACAGTAATGCTGTCTGGATCTGCAATTTTCTACTGTTCATTCATTTTTTTTTCCCTAGGCCTTCTCTTGCTGTCTCCTCTGTTTGTGATAATTCTGGAGATATCCTCAGAGTGGGGAGCCCTGGCCTGTGTAGTTTTCCCAAGCCCTAACACACGCCTGCTCCTCATGCGTGACAGCTGAAAACCATCCTAAGTGAATACTGCTCTGTGCTGCTCTTGCTGCAGCATGGGAGATGATATGTTGACAGTCCAGAGCACTGTGCATGATAGATGTGGAGGAGTGTCTTTAAAGGACTTGAAGGGTGTTTATTGCCTATCCCGAAATTTTTTAGTACTTGCAGGCTGTAGCCATCGCTCTGGCATGGCAGCACTGAAATCTGCGGTTCCTGCAGCACAGTCCTAACTGTGGTGCCAGGTGTTCTGAAGGGATACTGTCCTGTCAGCACCAGACATGAGTAATTACACAGAAAACCTTTGTTTCTGTGTGTTTAAAAATAAATTATTGTTCACCTCCTGTTAATAATTTCACGTGCAGCAAACGGCATTTAATCAGTTCTTGCCATTCTATATCTAGTTGCTCTAACAGTACGCTATATTTTGGATAATTTGTACTTTATTTGATGCTGCTCATTCTTTACTAGTATTATTTAATTTATTTATTAAGTGCTGGCAGTGCACTCAATAGGACCGGATTGTCAAATTTTTCTTCTAGTGTCTGTCTGTTGTCTTTCTGAAAATAGTGAATGTTTTTGTAGACGTATTACTGTGGCTGAGGTAGCTGATGACTGACAAGTTTTTTCAGTTAGATCTCCTAACTGTAGAACTGCATAATTAATAATGCAAAAGTTAACAGGCACTTGGTGTGAGGAGTTGGGAGGGTAACCAGAAACCTAAAGAAATTGTTATATTTGTATGCAGCTTAATTCCTACATCGTCACTGAGTATTGTCTGTGTGTGTCATGTGTCTGAAAGAAGCCATAAGGCAAAGGTTGTGTGTTCAGTCAGTTCTTTGGTGCTGGCTGCTTTAGCTTCTCTCTCAGATGTGTGCTATCTTTGTTAAAGCTGTGGAAGTGGTGAGCTTACTGCAGCCTTACAGGCTTTCCTCTGGAAAACAAAACTGCGGGACATTCATTTTTATGTGTATTCCATGCTTCTTTGGAGCAAATCGTGCGGGCGAATTCCGCCATTAATGGTGTGTAACATCATTAATGGCTCAGGCCAGAAGCATCTTAAATTGTGCTGGTGTTATTCAGGATAATTTAAAGCGCTCATACAAGTTGTTGCTGTTTGAATATATCCCTAAAACGTGTGATAAATGCATTAACAGATTTTGGACCTGAAGACTTCACATAAAAGGCGAATGGAGAAGGGTCATGGGGCAAAAACAACGACTTCTAAACCATGAAGTGATAATGAGAAGTAGACTGGCCAACATACTGATATTTCCTTTAGGACACTCAGGAAGCTGGTTTTTGGCTCTTGTATTTTATAAAGCTCTACCTCTAATCTCCTAGCTGGTTTTATTACTGCCGTGTAATATTCCAGTTCTGTTTCTCCCCACTGCTCTGGGGAGCTTTATTCCTACTCGTATGTGTTGTCTAAAGGAAAGACTGTTCTCTCGTTCAATAGATGAAGTCTGAACTGGCAAAAAAAATGTGTTGGTTCTTTCTTCTACAGGAGACAACATCTGGAAGACAGTCTTTAAATAGCATTAATTATATCCCTTGATTTTCTCTTTCATAGGAGGAACGTGAAGGTTATACAAAGGTATATTTATTGTTACTAGAACTAACAATGATGAGGTGAGCTTCTAGTTTGTATGAGTTTCTTTCTAGCATTTATATCCCAAATGGTTCATAAGTTCCAACCATTTCTTTCCTGAAAAAAAGCTTAAATGTCTTTTTCTTTGTTCATATTTGAACTATGTGTGTTGAGACAGAATAGGCAGCAGAGGAGTAGCAGAATCATTCTGCCACTGATCTTGTCTTTGAGCTACATTGATTAGGATAAGATTTGGAATAAATCCCAAATTATGTACTAGTGAAAATGCAAGTGGATTCTGGATGAACCCAGTGATGTTGTGCCAGTATAACAGAGATGAACAGGATCTTTAGGAAAGTGCTCAAAAGCAATTTGGTTCTAACCCCTGAAACCCAGTCTGGAGGAAAAATCTGGTTTGACTTGCAGTTTTCTCAGTTCTATGCAGAAAAAAAGTAGATTATTAAGGCCTGAAACACTCCTCAGCCTGACCTATCACAGTGAAAATTCTTTCATTGAAAATATATTTTTTCTCAGAAAAGGTGTCAGAAATGTTTTTAAAAAGTCACAAAACTCCCTTTCTTTCAGAAATAAAGCTCCAAGGGTCCAAAACATTTAAGCACTTCCATTTCCATAGGCGCAGGGGAGTTCTACCCTATATATAAAAATACATAAGCACATGCTTAACTTTTAGCAGGTATTAAGTCCCATTCATTACATTAGGACTTAAGCATATACTCACATCTCTGAGAAGTCGGTCCTGCCTCATGTTAACTTCCAAGCTGAAAGTTTCATAAGGTGTTGAAGGTGGTCCAGCACTAACTGACCAACAGGCCCAAAGGCTGCCAGTGCAGCAAGCCAGAGAGAGGCTTGGTTTAATCGGATTCTGAGTTACAATAAATAAATTATAACAAACTCGACAGAAGCCTCTGGGCTGGGTCCAGCCGTGAGGCCAGACTGAAATTTCTCATGTAGCAGGTAATCAGTAAGATGAGAATGCAGCTGCAGGGGAAGGGCCTCTCTATGAAACAAGAAGGTACTCTGAGAGCCAAGTCTTGTCCCAGTAATCTTTCTAGTAACACTACAGTGATCCGTGCTCTTCATTATCTGGTCTTCAAAGGACGTGAATTAATTGGAAAGGAAGCTGATGGTATTATTGGAGCAGGCCACCCAAGTCAGTTGGTTGTATGCATGAAGAATGGCTCGTGAGATTTGTCCCTTACTTTTCTAAACATTTCAGTATAAGCAAAGATCCTAGGTAATTTCAAATGAAGGTTATTTGGTTACGGGGAAAAGGATTACCAGAGTGGCATTATCCCCTTCAGAGCATTTAAACTGAGCAATGTGATGACATTTCAAAACCATCTGGGACTATTTTTTTTTCATTATAGTCTCCAAAATGACCCATTTTGTTAAAAACAATGAGGCTGGTGTTTCCTTGTCCTTTGTGATAATGTTTTTCGAGCAGTTGTCTCTAGGGTTTGATGCAGGCTTTGGCTGATAGCTCAAAATACCCGGTTGCTGGATTGATTGATGCTCATAGCTGATCGTATCTGTCAGTCTGCCATTTACCCTTTATTTTACAGACTTCTTTCCAAAAATCGTATTAGAAGTGCCTGAGTGCTGTAGAAGGGTTTAGAACAGTTTGAGTGCAACTTGAGTATATTTTTTGAAGTACATGATGACTTGTACTGTATGTCTGGATCGATGTTTCCAATTAGTTTTCCCGGTGACAGGTCTGGTGGGATCCATTGTATCTCTGAAAGTAGCCAGCCTAAGTCAGTCGGTAAGAGAAAGATACTCCACTGGAGAGCAATTCTTCTACCCTGCCTGCATCCTTAGTGTTCTCTATCTACTGAACCAAATTACAAGGTCAGATGACTTTATGCCTGCTTTTTCATCCTCTGGAGTTTGCTGAGCTAGATTTTATTTTTGCAGAATCTTCCCCAGTGGATGCATGGGAAGGTTATTTGTAGATTTTTTTTTTGAGCTTTGAAGTTTGGATTTTGCAAGTGAAACACTTCTTTTGATGAATATTTTTTAGAAATTAGTTCTAGCTTTTAGGAATAACCTAATAATAAGATTTAGTAATGTTTGCTTAATAAGCAAAAAATGAGAAACTCACTGAAAATTAGCTGAATTCTCTTCTGTTTTGTAAATCATTTGCTTTTGCTCTTTGTAGTAAATATGATGTTCTATAAAGTACTGCAGAGGAGAGGTTGTAGTCCAAAAATGTGAACCCTTTAGGGCAGCAAATAGCGGTTGGGAACCGGAAATTCTGGTTTGCATTCTGGGACTAGAGGAACACAATGATATCTACAGAGTCACAGAGCCTACATAGATCTGTATGGAACCATAAAGGTTGGAAAAGACCTCCAAGGTCATCAAGTCCGACCTTTGACCCAATGCCACCATGTCAACTAAACCACAGCACTGAGTGCCACGTCCAGTTGTTTCTTGAACACTTCCAGGGATGGTGACTCCACCACCTCCCTGGGTGGCCTGTTCCGATGCCTAACAACCTTTTCCATGAAGAAATTCTTCCTGATGTCCAACCTGAACCTCCCCTGGAAGCAGTTTGAGGCCATTTCCTCCTGTCCTGTCACTTGTTTCCTGGGAGAAGGATATGGAGAAAATGGTATTTCCAGCTCACCAGGAGAACAGATACTTAAAAGAAGCATGGCAGTCACAGGTCATATTGGAGAGGTGGGTTCAGCTTACAGTCCTGCTGTTTTCTCCTGTACAGCCTTTCAGTTTCTTCTTTAATAAAATTGAGCAGTTGCTATTTATCTATTTCTAGCAAAGGGGAGTAAGTAGAGTTGGTTGAAATTGCTTCCTTTATAGTTGGCTGTGTGAGAGAAAATTGATTTTCTTGACCAAATGGAATTTCCACTGAAAGTCTACCTTCTGTGAAAATGTTTGATCTTTTTGCTTTAGTTGAATGCCCCATCCCACACTCTTTCCCTTGGGTTTCTAACTGGAAAGTCATAATTTTCTGGGCTTGCAGAACTGAAGACAAGTAAGAGTAGGAATAAAAATGCTGGTTAGATCTTTTCATGAGAGCTTTTTTCATAGTACTCGAAGTATAATTACTAGAAAGAGCTGGATTACAGTTCAAGGTCATCTTCTACTCCCAGTTTGATGCCCTGTTCTGAGATGAGAGTGAGTAGTAGCACCTTCTGCTCTTTGTAGAAAGTTGTGCAGTTCAGCCCAGGTCCGCTCCTGTAGTTTTTAGCATGCTGGTGGCTACTGGCAGCTGCAGCTCGCTCTTAGCAAATCATCTGTTGAAAATTGCTCATAGCTAGTCCCTAAGAAGCTCTACTGGATGTGTCTTAAGCCTGAACTGATGTATTCAATTCAGGTGGATTGTCAGGCAGAAACCTAAGAGTGCACTATGCGGCTTGGTCTATAAATTCAATTTCTTCTTCACGGCATAGTAGCTACAGCTTTTCAAAAAGGAGTTGGGATAGAGAATAAAGATAACTCTGGACAAGATATGTCTCAAGAATTTCACCAATCTATCCTGAACATCTGAGTCTAAGCAAAATAACTGGCATGGAACATATCAAGCTAAAATATCAATTTTGAAAAAAACTCATGAGCAACTGAAAACAGATAAAAAGAATTCTTTGGCAGCCATAATTGTAGATACAGCTACCACTTAAAACACAAATATTTCCAAACTGTAAGTGCTCATATCACAGAGATTACTATATCATCACAGGCTGTCGTTTGTGCCCTTATCAACGCAATGTGAAATCCCAGTGAACGTAACTAGAGATTAATCTTGTAGATGCTTGGCGTACCAGCCCTGTAGTGTCCGTCTGCAGCACTGTCAGAAAACGTTCTCAGCACAGCCACCACGTGGTCTCACTGAGGCTTTTAAATGACTATGGGGTCAGCTCCAACGCCTGGCCTTCTCCAGTCACAAACATTTCAGCACTCGCCGAGCGCTGGATTTGTCTCCATTACGCTTTGAGTAACGCTCCCTTGCACAGGAAGCAATAATCCAAGAGTAATTTTCTACTGCTATTACTAACCTCCTAATAGGAGCTCGTGCATGATAATTAGGCCTCTCAAATATATTTTGGAGAGTGTATTTTTTTTTTTCTAGCCAGTTTTCTTTTTTTTCTGTTTTATTTGGTAACTTCTGAAAATATCTTACTGCTTAAAAGAACAGTTTTTAAACCAAATCCTTTGTGATTAGTAATGCACAGCTAAAGACATTTGGAGCATTAAACACCCCTGTATGTGAAATCTCTGGAGTTTTGCTAAAGTATGGCTTAAAATTACCGCAGAATTACAGAGCTGGAAGAAGAATCGTAGCTGCATAGAAGAAAGCTAATACAATTCTTTACATGTCCGTTTAATAAAGAATCTTTCAGTTCTCAGTTTAAAAAATAAAAGTAAATGTTCATTAAATTTGGTGCCATAATATTTGCTACATTTACTGAAGAAAAACATGAAGTCAATACCCAAGGCTGCAGCATGTTCAGAAAACAAAATAATGAAATTGAAATTGTTTCCTTTTTGACAGCATCTCCCGTGGGAAGGGATATTACTGGGCTGTAGCAGTAATGGTTCTCTATCTAGGCAAAGAACTATTATGTTAAATTAAAATGTCTCTCTGTTTATCAAACAGCCAAAACTAATAAACATAACTATGGCATTAAGAGTAAAGTGCTACTAGACTATTCCTTCCTTCACCAGAGTATCATTTATAATTCAATTTAGACAAAGCGTCTGCTCCTCAGGGATGTGGAGATGTGGTATTGACACAAAAGGCCTTTACTATTTGGGCACAGGAATTAAATTGTTTTGTAGTTACTGTGGTTGGAAACAATTTCTACTGGAAAAACAACCCCACAAAATCGTTTCAGAAGTTTTAAGAAATAGATTATTAAAAAGAACATGTAAAGTATTGTTTATAACAAGTAATGCTAATTGGAAGGCATATCCATAAAATAAAGGAGTTTTAAAAAGAAAAAAAACAAGCAAAACATAAGCCTGAGAAACTCTTGCTCTTGGGGTCTTTGTTTTTTTTTTCATTTAACTATCAATCAAAATACTTTTTTTTTTTTTGGTAGCTGGGGATTTAGCGCTAAAAACTTGGTGTGTCCTTCAGTATAGTATTTTGCTTAGTGCAGACCAGGTTCTCCAATTTTGAATTTATAAGGAAATCCCCCATATTGATGTACTTGTACTCTATGGAGCAGAGTACAAGTACACCTATCTGCCTACTCATGGCAGGCAGATAGAAGTACAAGGTACCACTCAAAATTCATCCGAAAGGTTGCATGATAGAAAGTCTTAAAAAGGCAGACCAAAATTTGAATTTGCAGCCATTTTGAAATGTCAAGTAGTGTATTTTCAAAAAATCCTACCATGAAGGTAAGGCAGTTTCTTTGGGAGACTGCCAGACACCCCAGTAATGTCTATATATAATACACCCATGCGTAAGAAAAACAGGGAATAGAAAATCTGATACATCAACCACTGCCAGCCAGTAATGACCAGTGGAATTCAGCTAACATAGACAATTTAATTTCAATGCCTAGTGGGAATTTGATTAAAGCAATTAGAGAAATTTCTGAACATAGTCCAAATCATGCGTGTCTCTATTTCGTTTTATTTTCTTTAAGAGCCGTCAGCATTCTTGGCCTCTGAAAATATAGGTAGTAAGTCTCCTGAAAACTTTTAAGCAGGGTTATAACTTTGTTCACATAATGGTGACATTGAAGTGAGTGAGGCTACTTGCAAAAGGGAAATTATATATGTGTTTAAGCATTTGCAGGGTCTCATGCTAAGTGCTTGGAACAGAAACTTCTTCCATAGCCTGCCCAAACCCTAACCCTAAATACAGCTGTTCTTTTCCAGCAAAGTGTGGAGGCAAAGACTGATCAGCCTTGAGGCACAGAGGAATTCAGGGGCACAGTTGCAGACCCTGGGTTCAGGGTGAAGTAGATGGGGCTGAGAGACTCCAGTCAGCAGGGAAGTTTAGTGATTTCTTAGGAACGGTCTGCTTTTGAATGTCTGATTGTTATTATGATATAAGTGGAAATTAAGGGGAATAAACCTCTCGTAAACATATATGGGGCTGCAGCCACGGCTATGACATCACAGGCAGCCAATGGAGTAACTAACTCCATTTTGGGCCATCAACTTCTACAGCCATTTAAAAATTTTTATTATTCTACCACATGAATCTGGACTGCAGCCACTCACCATAAGACAGACTGGACTAATAAATCTTTGGCACATATAACCACCATGTTTAATATAAAACAACCCCTACACTTTTTTTAATATGATTTATAAAACAGAACACGAAGCTACCTACACGATCTTTTCTAGCTACAGCAGATACTGTTATTTATTGCACATTTAATTACTAACAGCAATTCAGTCATGCTACCTGACCTTAAGGCCTTTTGATTACCTGATCCAACATATTTCACATGATAAAAATGTCAGGCTCGGAGAAACCCACCAGTCTGGTTTTCTGTGAAATCTAATTATAAACAGCAATGTTAGTAAAAGGTTACCAGTTTAAATAGTCAAGGCACTCATTCATTTGGTAAGAGTTTGTTTTGATTGAAGTGATAGCCGAGAGGGCACTGTGCAGCCTGGTAGGACACTACAAGTGGTGCAGCCTTGTCTCACCCACACTCATTTTGGCTGCTCAGCCTGAACTCGGGAAGCTCAGCTGGGCCTCTGGGAGCAACCTGGTGCCATGGGATAAGTATGTCCCTCTCCCTGTACAGCCTTCGTCTCCAACCTCTGCAGAGCCAGGAGTTGGACTCGGTGATCCTCGTGGGTCCATTCCAGCTCAGGATATTCTATGATTCTCTGATTATGGGAAAGAGGAGCCAGTGAATCCATTCGTGGGAATGGGCTCAGCCCTTCCCTTAACTTCTAACACAGATGATGGTGCCTTAAATGCTCTGTTAAACTGTAGATGTTGAGATGGGATTTGGCATGAGCTGTGTTACAGCAGACCCTGTAGATGGCTGGGGAAACTGACAGGGTGAAATCCTGGCCCATTGCAGGTAAAGTTCTCATTGATACCGTGAGTTTAGGAATTTGTCACAGTCTTAGAATTTTGGAATGCTTTCCTGTGCCTTGCACCTTTGTCTTGCCCCATTTTTCTATTCCAGTCAAAGTAGAAAGGCTCATGAGCACAGCAGATGAAGGGAAGGAGCATCTGCTTGTGGGAAGCTCTCCTACTCTGCCAATGACAATAATAATAACAACAGTGGCAGTAGTAATGACAATTTCTCCAATCTTTATGGTGACTGAGAGCTTTAGTAGGAAACATGGATGATACTGTGTCTGTACAAGGCAGGTCTTGCATAAACAAAATTAAAAGATAAAGAATCTTAGAAAAAGATAAATAATTTCCTGAGAGTGTTGTTTTAAGATATGTGACATCATGCCTTAGAATAAAGATGAGAGATGCATTTTAATATATTCGTTGTATGACTTTTCATCTGAACAGAATTTGATTTTGCTGCCCGTTATATCGAATAAAACTGGAAAGAATAATCACATAATATGATGGGTATTAATTCTGTAGTTGTAAATCAATGCATTATAATTTTTCTCCTGGGAAATGAGTAAACACATTTTTTGTGTATTATAATATGCCACACATTATGTGTCTAAGTATGCTCGGATGTACACCAATACCTTCTGTAGTACACTAGCTCTTTCCAGTCTTTCTTTCTTGTGGGATAGCAGATGAACCAAGATGACCTCATGCTACAGCTTTGCTTCTCTGAAAAAATGAAGCTGTCAACAACATAGGAAAAGTCTCATAACCACAGGAAACAAAATGTTCACAGGAGCTGGACTAAGACTATGGAACTTGCTGCCAGACAAAATAAAAATGACCAGCACATGTGCCACTCTAAACATTCAATGCAAGAACCCAATTATTCAGAGTAGCTTTCCCTTGATAGTCCTTTCAAGCATCCTTAGACTAAGTGCTCTTTCGGTTGTAAGATGATGAAAAACTCAAAAATGTTCAGAGGTTAAAAAAAATGGCATGCTCACTCGTAATTTCCCTGGAAAATGGCTAGACATTACAGCAACAGTCTGATACAATCCTGGATAAATAGATGGTTACAAAAAAAATAAATACAGCAGATAATTTCTTCCTGTCTGTAGGAGTGGCAGGCAGCACTTTAAAACATTCTTAAAGCCATATATGATCTCTCAAGCCCATTATAATCCATTTATACATACTATTATTCTTTATTAACTCTCCAGAAAATATGGATCAAATGTGCATTGGGCAGTAAACAGTGTGTCTGTAGTAATTTCATGTCGTGTTTCTCCTAAAAAGTGCTGTATAACGGCATGCACAGAAATTGAGTACACACCTGCAGATGATGATCTCCTATACTTTTAATTTTTCATACTTCTTGTACGGTTGTGTGCAAAACCCCAAAGTGCCAATTAAGTTTAAGCTATAACAACTTAATTGAATTTAATGACCAACAGGAATATTTCCATGTATTTATATTTTATGCCTCATGCTAATCTTCAGTAATGTTCAGTGAGGCACTGACTTGCGGTGAAGATGGTCCCTCAAAAAACTTGATGAAATAAACAATCAATTTAAAAGATGCTCTTCCATTTCCCAATCTGTCTTGTGGAAACAGCTGCTAAAAGTATTCAGATAAAGATTGCTGTCACGATCACTGTGTGCTTGATATTAGAGAGTGGAAGAGGGCTAAATCTTCCCAAGAGATACTTTTGCTTGAAATAATCTAAACACAGGAATATCTGATTTCACTCGTTCCATCGAGTGTGGAAGACATATGCTGCAAGATGTGCCTGGTATTTGGACTTTAGTGTGGGGTTAGCCTAACTCTCCTTCTTCCTGAGTCACATACCAAAATCTTCATGTGATCAAAAACCACAGAAGATGCAGACTCTCTGTGGAGGGGAATGGGAGGTCCTGGAGTCATTCATGGACAGTAGCTGACAAAGCTCCCAGAAGACTCATTAATTTATGGTGGAGCAGGTCTAGCTCATGCCAGCCGTGTTGCTGGATCCCTGAGCAGCCCATTGATTTTGGCTTTAGCAGCTGCTGCTGGCTCTCTTCCTTCCATGGCCAGACATTTGAATTCCTCCTCCTTTTTTTTGCCAGCACAGTCTTCTGACTGGCCGTGTGATTCAGCTGTTGGCTTGGGCCAGTGCTTAACCATTTGTGCAGGGCCATGCTTCCTGTGTCCGCAGTTCAAGAAGGGTGTAGGCTACTCCTGTGCCACTGATGAACCTGTTAGATTTATGTCTATTTAAATCTATTTTTATTATTAGCATTTATTGTCTATTCCATATTCTATTTTATATAATTATTATATGTTATCTCTTACAGATACCTATTTGTATCTATTCCAAGACAGATAGGAATCCAGCCAACGGAATGGTCATGTACTTCGGCCTGTGAGGAAAAAGTAAGTATATTCCTTTCCTATAAACAAGCTGGCCTTTTTGTTGTGACCAGCAAGAATATAACTGGAGCTGCACAAATCAATTTTCTTAAGACCGAAGGAAGCTGGCAGGGAACCCTGGAAAGCCACTTCTGATCTGTGCAAAGCTGAACAAACCCCAGCACTGAAGAACTTGAAGGTGAATGGTACATAATTCTGCGGTAGTCTAGACCTGGAAAGAAAGAATGAGTTGAAGTTAAAAAAAAATCAACTCTCACATGAACGGTGTAAAAGCATAACTTTTAAATAAGTAATGTCTCAGTTTATTTGCTTATATACACTTTCATATATCTATTTATATTTTTTTCCTTATGGACAAACACACACATTTAGAGAGAGAGAGAGAGAGAGAGAGAGAGAGACTAATCTAAAATACCTTTGAGGACTGAAAGCTTGCTCCGTGGTGGTAGAACCAGACAGGCAGTCTCCAACTTCTGGCTCTACTTAAAATAAGAAATCTTCAAAAGATACAGTGATGTGAGGCAGTGCAAAATATCAAGGGAAAAACGTAAGTGGGTGAGTAGACGTGATTTGTTTTCCAATTTGCTGGCCAACAGACTACCTGAGGAGATATCCCTAGTGAAAGGATCCTTAAATATTTTGCGCGCCTCCTCCTTTCAGGAGGGGAGGCACAGGGACCTGAGGCCGAGTGGAGCTTTTAAGAGAATCACCTTCATCCTGCCCTGCCTTTTCCCTGCCGTCAGGCAATAAAACAGAAGAGTACAAGTGAGCCAGAGCTTGAAATCTGGAGACGCTTAGGCACTGCATAAGCATGGGATAAACGACTGCTAATGGCACAATTACCACTCCCAGTCACAGGAGATAATCGTTTGTTTAACTTTTAAAAGCCGATGCTTTGTATAGCTCCCCCCAAAAAGGGAAAAAAATTAATAACTCATCCATTCAGGCCTGTATTGTAAAAACTCCAGTGTGGTTAAGCAATGCTTCCAGAATAAAAATGGTGAACTAAAGAAAGAAGAGTTAAATAGCCAGGGACAAAGTTTCGGCTCCTAAGACTCCCTGTGGTAATACCAAACCTAGAGGAAAGTGGTTTTTGACAACAGCAGTTCCTGAAAGAGCTTGTGCAAACCAGAAACACATAAAGAGATTTTAAGAAAAAGAGAATAAAGACACCACACAACTGCGCACACACACACACACACACAGACACAGAAAGTGTTTCCAGCTATTTCAGACTCGGAAATGAAGTGCTCTGTCTCTAAAGGTGTTAAAATGCAGCGTGAAGCAAAAAGGTAATGTAAGGCAAAATTAAATGAAAGGGAGACGCTTTTCTGAGCATTGGCTATAAAATCTGAACATTAAAAATACTCTGTTTTCTTTTTCAAATCCTTCATAATTACCAGAATGCAAGAAGCTAATTTTAAAGTTAACCTAATGAAGTTAACTTGAATAACCACATTTAAGGACTCGAATCTCAGTATTATCTATCAATGTTAGAAGTACAGACTTTTTATTTAAATGGTGGTTTAGATTAATGGGCTTCTGATAAATTGAAGGGGTAACAATGGCACATCTGTAGAACTGTGGTAGTGATAAAGGATTATCTGTAAGAGCAAGGTGATAAAGATTTCCAGTCAGGTTCATGCAGACTAAACTGGTGTGACAATTTAACATTGAAACTTTTCACTTTGTGTGTTCTAGGTCTTATCCACTCTACTTTGAGAGGTGCAATAGCAGAAAAGAGACATAAAGCACTGGCTTTGCTATGGGCACTGTGGGAATACTAGCAAAGCTCCTGCAGCTAGTACTGGAATCTAAGGGCACGCTTTACCACAGGATGGCTTTTAAATGGGCAAATTTGTCCTGGTTTTACTGTTACTGGCACCCAGGCTAGCTGGGTTAAAACTCAGCTATGTTGGTTCTGTCCACAGGTGTTAGAATGGCGCCTTTGCTGGCTGCACAGTAATATATTTCAGACGAGGACAAGCTCTTTCTCTCTGCTGTGCGTGCACACATAGGCAGGAGTTAACACCTGTTTCTGCAGTGCATGGCAGGTATGTTCGGAGCACTGTTTCTTCATCAGATATCTGTTTGGAAATAGGATTCCTTGCATTATAACAATCTTAAATATATTTAAAAAAACCAACCACACAAACAAAAAAATCACTCAAAAAATCACAGCCCAAACCCAAAGCCAAACAAACTACCAAAATAGGATAATAGGATAGTTACAGAAGCTGATAGAAGTGATGAATGTGCTAGTCAATGTTTATCTGCTTACTGTATAGTCATTGATTTTTTGGTGTGGACAATTATCCGCTACAGTGGAGCTTTATTTAAAGACTTTTAACTCAGATTTCTGGAAACTGAGTGATATTTAAAGCTTGGAATCCTTCTCAATGATTTATTGTATGTAACATTTGCTGCAATAAACTATGCCCTCAATTAGACCTGAGCAACTCCATTAACTTTAATTATATCATGGTTGTAACTGAGAGTGTAATTTGGCCCTCTGGGAATAGAATATACAATTAAAGTTCCACAGGGCAGAACAGGCAGAAGAAATTTGCCCTTCAGCTGGAGCTGTCAGGGAAATTATAGGTTGTTTTAGTTATTCTCTCTAACAAATCCTGTTAATGACATAGTTGCAGTGTGTAGTTTGCAGTGTATGCTGATTGGTAGAACAAGTACTGTTTATGCTTTTTCTCTTGGTATCTTGCAGGTGAACAGAGATCAGGAATTTAAGCTCTTGGGCACTGGATTTCTGCTCAGGAAATAGGAGAGCAGGAGCTGAGTGAACAAGTGAGGGCCTTTGCAGCTCTACAGAAATTGTCAGTTGTGGTTCAGGACCAAGCCCAGCCAGAGGATGTGGAGGGCTCGGAATAGAGGGACTAAGAAATAATATGTGCTTATTTGACATAACCTCACAGTAACAAGCTGTTGTGTTGCAGAGGGGAAAGCAAACAAAAAGCTGTAGGCAGATCTCTGTGATAAGAAAGAACCAGTTTTTCAGCCCAAGTGCTGCAGAAGAAAGCAAAGAGTTGACAGTGTTATTAAGCTGTATTGATAGCCTGTTCAACTCCTTTCAGTGTGACTGAGAAAAACTAGCTTAGCTTGTAAGAATAAGAAAGAAGAATTTCTGTCTTGCATTTCTTATTTCCAAAGAGAGATGCCAGAGGGAACTTTTAGCCAATATCCAGGGTTATTTTCATGTTTGCTTTTGGTTTGTCTTCCCAAGATAAATGGGTTTGTTTCTCAGTATTCACATCTGGTGGATTTTGAAGGCTTGAAATCAGTGCGAGATAAACCATGAGGACATTGGAAGTTGAAGTCCCCATGGAAAGGCTACAGAACAATTGGGGACTATCACAAAAAGGAAACCAAAAGTGCTCGGGCTATGTTAAACCCTAAATGACTATGCCCAGGAGACATCAAAGCCCATGTTGTTCCTGCAGGCTTGGCACTTGAGTTTCATAGTGCTTTCCATGGTAACTTTAGCTCAGTCTCAGTCCATGTGCCCCTAAGTTCTTTCAGTTTTCATGTCAGAAGGTTCCTCAGGGAAGGATCTTTGTGTCTGATTTTTGACAGCTGGCACTGTCAGCTCAGGGAGGTCCACACAGTTGCCCCATTGCTTAATCTACACTCTCTGCACCCGGATCCCACTGACACGCATTTACAAAGGAGCATGATAAAGAATTTCCTTCTGTGCCCAAACATAGCAGCCTGGCTACTTCAGGAGCAAAATATTTTCAGTGTTGGCACCCAACGCCTGTACTGAAAGTATTTTCTACTTTCTTTGTCAAGAAAGGAACTACTTTCCACACCAGTGGAGTTTGTGTGTACCTACCACACTTGAGATTAAGACTCTCTTCAAATAAGTTCCAAATTTAGCTGAAGTCCTGCTAAAATGATTAACAAAATTCAGCTTCTTGTGCTGTCCTGTTTTCAGTCTTCTATGACTCAGCCAAATGTACTTCACTACTTGTGTCCAAGACTCAGAGAGTTCTGAAGAGTCAGATTGGCTTATAAATGTATTTAGATCTGAGCCTAAGACATGAGAGGAAGCCTAAAATGATGAGAAGGCTGAAGAAAGTAACATCTAAGTTAAAGAAAAACCTCACAAAGCCATCTAGAATGTGAATAGCTCAACTATATAGAAAACGTATGTGGTATTGGAAGCAATAGGGGAAAAAGATTTATTTAGGAGTAGAACTTCCACCCATTGGTTTAAATTACGTGATGGAAAGGAAATAAGGGGAAAAGAGAAAATTTTGATGAGGAAAAGAAAAACTTCTTGAAATTTGTGAGTCTATGGAAACTTTTCAGTTATTATATTTAACAGAATTGGCCTGAAAATTTGTAGTGAAAAAGACCATTTGTAAAATTTGAAATGAGCTGTGAAAATAGCACAGTGCTAAATAAACACATAGGAAATCCAGGCTGCGTTGTTTTTTTTTGCTGGAATAAGACCCAATTTATTTCTCTTTTCATTCCATTCTTCTTCCAGTTTTGGAAAAACTTTTAATTAATGCATAAAGAAAAAGTACAACAGGCATATTCAATACCCTTGCCTATTAAACGGAGTAAATAATTTCCTGCAACATGTACATTTTTTTAATATTCTTAATAGAATATCTGAATGAGGAACTTGTCATTGCTAACTTCTCTTGCTTCCTTTCACAGCACTGCATCTCTTGGTGAGGACCAACATAGAATGACTGTGCAGTGGTACAGAACAAGAGAAGTGGAGAATGGTTTGAGTATGCCTTTTAATTGCAATTTATAGCCTCTAGTTCATGTGGTGAAAGGGACAGAGGTTTCTTTATGCTACTTGTAATACTGTGAGGCTGACTACTCCAAACTGAAGTGGAAAACTGAAAGAAACCCCACAAACTTCGTAATTAGGGTAAGAATGGTTAATAGCATTTTGTGGATGGGGTTCTTCACTGTCTTGCTCTTGCTGACTGTGTGAAATGCTGTAAAAGTGTAAGGGGTTGTGTCCCCTCTGTATAAATGACTGTCCAAGCTGAAAGCACTGGCTGTTTGCATGTTGTAACCTCACTGGCATCATGAGGTAACCTGGAGCTGGGAGTTTTGGGTACACAAGAGGCTGCCCCAGCCTTACAGGAGACAGGCAAACCATGGCTAAAATGAGCAAATGCTGAATGCTGCTTGCACAGCACTCTTTGTGAAGGAACAGTGTTTAAAGACAAGACTGGACACAGCCTTGCAGAGCCAGGTCAAGGAATATTTGAC
The DNA here is from genome assembly GCA_013397775.1 of Eulacestoma nigropectus. NCBI lineage: Eukaryota > Metazoa > Chordata > Aves > Passeriformes > Eulacestoma > Eulacestoma nigropectus. Next base: position 362,012 of record VZTE01005202.1, read on the forward strand.
AGAAGAAATGTCCCTAGCAGTGTTGTGTGGCCTTGTGATTCTTGTTGTCTTAATTGTGGCCTTTGCTCATTTGAAAGTCCCGTGCTAGGTGTTCGATAGATACTGCTAGACTGATTATCATAGAATCATGGAATATTTTGGTTTGGAAGGGACCTTAAAGATCATCTAATTCCAGCCCCCCTGCCATGGGCACCTTTCACAAGACCAGGTTGCTCAGAGCTCCATTCAGTCTGGCTTTAACACTTCTAGGGATGGGGCAACTTCCCTGGGCAACCTGTGCCAGTGCCTCACCACCCTCACAGTAAACAACTTCTGTATATCTAACCTAAATTTTCCCTCTCTTAGTTTGAAGCCATTCTTCCTTGTCCCATCACTACAGTTCCTGATGAAGAGTCCCTCTCCTACTTCCCTTTAGGCTCCCTTCAGATAGTGGAATGTTACTCTGAGTTCTCCATTCAATCTTCTTCAGGCTGAGCAGCCCCAACTTTTTCATCCTGTCCTCACAGGGCAGGTGCTCCAGCCCTCATCAACTTTGTGGCCCTCATCTGGACTTTTTCAAACAGTTCCGTGTTCTTCTTCTGTTGGGGACACCAGACCTGTACTCAGTGCTCCAGGTGGGGTCTAACCAGAGCAATATGTAAGACTTTCAGGAAAGAGACTCATTGCTGTAGATATACTCTAGATATGTTTAAAAACCCAAACAAAATGCAGAAAACAAACCGAAATCCTTCCTAAAATAAAATGTTGAAAGTGATCCTTTCAAACAGTGTTAGAAATAATTTCTCCTTCTAGATGTTCAAAACTTTACCTATTTTAAAATATATAATGAGAGATAAGCTCCTATGAAAGTGAATACTGTTTCTTTTCCTTGGAAATTTATCTTTGGTCTTTTTTCGTGGCATTTTGTCCAGGTTAATGGTATCCTTGCAAGAGAGCAGTGTGCATGTTCCTCAACATGGGTGGGGAGTCAGATTGCCAATTATTTAAATGAAACAGCGGTTGAATTAGTAGGTTAGATGAAAACCAGATTATCATAATACATAAATTACATGACCACTTCAGAGTGCGTGATGCTGAATAGCTGTTTGGATCTGCTATCAGGTTCTGAGACATTTTGTGTAAAATGCTGATTTGTGCTTGGCTGCTGACTGCAATGCTTGCACATGGGGCAAGGAGAGGAACACCGAGTACTCCCCTGCTCAGAGCACTGTGCTTCTGGTTCTGTGGTCTTTTCTTGGATGTGACACCTAGAGTGGGGCAGATTACATTTCCAGTTAATGATCTGCAGAATGATACGCAGTGCTTTTTTGGCCAGTCTCCTTTCTGATGCTTATACACAAAACTGGGACAAGAATTTAACCTACTCTTTGCCATCCATCAAAAGAGCATGAATTGCATCTATTGAGGGCAGGAACATTTGACAGGGGGAAAAAGGAAATGGTAGAAATTGTAGACCAGCCAGGTGCGAGCTGGCTGCCTAAATGAATGTGACTCGTGCCTAAGTGGGCATAAGAGTTTCTCTACAGACACATTGGGTGGTCAGACCCTCACCTGGATTATATGGCTCAGAATCAGAAATATCTCTATTTTCTTCCCTGAATTTACTCCAGATTCATGCAAGTGCAACTGAGATAAAATATTAATTATAGACTCTCAGGATCTTTCTTATTTCAGGGCAGCCAGGAGCTGGGGCATGGGTTGGCTTATGTTGGAAAATGACCCTGTGCTAGTAGTCTGGGCTGGTTAACAGCAATGAAAGGGCTCTGTGCTGATTTAATTAACTGGCTGATTACTAAGAGAACTTAAAGGCTCTGTCTAGGTGGAGCAGCAAACGGGATCTGTAGGAAGTCTTGAGGCAAGGTTCGTTAATTATTTTTCCCATGGAAATCATGTTGGCTGGCAGGTGGCTTGTGCTCAACTCTCATCCTGACATGGATCCTGGGCAGAGTGGAGTCAGGATGCATCTGGGACCAAGAGATGGTGAGTGATTCCAGGTCCTGTACTTCAGACACAGACCTTCAGGAACTTCATATTCTAATATCAGGCTTGTGATATTGCTTTTGGCCTCCAAAAGTCTATTTTTGGCTTTGTCAGGTTTAGCAGCTCTCCTCTGCCCTGTGCATATGCTGTAATTCTTTTGACTTGTTAATTCAGACCAGCTGATAAAGAGGAATTGTTTGAGCATAGCCTTGCCACTAGAGGTGGAAGCTACTATTCATGTATTCAACTTCCTCTCTAAGGGTACTCGCTTGATTTTAATTCTCTTAAAACATGTAAAAATGTAAGAAGGGCCTTGTTGGATCAGATATGTGGAGAAAGAAATTCTGTTTAGGATGGTCATGTGAACATCTGAAGACCATCCCTCTCCTGTCAACACTCACAGTTGTTGGATTAGGAATGCCAAGGGATACATCCATGCCATCTGTTCGATTGTAGTGATATTCCTTCTTGTATTTGGTAGCACAAAATATTTCAATTACAGTTTGAATTTGACTAGATGTATCACAGTAAGTAAAGGTGGTGTTTGGGATATGCCCTTTCATTCCTAAATTCTATGCAAATTTCTTAATTTGTGTTATAACTGTGTATTTCAGCACTTTATTTGGACTCCGAGCACTCACCAAATATCACATACTCGATTATAGTCCTCTGTTAGCACAATGCAATTGAGCTGCACTGTTGGCATTGTTGGGCAATTGTGCCTTTCCCATCTCTCCTTTTCTCCTGTGTAACAGTGCAAAGGCTTTCCTTTAGGTTTATCAGCTGTACTTCCCATGGCTCTCTTTCTCCAGAGTCAAATGTTGCCTCCAGTGAAAGATTTGGGAAGGGGGAAAAAAGGTTGGCAGTTTAGAGTCCCTGAAATGATGAGAGCCCAGAGCCTGTATAAAGTTTCTCTCCGTGGTGTTTTCCTTGTCTATTCATGACAAGTTTGTCTTTTCCCATAAGTATCTCCAAATGGGTGTCTGTAGTGTGTTTTGTACATCAGATTTTGTTTGTCTGTAGTACTGACTTGTTGCTTCTCTTTTAAACAGAGAGGGAAACTTCAGGAAGACTTATTGCCATGTGTACACAGGCTGATTTTTGCAAGCTTTCTGATTCTTCAACACTGCAGCTTTCTACTCTCTAAGTAGTGATGTGCTTGATTATTTAGTTAGTTGAGGCATTTGCTTTGTTATGATTTCATCTTTTGGACCAGAGGCAGCCTGAAGCAGCAAGGCAAAACAGCTTGTTATAATTTGATTGTTTTATCTCCCAGCAGAACAATGTTGTCCATCATCAAAAATAACAGTACTGGACTTGTTCCAATCCAAAATATAGCACTACTCCTGAATTAATGTTGAAAAAGAATAACAGAAACATTTTTTGCAAGAAAACTTCTAGTGTCACAAGGAAAATTGTGTACCATGGACACCAGATAGATTAAAACCTGAAATGTTTCAAAATAGTTTGCAGAGGCAATTAATGCAACAGTTAATTAAGCTTGTTTAATGAATAGTTCACAGGGTACACAACATTGCAAGAAAAGCAAAGAAGCACTAATGCATTAAATTGTCTCTGGAGGTAGATCTTAATAAAGAACCTCTAGCTCTGGCACAGAAATAAAGGTTGAGGGATAAAAACAGAGCCAAATAAAGGGATGGAAGGAAGGAAGGAAGGAAGGAAGGAAGGAAGGAAGGAAGGAAGGAAGGAAGGAAGGAAGGAAGGAAGGAAGGAAGGAAGGAAGGAAGGAAGGAAGGAAGGAAGGAAGGAAGGAAGGAAGGAAGGAAGGAAGGAAGGAAGGAAGGAAGGAAGGAAGGAAGGAAGGAAGGAAGGAAGGAAGGAAGGAAGGAAGGAAGGAAGGAAGGAAGGAAGGAAGGAAGGAAGGAAAGGAAGGAATCTGTCCCAGAAGAACTGAGAGCATTAAAACTGGAAGTCTAGGTCTAAAGGAGGATAAAAGTAAGGAAAAATTATTAAAAGAGAACATTTATTAAAAAGGAATAAAAAATAGGATTGTTCTGGGAGGGTAAAGGGGATTGATAAGTATTTTGAAGTGTCTGTATGAATGGAAGATGAATGACAAAAGAAACAAAGACATTAGGGATACACAAAAAGTATTGGCATCATTAATGTAACTGGAACTGAGAGTGGAAGCAAAAAAATGTGCTAGGGATAATTGTATAGGATAACAGATCATGCAGAAGGGAAGAGATGGGAGAGAAGTTTTGGAAATAAATAAAAGTGAGGATTATGGAAGAACATGTAAATTGGTTGGAAAAACACATGCATGCTTAGAAACTTTGCTTAGCTTTAGCTCCCACTGTCTGTAAGGGTGGTTTTTAATTTTTTAAATGAGTTTCTGGGTCATGTAAATAGGATGGCTTGGAGAATGCTTTTCTCTATAAAAGAGATATCACAGAAAAACTACAGCTCACAAGTGCAGTGGTATTTGTGATCCAACAGCCCTGTTCTTTGTCTGCTGAACTTGCCAGGGGGTTGTGGCATCCCTAGTTTATCAGAAGGCAGGTGAGAGACTCATAAATAGCAGATCACTGCCTGCTGAAGTTTTTGGTGTGGAACACACAAATAGGAAAAACCTGGGGGCCATCATGCATCATGAGAGCTGAAGTCCAGCTGAGGCCTTTTGACAGGATAAAAAGGACATGAGGGTACCAGTATCCTGGTACCATACTTCTGTAGTAATATTTCAGAATGAAAGTGGTTTGCTTCTCAACTAGTTAGTTTTTTAGAAAATACTGAAGGAAGTATTCAAAAAAACAGTAAAAATTGCTTGGAACAAAATACAGATAAGTCTATGAGCATGCAGTCCCATCTAATTGTAAGGGACTACTTCTTTCACAAAAGATGTTTAAAGCTAATTAAGCATGACTGACTGCTGAGCTGTGTAGAATTCTCCCCACTTCAAGGTAAAGTAACTCAGTTTAAAAGCTTTTCATTGAATCTGATTTTAAAGCAGACAGGGGCGAAAGTTCCAGACAATACTCAAAGAGCTGGACCTGAATTGTCACTGAAGGATTTATTGGTTTGGGTGGAGCACCATGCAAGTGCACTTCTTGACATAGTTTTAACTCTAAACTCTCCATCTGGTCCTTAGCTTCCTGTTTCAACTGAAACCCCCCCTAATCCTGTCCCTTAGTCATGTCTTCAGACTCGGAGGAATTGCCCTGTACCGTGCTCTCAGTATTTACCTTCTGGGTCATCAGTGGTGCACAGACTTTCCCACTCCTTATTTCCCCTGTCTCTGCCCCCAACCCCTGATGTGGCCTTGTCTCATCTTCTTCACACTCAGTTTTGTTACATTTGCTGTTCTGCTGTTTCTGATTGAATAACTGAGATTTGGCTTTGTGGGGTTTTTAAATTTATGTTCCTCTTCCATGCCTGTGGCTTTGCACCCTTAGCTAGGCAGTGCAGCTCACTCTTCGTGCGCAGTTGCAAAGGCTTCCACCAGGTCAGAGGTTAATGAAATACTTGGTATTCATGTGGTATTTTTCTCAGTGTACTGAGTAATATGCAACATGAATCGTAAGAAAATCCAAAATTCTCTGATTGCTAAGGCTGCAACAATCATTGTAATACTTGCCATTTTTTATTTTTAACAGTGAAATAGGCATAGTTGTGGTAGATGCTCCATCCTTTTGCCAAGAGAAATGACAAACAATGTTCCCATCTTTTTCTCTCTCTCTCTCTCATTTGTTTTCCCTTCTGAGAAGCCATATTTAGCAAATTGTTGGAGCATTACATCTCAAATAAGATTTTTACCTTTTATAGGTTTTAGCTTTTCTAGTTAGACAGACTACTTTCTGGGGGATTTCAGCTGCTAGAGAATGTTTCAGGTTTTAAGCATAACAAAACAAAGACATATTTTCTATATCTTGAGAATACTGTAACTCTCCAACAATCTTAAAATAATTGTTGCACCTCATATTTTCAAGTAACTGGCAGGAACAATAATCTTCTACAGCTTAGTACACTCTATTAAAAATGAGTAATATACATATTGATCATAATGCTTCTCTTAGCTGATGAGGCATCTCTTGGGGATGAAACCACAGCACCATATGGCTTTAATGTATTCAGTATAGTTCTCCAAATAACCACCATAAATTATATTTCAGAATTATGCTGGGCAGCAATAGATTTAGTTTTCCAAACTGTCAATAATACATCATGACTGTAGGTAAGAAATTCATTATGCACAGGATGCAGTATTTAAATAATTAACAGCTAACCAATCTGTTTTGTAGCTGTGGTTTGTGACACTTGGAATTACACTAACTTTAACATTCCGTGATAAAACTGGGTGAGTAATGCACCCAGATAATTGAAACTGATACAGGAAGCAGAAAGCATTTCTCTAGCATTGTAGCTAATGTAATGCAATACAATTTCCTCAAAAAGAATGAGGTCCAGCATCTTATTGCAATTTTAAATGTAAATTTTAAATGGAAACATTCTTCTGAATATGAAAGTCGTTTACTGCCCAATTCTGGCAAAGGGTGATGTAATAAATAGCTGAATTTAAATTTAAGGCAAAGCTAAAGGCACAGTGTGGTTTGCCAGGATTATAGTATACATTTTTTGTCAAATTTTTATTTGTCAACAAGTTAAATCATTAAAACAAATAAATTTCAATCCCTATCTGGAACAAAACCCACTCCATGAAATAAGCGGTATTACCTGTTAAACACTAACAGCAATATTGTTGTTTCTGACATTACCAGCTGGCAGAAACCACAGTGGCCTTTTAAAACCTAAACCCAGAGGGAATAATTCAGAGACCGAGCCATCAAATTTGGAATACGTGCCATATCTGGACTCAAAGATCTGTTCCTGACAACACTGACTCTGCTCTTCCTTGTTCAGAAGGTAAGGAAACATGCAAACAACTGCCTTGTGATTAAAGATGGCATTTTCTTAGCGTAGAAGTTCAGCATTTTGATGAACATACTGCTGGCCAAAATCTGCTCTCCTCCCACCTATTTAACAGTCCTTCTTGTGCACATTTTCAGTGTGGCTGGAGCCGATGCTGCAGACGCTGCATGCCAGGGCTGGCCTGACAACAAAAATTCAAGGGATTGTCCTGGTTTAGGGTGAGATGGAGTCACTTTTATTCCTAGTGCTGTGTTTTGGATTTAGCATGAGAATGGCATTGGTAGCACATTGGTGTTTTGGTTGTTGCTAGGTCAAGGGCTTTTCCCATGCTCTGCCAGCCAGCAGCTACACAAGGAGGGAGGGAGCATAGCCAGGACAGATGACCTGAGCTGGTCAAAGGGCTATTCCATAGGCTATGCCATACCACAGTTCATCATGCTCGGTATGTAAACTGGGGAAGTTTGTTGGAAGTTGCTGATCAGTGCTTGGGGATGGGCTGGGCATCGGTCAGCAGGTCGTGAGCGATTGTATTCTGAATCACTTGTCTGCCTTGGGTTTTGTTCCTCTCTTTCTTTTTGTTATCTCCCTTTTCATTACTATTATTATGACTATTATTATGACTGTTATTATGACTATCTATTGCAATTATTAAGCTTCGCTTTTCTCAACCCGTGGGTTTTACTTTTTCTGATTCTCCTCCCCATCACACCAGGGGAGGGGTGGGAGTGAGCAGGTGGCTGCATGGTACTTAGCTGCCAGCTTGGCTTAAACCATGACAGAGATAAAAATAAATGAAGAGAAAAGATGAAACTCATGCAGAAAATTTTTTTTCCTTCCAGGAATGTCACAGAGGCCTTTGCAGTTTTCCACAGGAAGTGGAAGAGTCACTGTGTTAGTATAATCACTAGCCCAAATAGCAAATATAATGATGCATTTGGAGATGGATTTTCACAAGGTAGATAGTTTCTAAAGTAGGCAGTCAGCTGTGCTCAGATTCTCTCTTCAGACTCTTTTTTAAAATTTTATTTGAATAACTGTTGAGGGGGTCAGAGAGAGAAAGTGCAACCAGTAAGGTTGTGTTTCAGACATTACTTAGGTTGTCAATCATCATTTTCTCATAGGTGTAAGATTCAACTGTGGCTGCTGTCAGGAACGTGAGCCTCAGAGATTTGCTGAACTCATCCAAATAACAAAGTCTCCAAGGTCTTAGTAACTTGAATAGAAAATCTAATTGCGTATAGATTTAAGAAGCAGAACAAGACACAGTCAATTTGGATTAAAGCATGCTATGGTTGTCTTGACAGGGATTTTAGTTGGAGCTGTACCTGATGGATGAGAAGGACTATGAGTCTCTGTCATAAAGGTTTAAGCAGAAGATGACTGTGGGCTTTCCTTTCCCAGTAGACCCCTCTTCTTAGTGGAATTACAAAGATGCAAGCAAATACCAAATGCAGGAATTTAAAGATGAATGCCCCACTTCTGCTTTTCAAATATTTCACAAGTACAGTACAGAACCCTTGCACAAGGCCTTTGTATCAGTGGAGAACTATGAAATAACATGTGACTAAACTCAGGTGTTTCAGAAAGTTGTCTTTTTTCCTTCTCATTGCCAATCCTTGTTGTAACTTTGTTTTCCTCAGACTATTCAGTGCCATAGCAGCAAAGAGTGGAAGCTTGGGACTCTGATGGTACTGGCAGTGATTTAATTGTTTCTTTCTGAAGACTGCCAATTTCTGCAACGTTGAAACAGAGGTATTGACAGCCCATTATTATTATTATTATGATGGAATAAATTTTGGAACTGCACCTTGGGATGGAGAGGAAAACATGAATCCTTGTGAATCCATGAAGGAAATAGAAGTTTCCCCCCTCCACAGTGACTTTTGTACCGCTAACATGACGTAAAACAAACATGCACCTATTCATTTTCTGGCTCTTGCTTATGGCAGCTTTTTAAAATATAAGATAATGTTTTAGAAATCCATATGCATGTATGTTGGGTGGTAGAATTGCATTAGAACAGAAATACTATGCTAAAAATAAATTATCCTTGTTCTACACATGGTCACAATCAGGGTTCTCCAACTTTGCCCTCTCTAATGTTACAGTACTTGTTGTAGCAGGGTATTTAAAGTAAGTTTATAGTGTATAAATGTCATGCATTTGATGCTATGATCTGCGCTAGCTACCCTCATGGATAGTTTACTGTCTCTCCCTCCTGATATATCAAACAGATTGTGGAAGATTTGAGGCGTTCAAGACTTGCTTGGCAAACCCCTGGAAAATTGCAAGTTTTACTAGTTTAATGGTGTACAGACCTCTGTCTCCTCACCAACAAAACAATATTTTACAACATCCAGGATTCATGAGATCACACATATTTTCCCCAAAGCTGATGAATTACAGGTTACCTCTTTGAGTTGGAGACCAGAAGTGAAGAAGAGAACCAGATCCAAATGGCACAAAAGGTAAGAAGTAGTAAGCATTGGCAGTCATCACTTGGCAGGTGTAATGGTCAGCTGTTGCTGCTGTCAGGAAGGTGTGCCTCAAAGATTTGCTGAGCTCATGCAAATAACACTTCAAGGGCTCAGCAAGTTGAAGTAGAGGTCTAATTACACAGATGTGAGGAAGTTGAGATAGAATCAGATACGTTCACTTGATTAAATTTGGATTCAGGCACACTTTGGTCGCTGTTGTGTTATCTGTGTTAGTGGGAAGAGCTGGACTACCTGAGTGTCTGTGCCACGGGCTGGTTGTAGCTTACTTTTACTGTTTTCCGTTCGTTTTCCTTGTGAGGCTGCATGGTCAGAAGGGCTATCAGTGCCGCAGTCCTCACAAACTCTGTGTTTGGGCTAGTGCTGTTCATAGCATTCCATACCCTCCTTGTCTCCCATCATCCACCCTCCTTCTGGCCTACGCTTCTCCCTTTCTTTCCATGGCAGCCAGGACAGGAAGGTCAGGGAGGTGATGCACCTTAGGTTTTCCCCCAGTACGAAGTCAGGAAATGGTTCTGGCTAGGTATTAATGATCATGCATTAGTCATAGCCAAAGGAATCATCCTTTTCTCACTCCAAGTGCTCCTAAAAAAGTTCCTTTTGTCCCATGGTAACAGCAATCTGAAGAACTATTAAGCAGCAAATGCACGCAACCGTGCACAAAACCAGTCTGAATGATCCCATCCCACAGATTCCTGGTGCGTTCTGGCTCCTCAGAGTCTGGCTGATAGAGCTTACAGCCCAGACTGTCTCTCTGCTTTTGCAGTGAGGAGAACACTTTAAGGACTAATAAAGGATGAGCAAATGAATAGTCCATGTATTGCAGTTATGTAGAGGACAAATGTACTGAATAGAAGTTATTTCGGTAGTGGTTGGTATACAGATCCAAAATTCTCTCCCACCTTTTTCTCTTCATATATCTTCTTTTTTTTTTTTTGCCCGAGGTACTGCTAATTGCCTCTTCTATGCAGGAACTTCTACCAATCTAATTCAATCTACTGGTAATTGGCATTACACTTGGCACCAGAAATATGAATGTATTTACTTAACAACTATGTCATGGGAATCAATTACCAGCAGTTTTCAGAAGAGCGTCAAAAACTCATTTGCCATTCTCGACAAAATGACCATGCCTCAAAGTTTTTGGTGTTTTCTATGTTTTGTTTATCTCTCTCTCCTTAATTTATCTGTTTATTTCACAGACTCATGCCAGTGAACATTCTGGCATTAATGATAACTATCATCACACGGAATTAGGCTGTGAATGCACAAAAACTTTCAAGTGCGGACAAAATGGGGCAACGTTTGAATGGGCATTTGTGGAATGCTATAGCACAGGGTTTTCCCAAAACAAGTAAGGAACAAAAATTTCTCCCTAGCTATTTTTTTTTTATTTTTCACATGACATATGAAATTGGGAGAGTATGATTTGTGCCTGTAAATTATAACAAGGCCGTGGGCACCCAGACCTTTGGCATTGGCTCTAGTTTGAGCAGGTGATTAGAGTACATGAATTCCTGAGGACCATTCCAGATTAAACTGCTCTAAGGATCACGAGTTAGTCACTTAGCTTCATGCATTCAAAAAGTCCTCCAAAGAGATTTGCTTACTATGCTCTTTGTAAGAAACAAATCAAAAAAAAGAAGTAACATGGGGCTTAAAAAAAAAAAGTTAATGTGATTCTAGCACAATATACTACAATCTTTTTATTTAACACTAGAACATGAGTGAAATCACCTCTTGAGTAGGACTTTGCAATTCCTTACAGTAATACTTTATGAAACTTAATAGGGAGGAAATGAAGGAAAATACTATATCCACTTCAAACTGCCAGGATATTTGTTGTATTGTAATTATCTTCTATGAAATTTGGCTACATGGGCATCAGTAGTTTTCAAAGTACTGTTGAGGGACTTCTAATAACCTCTAGGAGCTAGAGTTCAAAGATTTGAGTTTCTTCTACAGCCTCAGTCCTGTTGTTGGCATCATGCAAGTGCCTTAGTTCAGTAGTAACTCAGACAGACAAGGACTACCAGCACGATTTCCTTTGACACATGCACTCAGTTTTCCTTGGAGGACCTCCTATTTAAATTCAGACTTGGCTCAGCACTGCTTAGCTTGGGAGGTCTGACTGGCTCATGAGGCGAGATGACATGGCTGCAAGCCACTATATTTATTTGGGGTCCATATAGTTGGAGTCACCTTCTGTTAATCACATATATCTGATTATGGTCCATTGGGCATTTCAAGAACATCATCTGGCAGAGAAGTCATTTGAGGGCCTTCTTTATTAATTCGTTGCCTGTGAACTTCCACCTCCTCCCAAAAGTCATGGGTCTTCTTGAGAGGGTTCGAAGTGATTTCAGGGAGAAGGGGTGGATATGCATACTTTTTGGAGATTGTGATGGAATTGTGCCTGCTGCAGTGCTCCCCAAACAGTTCCTCTGGTGACATGGCTCTGTATGAATTCTGACATGTCTGAGTGTCAGTTTCTTATGTTAACCGGTGAAGCAGGCAGTGTGCTATAAATTGTTGCTCATTCCTGCCAAGCTTACAAGTGCTTTGGCGGCTTGAAATGAGATTTTTGCCTGGCAAGAAAGGTATTTAAAATTTGTCATTCTGTGAGTAATTTCATGAGGATTCACCTTCTAAAAGTTCCTGCTGATGAGAAGCCTTTTAGGCCGTTGAACACGTGTGCTCCATTAATGTCTGCACATGTAAAACAGGTTAAGTACACAAAGAATTTCCTGGGTGAGTGTCAAATAAGTCTTTAAATGTAGAGATTAGTGTGAATTTAGATTTTGGCCACTTAAAATTAGGAAGAACACTTGGATATTTGGCTATGAAACACAGAAGACAAAAGAGAACTGGAAGGTCCCAAGGATCTTCAGGAGAATGGTTTGCTGGCCTTGTTTTTTTGTGATTCTTTTTTCCCTAAAATCCACTTCCATTTATTACATGAAGTCCAAAGTCTTCATCTTTTTTGTGGCAAGCTTAAAAGAGAGGACTTCAGGTGTTCTGGAGCAGTCACTGCAGCATTTTCAGGAAGAGAAACTTTTCCGGGAAATGCATGGGAAAGTTCACTGCTCTGAATTAAGGAAAGCTGTTCTGACGTATGTTTCCTGAACCTTTGGGAGGAGTTAGCAAGAAAATGTGATAGGAAAAATCTTTCTCTTTCTCAAAAGGAGCTCATGGCTGAAGACCATGCTCACACATGTTGCATAATTTCTGGTTGGCTTTTCTTTGTGTGGTTATGTGCAAAACTGCTATGGCTGTGGGAGAAGTCTCTTGATTCTGAAAATCCACTCTGACATTAATGATGAATAGTAAAGACCGCTGCGTTGCACTTTGCACGCTAATCAGTCTTTGTGTTCCTTTGTATCTTGCACCATATGTACACTGTGACTTGGCTGGGATGGAAAACTGTAACTGGCAGCACTTACCCTCATTGTTCTTAACATGATCAAACAGTAACACGGTTTGACAGAAATTTTATAAACCATCATGTCGTAAAACAAAACCAGCAGAAACTAGCTTGAGCAAAGAAGGTGTGTTTAAAAAGAAAAAAAGTTAATGAAAAGCACGTGAAACTGCCCATCTGTGCAATTGTTGTACATTTTCAGTGCATGAAGGCAAATAAATACCATAAACCTTTTGTACAGTCAATTTGAACGTCTCAAAAGAAGTTTCTTTGAAAGTTAAGAAGCAAACTACAGCAAGTGCTCTATAATTCACACTGTGAATCCACCGGTGGTAGTCAGGGAAGGATTTGTCAGACAATATTTACCTTGCCCTTTCTCCTTTTGTATCTCTAAGAACTGTCTCTTACACATCCTCGGCCTTTGCTTGTTTGGTTTTTTATGTCAGCACGTGTGAGTTACAACATGAAAAAGGAAAGTTTTAGGAACTCAAGGGACCAGGCAGTGAGATTCATGTCACCATTTTGCACTAAAGAGGACGGGATGTCATATTGGAAATGTTTTATTTGCAAAATGAATACCCACCCTCATCCTTAATAAGTATTTATCCCCATCATAAAAATTGTAAATCATCAGAAGCAGACAGTTCAGGGATTCAAGAAAACTTTAGCAAAATCAGGGTTGTGATGTTCCAGGTCTATGAAAGGAAAATAAGGAAAAGAAATGAGGAGAAAACAGGAACATTCTGGCAAGCAAACCTGAATCACAAAAGTGACAAGATGAGGAAGTGTCTGTAATAAATCATGCTCCTGATAATCCAAAAGGAATCGTGAAAAAGTATAAGTGCAGGGTTATAGGAATAAAATCAGATGCTCTAGCATAAGTCAATTAATCAGGAAAACGTACATAAAAGGCATAAAGCAATGGTTCTAGAAATATATCAGAAGTTAGTTGAAGGTAGTGGAAGTAAAAAAAAAAAAAAAGTCAGATCTAATATTTCTTGCAGATACTTATTGAAGGAATAATGTGGGATACAGAGTAAGGTAATAAGACCTTTTTCTTGACTTTATCAGCAAAGATTAGTGTGTCCCTATGGTTAATGCAGTGATATTAATGAGGAGCAAGAGGGGAAGAGCCAAAATGTCAGCCACATGTACGGATGATAATAAATGATGCAAAGTATCTCCCACCTGGATTTCTATGGACAGCTATGCATATAATTAAGCTTTTGAACAATCTGTAATGAGACACTATAGGATTTTACCCACTGGGGGTTTTTCAGAGGATCAGTATGTGTGAAGGATGAGCAAAATACACCTCACAGTATTCCTGAGCTAAGGAAAGGACTGGTTGAGTCCTTGACATTTCTGTGAGTCCATGACAGTGAAAGATCATTTGGCACTTCTATGCTTATGTTTGCCAAATTATACATGCAGGTCATGTCGTGTCTGTGTTGTTTATTTTGCCTACCGATGTCTGCAGCAAATGCAGGTTGAGCTGTGATCCCTGTGACTTTTTCACTGCAGGGTCACAGGTGCACTGGCCGACAGGTAACCACTGTCAGTGCTCTGAGCGCAACTGGCAGCTGTCATTCATCCCCGTGCCACAAATTACTCTGCCATAAAAGTCAGAGAAAAGCTGCAGGAGGTCTGCTTTGAAAACTGAGATCATATGATTGCTTTAAAATGAGTAGAAAATTAATTCTCTGTTGGCTTTCATTCGTACCTCTGTTGTTCTTGATAACGTGTCAAATTTGTCTTTTTAATTTAAGTAGGTCAGTGGCTACATCTGGTGACATTAATTCACACTTTCTGACTCACATTTTCACTGAGTTTCAAAGTCCAAAATCAACTGTTTACATGCTTTATTTATAAACACAAGGAAAATGAATTCTTTTTTCCATGTGCAAGTGTTTTATTTGTGTCTTTCCACTGGGCTTGGGCACTAATTTCTTGCTTGCATTCATGTAGTGAAATCAAGTCATTAATCTCAAACTTTTTCCCAAATAAATCCCTCTTTGTCCTCTCAAAGCAGTTAAGAAGCAACCAAATTTTTGCCATCGGTGTCTTCTGATATTTTGAATTAACTGATCTGGTCAACCCTATTGATGTTTATTTCTTTTAGCATAGTTTTTGAAGTTCCTGTGTTAAATGATTTATTCTGGCTTAATGCATTGAGTCAAGTGACTTCAGAATATAGAACTCTCATGTGGAAAGCTAAGCACAAGGTATAATTTCAAAACTGCAAATAAGCAGATCAGAATAATACTCAAACAGTTTTATCTGATGTCTCTTGTGGTAGGAGAAAGTCATTGATGCTGGAGAGGGCAGAGATGCTGGAAGAAACTTATTTAAGCCAACCTTCAAATCTGTGTGACTGAAGATCCTGAGTTATGAGGAGGAGCAGGTGAAAGGGGGAGGTGGGAGCAGGAAGGTCAGTGAGGATGAGCAGGGAGGATTGTAGGGCAAATACAGATCTTACAAGCTATGGTCAGTGTTTTCTTTAAGTGGCATTGTTAGCCTTGTATATTATGATTTGGTCGAGCACTACTCCCCAGATCAGTTGGGTGGTATGTGCACGTATGATTTAAGAGCTTGGAAAACAGTTTTTCACAGCATTTGTTTGGAATGGCAATCTGTAAAGACAAACTCAGTGCGGTGTTGGCAAGACAGAAGGGATTTATGGGAACAGAAATGATTTAAGGCAATGTGGATGCAAATAGCAACAGGAAGGGCAAAACTAATAAAAGCTAGCAGGGCTAGATAAAGAGAAAAGCTAAGATATTTGGATTGCTGTTACATGTATGTATATCTCACCAGTTTTAGCATTTGTTAACTCACATTTGCCTTGGTGCTGCCCACCTTGAGTTTCTGTGTAGAATTTACGAATACAAGCACCACGTTCCTTTGTCGTGGTCCTTGAAGTACATGGCAGCACAAATGGCCATGGCAAAACTGTATCAGTTTTATGGCTTTTGTTTGTGGCTGCAAGTATGCAGCACATACAGTAAAAACAGATACATCAAAACAAAACAGTGGGGGAAAAAAAAAAAGCTCTGTTGAAATTCATGTGAACTTTGGGGAGAAACACGAATTCAAGCTAAACCAAATGTTTCAGTTTGCTCTGCTTCAAATAAATAAAATAACCCAGTGGGACTACATCCCTGTAGTGAGACACAAACTTTACCTGCCAGTGATTTGAGGCAGATGTAGGCTCAGCTGGCTTGGCTGCAGTATGATGTGAAAGAAACACAAGCTTTTCAGGATTTTATAGCTGGAGTTTTGCTGAGTGCAGCTGCTCCCTCAGCATATTATTAACTCAAAAACATGTTCATTAAAAAAAAAAAAAAAAAAAAAAAAAAAAAAAAAAAAAAAAAAAAAAAAAAAAAAAAAAGAAGAAGAAGAAAAAGATTCCTGGCACTTCTTTATCATGCAGGGGATCTCTTGGGCTATTCTGAGGGGATGTATTTGAAAATTGCTGTGGAGGATGTGATGCACTAAAGATTAGTATAAACAAAATGGAATCTAAATAATTATAGTGAGGGTGAAAAAGAAGACAAAATGGGAAATATTAGACTTGTATCCATCTGGGGGTTTCCTTAATAGGCACCCAGGAGCCTATCAGAGACTCACATCCATCACAAGAAACTTATTAAAAAAACTCATCACCCCTCTTCTCCCTTTATTTTATTTCCGTAGTGGCTGCATAGTTTCTTAAGAGATGAATGTGATGGCAATAGTTTTGTAGAATCACAGGGTAATTGAATGTAAGGCTGGAAAGTGCCTGCTGAGGTCTCTCCTGCTCCAGTGGGAGATTCAAGTACGCCTGTGTCTCTTAACGCATTTGTCTTCAGGGCTTCCAGTGATGGAGGGCCTGTGCTTTCCCTGGGCCTGCCTGATAGCTTTATTAGCCTTCCCCCAGTGCATAACTTATCTTTGCTGTTGAAGTTTAATTCCATAACTTTATGTCTGTTTACTCCAAATGGTTTAAGAGCTGTTCTTATTTCTGTTATTTGAACACCACTGTCAGCTTCGTCCTGTTTTCTCTTAATTAAGTAGCTTCAGCCTTTCCTTTCTCTCTCTCTCCCCTATCTCCTCATCTCCTTCCCCTTGTTTTGTCACTTATTCTCATTCTCGCCACCCCTTTTCAGACTGTCTAAATGGTGAACTTTGTTCCCAGTTTGGTGTTTCCAGAGCAGACATCCAGAAGCCTCCTGGCACAGTCACAGGAAGGGCTCCATCTCCAGTCTTTCACAGGCAATATTGTAAAACACATCCCGATGTGATGCCTGCCTTTTTTTGCAGAACACAACTTTGATTTATGTTCAGCTTGTGATCCATGGTGCTCCTTAAAACCTCTTAACAGCTGCTGCTTAATCATTCTTCATTCTGGCTTTGTGCATACAATTTTCCTGGTCTAACCTAAGCATTTTGCACCTGACTTTATTTGATGCTAAGCAACTTCTGTAATTGTCTACGTTCATACTGAATTTTTATCACATCCCAACAGACTAACAGTTCCTTCCAATTTAATATTTTCTGAATGCTTAGAAAGATTTACTGGAAGTACAGGTTTCCTTTTACCAAGGTTGTACTAAATGCTTTACTAGACACTGACTGTTATGGACTGGAAAACATTTGGAAAATACTATTTCAGGATGATTATTGGATTTAGCTCAAAAATGCACTGTCTGGGACAAATTTGTACGGAAGAAGGTGCTGTACTGATAATACCAGCGGGTATGGGTTTGGAATTGGCTTTACCTCAAGAATCATATTCCAGACTGCTGTTACAAAATTTTCTAGGGGCAAGGGGACATTCATATGTACTCTGTCTTAAGAGATCTGTGATGTGAAAAATTAAGTTTATATGCTACCTACTTCTTCTGTGGTAATTTATTTGACACGGAATAGAATAAGGCTCTGGCCTTATTCCACTGTATTACTAATACATGAGCATGTAATGAAAAGAGTTGGAAAAAGTGTGATTTTACTGAGTCAATCATTCTTCTGAGAGAACACTCTGAACATTGTGGTAGACTACAGCACATTATAGCATGCAGGGCCTTTCAAATTTACATAAACCAAAGTATTATATGTTGCTAGATAGCAAGCTTATTTTCTCTACTATTTCTACCGTTTTTAAAAAACCCAGTCTGACATGTTTTAATAATTAAAAGAGCCTAAACTGACAAAAACAGCTTAAAATATTCCAGAACAGATATTCTGATAGCCTGTTAAGTGTCACTCTTTTAATGAAGACCACGGATATACTGATGGACTAATGAAGCACTCTTGGGATAATGTGTGTGGCTCTTGCAGCATTTCCTGTGGTAGTTTTCTCTACATCTGCTGATAAGCTGAATATCACTTGGAAAAAGCAGTTGTCTCCAGAGTGCCCTTGCGCTATGCCATAGGCAGGACAGGAAAGATGAAATTTAGGGCTTCACTTTCCTTTAATTTTCCTAAGCAATCTTGTCCTCTTTTTGTCCTGTCCATCATTTTTCTTCTAGGGCTGTTCAGTGATACATTATTCCATCTTAAATGAGAAGATATCCTAAATGTGAGCACTAAGCAGTGTTTGGTGTTTCCTGGCAGCCCTTGACTGTTCTACCTTTATAAACACTCATGCATTTATCTGTTGCTAGTGTACTGCATTAAAACTTACCAAATATTACATGCGTGCTATGTTGACACATTTAGTGCAAGCTACACGTCCAAGGCTGTTTTACTGTGTTCTTACAAGAAGGGATAATAAAGTTAGAACAAATGTCATCCTGCTTTGGGGATTTACAGGATACAGTTCAGCTGACTTCATTCAGTCTAACATAACCCACACTGTTCTCTCACATGAAACACCTATTTAGTACCAGAATCCACACACCTGCTTTCTAAACCAGCTTCATTCACTGTTTGATTTATTGATCCATTAAGTGGGTTTTCAGACCTAACAAATAGCCTCAGATAATCATTTCACTCCCTCTTTTCCTTGGGGACGGCAAAGGTCAGTTTCTGTTGTAAGCTCTTAACTCCAATCTGGAATTAGCTGGAGATCATTAGCACTCAATATAAATTCAGCAGCAAGCTTGGAACGAGCAGGTAGTCCAGCTGGCTTTAAACAGGACTTCCATCCTGAAAATGGGGGTACCTCCACCTCAGCTTTTTTTTTGTGTCAGAATTATCTAATGTTATCATTGCTGCTGTAACTTAGAGACATCCACATAAAGTTGAAGCTACTGGTTGCTTTTAGGGCTCCAAAAAAAAAAAAAAAAAAATACCATTGCCTTATGAAAGTTACCCATGGTGTAATTTCACTTTCTTATTTCTGCCCGTACAGACACCAGTTCTACCTGAGCTTTGGAGGTGACTGATGAAATGAGAGCCTTATTTTATCTTTCATTCTCTGAGGTTTGTTAGCATGAGAAACCACTAAATCAATTAATAGAGTGGCAGATCCTCAGAAATCTACAATTCGTCTTACTGACTCAGAAAACATTCTTGGCTTTTCCTGGCTAACCATCTGAATTTTTCAGATAACAGCATTCCCTTCTGGGTAATTTTTTTTCTTCTGGTTAACAAGTGATGGATATTAATCTAATATTGCTTTCTAGGTATTCTGCTTACTTTATATAGTCCTGTTTTCTGGGAAATATCCTCTTCTTATTGATCATCAATGCTTTAAAATGCATTATTAAAATAAATCCAGTAAAGATTATTTAAATGTATGAAAGAAAATAGGAAAAATAAACTCTACAGCTGAAACTAAGTTTCCCTAAAACCTAAGTGAATTAGTGGACCAATGCAATTTTAGGACCTTACAGGAAATGAAAGAGTTGTAAAGCTGTTGCTGCCACCTAAATGAGTGACATTCAGTCACCCATACAGGACTTGTGTCCTCACAGGACACAAGAAAGGCTCACTGAAGGCAATCGGAAGCAAGAACAGTTGTCCCAGCCTCTGTTTTTTGATTGTTTGCCTATCTGTGAGAAAGATAAGAAAGAGATGAAAGAATCTGATGTAGGAGCTGCTAAAGAGACAGGAGACAGAGCTTGGTCTAACATGGAGAAGATGTCCCTGAGGAAACAGCTATTGGGAGTGTGTTTGGACTTAGAGAGATTTGGAAAAGTGCGCAGAAAACTGTCTCTTGTTTCTTGATTTTACTTGTGCTCAAGAACACCTTATACATTTCTGCAAATAAATTAGGCAGCATCAGAGAACACCTACTACTTTCCCTCCGGAATGGAAACAGCCTGTTTCAAAATGTTGTTCAGCTTTTCCGACAAGTTTTACGTACAATACCTGGTACATGTTCTCTCCTTCACTTTCCCTGTAGTGTAAGTGATTGCGGCCATAAACTCGGGGCTGCTGCAAAAGTAAATCTTACTCCAGGCAGACATTTCCTGTTGAAAGATGAAACCTTACATTTTAGCAGTGCTTTTACTTTGCTGACCCAAAAATAAGTGGCTCAGAGAATAGCTTAACCTTTTTTGATTATGGGGAGGGGAAAAGACAGCATGTACTTTGAGACAAAAACTCGTCTTTTTCCTCAAAACTTCCAAAGACTTATGGAATTATCTTTATACCATTTGTAATGCCCAATGGTAACTTAAGTTTTGTAAAAGTTCCAGGTTTTTTTAATGCAAGTCAGTTTTTTCGAGATGCTGGCATCTGAATGAGGTGTAGCACTAGTAAATAGTTGTTTGTTGTTTACCATCATAATATTACAATATTTTGAGGATTTTAAAATTTCCTTTTGAATTTGAAAATGGCTTGGAAAAAATGGTATGGATAGGACCGAATTTTGAACTCAGAGGTGGTCTTGGACTGCAGTTTGTGTCAATTTAATTCCAAGATTTACCTGCAGATGGTATCTGCTGACTATTCCTCAGGTGTAATGAAATAAGAATCAATAAGAATAATTTCATATTTGATTGCTCTCTCTTTCCCTGTTGGTCAGTACAGAAGGCTCAATGTAAGTACTTCATTTTATGGAAGTTCCGTTCTGTTTAATAGGAAAATGGAAGCTATTTAAATATAGGTATTTTTTTTCCAGCATAAGAAATGTTTCCTCTGTATTGTCTGTTGATTTAGAGGCAATCCAAATACTGAAAAGTTTTGGCTGAAATCTCTTTTTTGGCTGCAGTTTATGTGAGGATTCCTTAAGATAATTGTCTGTGCTGCATGTGCTGGCATAAATGTACTGCCATTTTTTGGCCTTCAGAGAAGAGTAGTGGCCCCCTCATGAAGGTTCTAAGTAACTTGTATTTTGTAGTCTAGGTGAGAACCTGATCCTTGGGAATTCAAACCAACCAGGAAAACACTGAGTACTAATATTCTTTTTATGTGAAACTCCTGTTTTTATGAATAAATAACAGGAAATAGAAATGCTTGGCAATCTTGGTCCTCAGAAGTAACTCTATGAAACTTCATAACCTGTTTCAGAGTATGAAGGTTAGGTGTGAATTCTAAAGTGAAGTGATGATAGGAGTAGGAATACAAGGTCCAAACAAATAACTTTAATCGTGCATTTTTTCAAGTCCTGCACGATAAGTGGGTCACACCGAAAAGCGCTGTGAGATGTGTCTTCAGAAGTGATGGGTAGACTTCTTCAAAGGCAGTTTCACAGATACATCCCAGTTTAGAAATGGTGGCAATTGTACAGGTCAGAACACATATCTAGTGATATAAACCAGTGATATTTATGTATGTCTATGACAGCCATGGGAACTGGTTAATTGGGGAGCACGCTCAGACATAAAAACAATGTTTTATTCCTTCAGCAAGTATGATAAATTTTCCATCTTGGTGTTCCAGTAGAATATAAAAGAATATAAAAGGGAAATTCCTTCACTGGCTGAGATCCTAAATATGGACAATTTCTTTTTAATCTTCCTTAAGAAGCAACATGGGCCCAAACTATTTATTTCATCATAGATGAACCTGAAAGAAGAGCAGTCCAAAAAGGCATAGTCCTCTAAAGTCTGTTCTCTCCCAGCTTGAATGAGAGCACTGAGCTTTCATGAATCCTGACAGGCATAACTGGGATTAGAATAAAGTAAAATATAATGGCAGTTCTTTGTGTATGGGAAAGTTTCCACAACAGAGAACATAATTTGAAAGATATCCTTATAAAAATGAATGTAATTCATGTATGGTTTGCAATATTCTGTACAAAGTAGTCACATTGGGAAAAAGCCTGAGATGATGCCTGTAAGTCTTTTTGACTGAAGATATCTTTTAAATCTGCTTAACTTGGTTAACTTAACTTTAATTTGTTCCTGCCATGGTCAGGGACACATTCTACTTGAGCAAACCTGATCTAGAGGAAGGTGTCCCTGCCCATGGCAGGGAGCCTGGAACTGGCTGATCTTTAAGGTCCCTTCCAACCCAAACCATTCTGTGGTTCCTTCTATGATTCAACATGAATTATAGTAAAATCATTTTCAGATATTATGACTCATTAAGAAAACTGATTTTGAAACTTAATCACTGTGAAACTTCCTCAGCTGGTCAGGAGTAAGACTGCAACTCTGAAAATGTATTTTAAGTTTCCCATACATAAATATATTTCATAGGGTCTCAAATATGTCCGGAAAATATTCAAGACACTAAGATAAGTGTAATTTTAGGAAAGTCACATGAGAAGGGTCCTTCAGCATTAATTAACACAACTTGTCATAATTACATGGATAAACACTTCCAAAACACTTTTCGAGAGTGTCAAAAGTCTTCCCCTTTGTCACTGCCTTTTGGAGATGCCAAAATATTAGCATGACTCTGTAACAGTTCTGCAGTCTGCTTGGCCACGCTGCTGATACATGAGAAATAACCTGAGGGGGATTTAGAGAGAGCAAACTGAATGACTGGTGCTCCCATGCGTTTATTTGATTTACTTTTAATAACTTAGCACATAAATCATTCAGGCCCAGCTACTCAGATTTAATACTGAGCAACAGTAGCAACTCTAAAGATTTTTTTTTTTTTTTACTAAGCAGATGTTACTGAACACATATTCTGAACTTACATTCTTTCTTCACTCAGGGATTGCTCACTTCAGAAATACTTTAAATTATAAATAAAAATTAGACTACCTAGTACTATTTACTCTGCATAGTCATGATTTAAGATGTGATTGTATTCCAAAAGGCAACCTGGCATAAATATGGAAGATCTATATTTTTGAGCTTGTTTTAAGCTTGATTTAGTTTTTATGAGTAAAAGGATTGTTTTAAGTCGTTTTTTACCACCTCTCAAAAAGGTGCATCTCCTTTTCCACTTCTCCCTTTCTTTTTCTCTCTTTGCCCTTTCCCTTTTCCCATCCCCTTCCTCCTCATGCTTAACTTCGTGATTTTGTTTGCTTGGTTGGTGTGGTGGGTTGACCCTGAGCTGGACACTGGGTGCCCATCAAATCTGCTCTGTCACTCCCCTCCTCAGCTGGTCAGGGGAGAGAAAATAGAAGGAAAAGCTCAGACTGAGCTGAAAGAGGGAAAACTGCCTTGTTTAAGTAGAAAAATTACAAGTAGCTGATTAGGAGAAACCCAAAATCTGGTGTATTCTACTTTTTTAGAAAGAACAGATCTATGCTTTAAATAGAAGGTCTGTTATTTTTTGCACTGTATCACACAGTATCCACAATCAAACCTGGAATTTTGTGAAATTTCCTTGATCTCTTGACATACCTGTTAAAGAGAGGGGCAGTATAGAGAATTAATACTGGGACTCAGTCATATCTGAATATATACAAATTAAACTTGCATCAAGTTTTCTAACATCTCATAAGGGCACAGGGCAAGGCTGTTTCCTAAAAGCCTTTCTTGCCTCTTGAAAACATTACCATGCCTTGGACAAATCCATTCAGTTGTATTTCTGTCATTAAGCGCAAACCAAGGCAGAGCCTCTAGATCTAGAGTCATGGAGCAGTCCCTCCTTGAATCCAGATTGCTTTAAGATTAAAATTCTCTGTTCCACATTCACGTTGAAGAGAGCTGGCTGGAAGAGTCCAAAGTGGAGCCAGGGTATGAACTAAAAATTATGTGGACAACCAGAAGGTTCAGTACTCAGCTGAGACTTCTGGTCCTCTTTTCCTAAGCAGTAAAGGTAAAGATAATGATTTGTTAAGCAGCAAAGGTATGCCTTTGATTCCTGTCCCAAGCCGCCAAGGAAAATGTGGATCCCTCTAAATATATACCTGACACTCCTTACAAAGGGAGACTCAAGTTCGGCTTCCTCCACTTGTGTATTATTTTTAGCTTAAGAGAAATTAGTCCATCTGCCTGCTTTACTAGGAATTTTTAAAAAGAGCCTTTCTAAAAAAAAAAAAAAAAAAGTGCTCTTTTCTCTTTTATAGTGAGCATGCATTCATCCACTCTCCATTTTTTTCTTATTTTAAACGAAAACTAATTACATACCTTTTCCATATATAAAAGAAACATATGCATTTTATTACATTTTCGTATGGTTGAAGCAGTCTTTCTTCACAACACTAGGGGATGAAAAAAGAGAGCAGTGGATGCTCTTTAGAGCTGCAGCCATCTTTATGAACTCTTATTTATTAATTTCCTTTCCTTCTTTTCTCCAGGGAGCCTTGAAGGTGGCCGGGGTCATCACAGCACACTGAAAACTGATTTGAAGCCTCAGAGGAGGTAATAATACTTTCTCATTCCTCCCTTCTTTAATCCTGACAAACTAGCTGTTAACTCTCTGCAGATTAGTAACATGCAATATGGCATGGTAGGACAGAGCAGGTTTCAGTGCGTCCTTAAACTTCATTAAGGATCTTCCATTCCCATCTGATTAAAAAGGTTTTTGTTTGGATCTGAGCTGCAGTAAAATCTGGGTCACTGGGTTAATGGACAATAAGAAACAATTAATTTATTAATCTGTCAAGTGATGATAATGATGTGGAATAGAGTTTTAAGTCTGTAAGGATTTAGAGGATGCTGTTTTCCCTTTTTGTCTCTTTCTTAGGTAGAACACACTTTGATCATTCCAGTTTTGGAGACATTTTAGCTCCCTAAATAACCAGCCATGCTTTCGCTTGCCCACATTTTGCATTTTCTTAGCTGACTGTGTAAATCCTTTGGCTGCACGGTGAGTATTTGTGAGCATAAGCAGTAAACCTCTCTCTGAAAGTGAGTGGCCGATTTTATGTGTTGAATGGGTAGCCAAAACAATAATGTTTCTCTTCCACTTCACAAGAGGGAACAGAGGGTTTTCATTCAAGCCATTTTAATCATATCACTATCATACTGTGCCCTTTATCTAGAACTAAATATCAGCCAAAGTTTACTCGAAAACGAGCCTGGGTTTTGCTCAAATAAGCTAATGAACCTTTGTGAACTTTCAAGACTGGGCTGAATTTCAACTTTGGAACAATACTTGAAGCCAGGTGAGTTTTACTGTAAATATTTCCACCGTGGTTCCAGCAACAATCTGAACTTGTTTAACTAGTTTAACTTAATGCTTGTGTAACAGTGAGGACTGGATGACAGACTTTTTGTTATGAAAAAACCTTAAAAGTAAAAGCAGTGATAATATGCTACTGGTGAAACTATGTGCTGCATTTCTAAAAGTGCAGATTGAAATGTTAAATATAAATGTTCTGTTTCTTCGTCTATACATATTCATATATAGGTACCAATAGAAAGAAAATGTCCTCAGATTTAGTTGCATACCTACAAAAATACTGAATGTGCTCTCTGTAGGCATATAGATTTATAAAATGTAAGACAAAATGAGTGTTAGTAGTTACGCCATCTCAAGCAAGTATTTCTCATCTCTATAAACCCCTTTTTAAAAGATTTGAACTTAAATATAACTTCTTACAGAAAGGAAAGAGGATAAATGGGGGGATTTAGTGCAAGAACTAAATATCACCTCAGAAGCAACAGCAAATTGTGCATGTTTCTGGTAAATAGATAAGAGCATAGTGTCCATCCATAAATCCCACTCTATCTCTACCCTCCTACTCCAAAACCCAGTCTAAAACATTACTTGGTTTCATAAGCAGATGGAGCTAGCATGGAGATGCCTTCACAGAGCAATGCAATTGCTTCAAGATGGACCACAGTGCTTGATAAAAATAAATAATGAATAAATAACAGTATGTGCTGGGCTCTTGACTAGCCCGAAACAGAGGGATTTATAGAGTGATCACGCACCATTTTTCTGAAAAGCATTTGAAATTTGTTCCAAATCGTCAAAATGCAGTAAATACACATACCCAATTCCCTAATTTAAGTCTGTGATTATGGAGGCACAAGCCTGGATCGATACTGGGATAAGTACACTCACACTGGTGCAAAACTGGTGTGACTTGATGAAGAAGCAGGTAATTATCAGAGTGACATCCACCTGGAGCTCTCACTAGGTGGTGGTGGTGTAGTATTCTGAGGGTTAATGTTTTGTAAGCTTCTTTTAATTGTTGAGTAAAGATTGTGTAAAAGTTTTCTTTTTATAGCATTAATCTGTAGATTAATGTTTCCTGTGTTTTAATGACATGTTCCCCAGCCGCAGATGAGTGGTATAAAAAATGTTTAATTAGAGTCAGTCGTAGCCTGCTGGCAAGCAATGACCTTACCTTCAACCCAACACACTGGATAAAGAACTTGCAGTCTTTTTCGTTCTCTAATGTAAATTTTAAGCCTAAAAGGCATAAAGTGTTTTTTGGTTTGGTTTTTTTTTTTTTTTTTTGCATATTCTGCTGAATGTTGACCATAATAACAAAACAGTAATGTCTGTGTTTTCCAAGCTTTTTTTGTTATTTCCTGGTTGGAATTTACTGAGAGGGTTGTGTGTTTGTGGAAAGGGAGACAGAGACAGAGAGGGCCAAAAGTTCAGCAGATTTTTCTGAGTTTTGGACTGCAGCTTCTGTTTTGTTGCCTGTACCTAAAAGCAAAACATTAGCTAGTCTAGCCTGATTTTAATGTAACCACTGCACTTAAGGCTTCCTCTTACCGCTAACTATTCCCTGAGGCGTTTATTAGTTCAGGCATGTATTCCATAAATTACACAGGGGGCACGATGCTGGGTTTCAGTTTATCATCTAGATGTGCCTGCGTTTTTAATCTCTGTTGGATGATGGAAGTGAGGGGTTTACTTCCCTTACCATGCACTCTCCTGTTTCCTAGGAAAGCTTCTCGTGCTGCAGCACAGAAAGGAGGAAAGTCTGTCTGCCATTATATGCTGACACAATTAAATACATGAGCTGGCTTGCATTGACATGGCTTGGCTGCAAGTCAAGAAGGTACCCATAAAAAACTCTGAAATCTGTATGTGCAGGCATTCATGTGTGCCTGTGTATAAAAAATAACTGGGACATGGCAATTATTTTTTTCCTGGTTTTAAAATGGATTCCACACTCTTATCACTGCCAAAATAAAAGAAAATAAACCAAATGTTTCTTTCGATCCGTCTTGCAGTCTTTATCAGCTTGGTAAACATGCACTGGGAAACCAAGGAGAAACTATTGGTGTTCTTTAGCAGAAAGAGGGAAACAAAACCAGACTTTCTGAGAGTTTATGAGAGCGTGTAAAAAGATCATTTCCTGCCAAAGTCCCTAGCTATAACTGGAAGATCAAAATGTCCTGATTGGGAGATTGTGTTAGTCACAAAATATGATATACACGTTGCATTTTGGAGCTATCATCTACTTAACACTTACTGATGCTGGACTGGGAAAAAACAGCACATATGTTGCTACCTTATTGAGTGCAGCAGTAATAATGAAAAGAGCAGAGGAGGTAGAGAAGAGAAGAAAGTAACTGCTGGAAATAGCCAGCATTGTGCCGAGAGGACAATGCTGGAGTGTGGGTGAAATTCCCTCCAGTTACCCCTGGATTGACTCGGCCCCACTACCTATGAAATTCTGGCTCACAGACAGAAAAATAAGCCATGCACCGTTCTACTTATGCAGAGAATAAAGCCAGCTCAGCCTGCCAGTACACACTGTTTTGCTCTACTGCCCTAGTGCCTCAGATACTTTTATTTTCCAGTTGCTAAACTCGGGAACAGGGTCTGGTGCAGCTCCTAGGTTATTTGCCAGCCTGTCAGAACTCTCTTGCAGATGCTGAAGGTGCAGTTATGTATTTCAGTGCGTGTATGATTAACCCAGGTATAATATCATCTCCTCAGCACACATGGAAATACTAAGTGTATAATAATGAGTAGGACAGGCTGAAAATTATATATCAAAGCTGTTTTTTAATGTAAAACTGTTCATTTCATGTTTTACTTGGAAATTCAATTATCTATGGAAAGAAACCCGAAGGTGCCCCAATGAAAAATCTGTCTGGAAGTGTGGATATGATGACTAGTGAAAACTACAGTGGTTTTTTTATGCACCCCTGTCCCCCTGTGGGCTAGGGCTCAGCCATCTCCCATGAAGCACCAGGTTCAACAAGAGAAGGGATTGTAAAGCATCAAAAAAGAAGTTGCTTGATCGAGGACCCTAATCAAGAGAAGATAATACAGTGACAAAAGGCATCTGTACCATGACTGTGGTAATATTTTCTCAATCCACTTTTTTTTAAACAAATGTCATACTCTTAATTTTTAATGCAGTCAGTTTTTAATAAAATCAAGAGTTTGGCTAAGAAACATGGATGAAAACATCTTACTTTTATAAAAAAGGTTCTCCGGAAAAGAATGTATTTCCTGACTTAATAGTAACCAACAAAGCAGAGCTTAATTTGTGTTAGAGTTTTAACTGGAAATTCTGTTATTTCTGCTCTGATGCATATAAATGTGATGGATTCCTACTGTGAGGAAGAGAGAAACTAGATGGAGTAAGGGAGCTGCTAATTAAATCAGCCCCATCTCTGTCATTACAGCTGCTGTTGTTTGGTGGTAGTCCACAAAGAAGTGGGTAATACTAAGGAAGCAAAAGAATCATGAGCTACGCTGAGTGTGATGCTGATAAAACCAAACATTTTTAACATTACTTTCAAATCTGTATTTATTTATGTTCATGTATCCTGCAATAACTTTTTGTTCTCGGGTTTTGTCTCCAAATCTTCCCGTGGCACTAATGTCTACAGTTGCATCTTGATGGGAGAAATAGATTTTAGTTTGTTTTCACTTTTTTTAAAATTTCAGTTCCTGTCTCGAATTTATCATCCTTGTATTGTTGCTGATCTCGTCCGTCAGTGATTTGTGTGACAATTTCTCAGGTTCCACCTTGGATGTCAGTTCCTGTATCTTTCTCTGCATGTATTTGCAAGTATGGTAGTAAAATCCTCCCTTCTTTATGAAGAAAAGAGAGGAAGTAGAGGCTGAGAGGAGAGGGCAGATCTGTCTCTGTCTGCTTGGCATGTAAAGGGCAGCTTAAAAGATTGCCAGCCCTACAGCAAGATGTGGCTGGCTGGCAGAGGCTGTGGCAGCTTTCCTCAGCCAACCTACCTCTTTCTGCTTTCAGGCTGGGTTGAGTTTCTTGTTTTACTAAGAAGACAGAAATTTGCCAAACTACAGGAGCCTTGAAAATCATTTTGTCAAGAGATTCATGCATACAGACTGCTCTTTTTGCTTGTAATATTGAGAGGACAATAGAAATGCTGACATTGTAGAATCAGAGAATCATTTAGGTTGGAAAAGACCTTTAAGACCATCAAGTCCAACTGTTGTATCTGTTTTACTGTTTTAACTGTTTAACCATTTTATCCTTGTGTAATCTCAGTCTTATATTTAAGGAGGACCCCAGCATTAAGGGGCAGAACACAGGTTACAAAAGATTTGTTTCAACGTAAAAAACATCTTGAGAAATGTTCTTTGTGACCTGTTGGTCACTCACAGTTACTCAAAGTGCAATCCTAAATAGCAGAGTATATCTTCTTGATTTGTATTCAGTACTGTACGTTTTCACTTTCATGCCTTGTTTCCATTAATCCAACTGAGATGCCCATTAATCTGGTATTCCTATTATCACTATGCTTTGAAACAGACCAGATTTCCACCAGAAACCATGACATATATGTAAGTCTTCTCCCAGTTAGGAAAAGAAAAAACACTTTGGCGTCTGTAGGTCAACCATGTGATCCATAAAAAAAGATTTTGTGTAGTTGAGACAAGTGAAAAACATTTTCATAAATCCATTTAAAAGATAGTGGCTTTTTTTATTCAACATGCTTTTGATTCAAACCTATGACTTAATGAATTTCTTGACATTTTAGCACTAAGGATGACAGAATATCTCTATGTGGACTAAGGAGTGGCTGCAGACTGTTTCAGATCATTTGGCTTCATCGTTGAAACCTCCACTTCTGCTTTCAGCAGAGGAGGAGGAGGGTGGAAAAAGCTTCTTAATACTGGATTTTTCTGCTGCTATAGCATTTCTTCATCATAGAAGGTACAGATTAAGAGTTTTGTTTGTAGGGCTCTGTGAAGACACTACAGATATGCTCTGTGCTTCCCAGTTATCCTCCAGGGCCCATACTGCTCCCTCTGCTAGCACCTGTGGGGCCATGGGGACCCTGGGGTCAAGGTGGCTGTGGTGATGGCATTGCCACAGAGCACCTGTGGTAGAGTCTTGGGTGCTGGATTTGCTTGAATAGACTGCCAAAGATGCAGCTCATAGAATTGTTTGGCTTGGAAGGGACCTTAAAGATCATCTTGTTCCAACTTCCCTGCCATGGCCAGGGGTACTTTTCACTAGACCAGATTGTTTAGATTCCCATCCAGTCTGGTCTGGAATGCTTCCAGAGATGGTACATCCGCAACTTCCTTGGGCAACCTGTTTCTGTCTCACCACCCTCACAGTAAAGAATTTCTTCCTAATATCTAAGCTAAGTCTACCCTCTTCCAGCTTGAAGCCATTCCCTCTTGTCCTATCACTCCAGGCCCTTGTAAATAGTGTCTCTCCATCTTTCTTGTAGGCTCCCTGGTACTGGAAGGTTGCAATTAGGTCACTCCAAAGCCTTCATTTTTCCAGACTGAACAACTGCAATTCTCCCAGCCTTTCCTCACAGGAGAGGTGCTCCATCCCTCTAATTATCTTGGTTGCCTCCTTGGGCTTTCTCCAACAGGTCAGCAGAGATGGGGCTTGATATGCTTTGCTGTGAGTAACTTTGTAAAAGCTTTGTAGTGATTTAACTATAGCAGGAATTTTTTCAAGCAGCAAAACATGGGACTAAATTCAATGCAGGGTCTTCACATCTCTGTGTGGAAAATAGTTTTCCATGTCACATAAAAATGCTGCTGGCTGACAAAAGAAGAGTAATTCTCCACATAACCTGACACATAAATTTGCAAGATGGCTTTTTGATAGAGGAAGGGTGACCTCATCTCAGCAGGATGTTGCTGAGATATTGCAATAATGTTGATGTCTGACAGTTGTGGCATTTTTGGTAGAATCTGTATTTAGAATTTAGGGCCTGCAATACTGAGGTATTGTAGAAAGAATGATGTTGTGATTCTTTGAAAAATAGCCAGCATTTTCAGCAAATATTGCATTCCTTTATATTTTCAAATGTCAAAAGTAATTTTAAAAATACATTGTGGTAGTCAATATTTTGGTGAGGCTTTTCCAAATAACTGTGCATTTCATTATTTTGAAATTGAGGGAGTTTGCAAAACAATTCCTAAATTTATTGAAACTTATTTTTTGAATTGGTTACTTCTGTCTTTGTTCAGTGCGTAACACACTGACAATTAACATTTGGCACTGCAAAGGGTGTCTGCCTGTATGATTATAGCTTTGGTACACTTATCATGTAAATAGAGAGTTATAAAGACACATTCAGGGTGTTCCTATTCAAAATGTCTTCCAGGCAGCATGTGTTTCAGGTAGGTAATTCCAAAAGAAAATATGCCATCCTGCTAGAAGGGCACTAAAATATTGTCATTCACTATCAACAAAGAATGTGTTCAATCCAGATGCTTTAACTAGAGGAAGGTCTTTTGAGAATGAAAATGTTTGAGATGGAGTTGTTTCTTTTTGAGGGAAACTTCTCATTATCCATTAGGTGATTGGAAACTAAGGGCTATGATGGTTACTGCTTTTATTTTATTCCCTAGCGATGACTGGGAGTCAGGAGCCACACCTGCAGCAACGTGAGTGCTGAAATGGCAAGTGATGTTTATGGCTAAAGCTTCCTTCGTTAGAGCCCTTCAGCCCAAGGAGCAGCCAGTCTGCTTGGCTGACAGAATGAACATCATCAAAACTATTAAAATTCCTCTTCAGCCAGCCAAGTGGATATGTATTCCCGCTTCACCCACACCCCAAATTTCCCTGTCTTTTTCGCGGACATCAGAAACCGGTCTGTCAGCAGCACGGCCCCGCCACATCTGCACATAACAACGATTCAAATTAATAATAAAACACACCTCAGTTGAGGTTTTCTTCCCTAGTACGGGATTTTCTAGCACAGTGTTTCTCTTTAGCAGCTCATTTGACACTGGGCGCCTGACCTCTGCTACCATAATAGCTGTTAATGGAAACTTCACCTCATGCAACGATAAGATGGATTTTTGGCAGCTGTGAGAGATTATGAAGAGTAAGAACAATCTTAGCTGGAATCAGAAGAAAAGAAAGCATCTGTACCTTGAGAAACACTCAGCTGGTTTTCATTACACACCAAGCCTATATTTATTACAAAGACTAGCCAAGAGACAGAAAATGATCGGTCTCTGCACTCTGAGCAGGGAGACAGTGTCGGCTTGATAAATTCTTCCTTTCTTCTCGCTTGTATGACTACAAGTGACCAGAGCTGTTCAAAACCACTGGCTTTCTCTCTCACAGACCGTCTTCTGAGAGCACTCTTCATCATGTTCTTCTTTCAGTGTTGCCCCCTCGTCTCCAGCTGCCTTTCCCTTCTAAAATGGAAAGCAAAGGAGGTGAGGAAAAACAAGGGGGAAAAAATTACTTCTTTCTTTACACAGGAATTTTGGTACATCAGACATCAAATAAATTAAAAATTTCTTTAAAGTCTTTGCCACTAGAAACCTCTTTTCCTAAGCATGAGTAAATGGTGAGGAACATCTCAGACCTCAGAGAAGAACAATTAAAATTCAGAATTTGAGAGCTCAGTCATTAAAAGTGAAAATAAGAAAGCCCCTGCTGAAGAGAACCTTTAGTAAAAAAATAAAGGAGGAAAAATGTCAATGAATATAAGAAAAAAGGTTATTTATTTTTCTGTCTTCTGTCCAAGCCTGGAAAACACCAGAGATTGAGCTGAGCTGTCACTGAAGATTAGGAGACAACAGCTACCAACCACCAAACATTTGGATGTGTCACTAAAGGCACTGTGAAGGGAACCAAGTGAGTTGAGTAAACAGAAGGCTGTGGCAGAAAACTTTGATTTAGTTATAACTGAGTAAACATGGGGCTTAACTTCTGTAAACAAGTATGGAGTTTTGCCACAGAACCTTTACATCTGAAGTGAGAATTAAGATATACAAAGCAGGGGGGGAAGCCCTTCAGAATCTTTTTTCTGCTGAAATTAATTTGTAAATTAAGAGGGTGAGAGACAACAGTTGTCTTTTCAGCTCTTCCAAAAAGGATGGGAGTTAGAGGCTTCCACTGCTTGTTTGATCTGTTGCAGCTGCTCCTGGAGAAGCTTGTTCCCTTGAGATGTTGTAGTAGTATTTTCTACATTCTTCTGCAAAAATCTGGAAAGAAAGCACGACATGCAACATGCCTTCCACCATCACAACCCTCTACTTCTTTTATTCAACTGTCTGCTGAGGTTTTTCACAAGGACTCTCTAATATAATGAAATTTAGATTGTGTAGAAATCAGTATTGCTATCATTGCTGGAGGTGCCAAAACTCAGTTCAGAACTTCAGGGATGATTTAAAACCAGCCTGTTCTTCAAGTGCCTGATGATGGTGTTTTAGATATGGGACCTCAGCCACAGGAAACGATGCAGTGAATATGTAAGGTAGATATAAAGTGATGACAAGCAGGGACAATTTTCTCTTGTACAACTGCAACTGAGTTCCTCTCTCCTCTCTAGGCATATTTATGTGTAGGAAATATTGACTCCTGAGATTAATGAATTCTACCTGTCTTCTGCATGCTAAATGTCATGACCAGCCACCAAAGTTGAGAAATTTAGCCTTCTGCTCATATATAAGAATTTAAACCTTAAACACTTTATTTGATTAATGGTTCCATGCTAAAAACATTGCAAATCACCAAACCTGATTTTAATATACTATTTTAGTCCTGCTTCACGAAGGTTTTTGGTAACGTGAGCATTGAATGATGTAAAAGGTGACTTGAAACAGAATCCGAGTTATAGAATGATTGGGGTTGGAAGGGACATTAAAAGTCACCTAGTTCCAAGCCCCCTGCCCTGGGCAGGGATGCCACTCCCTAGGTCAGGTTACTGAGGGCCCCCTCCAACCTGGCTTTGAACACTTCAGAGATGGGGCATCCACAGACTCTCTGGACAGGTAGACAGTTTTCAAATCAGTGAAAATGTCTTTGATGTTTTCACAAGAAGTGGCTGCTATAATCAATAAACAGTTTAGACACCGATCTGCAAAAACACCCAATTCCTATTAAGATTTCTTACTCTCTTATCCACCTATGCAGATCTGGACCCTTGGATGTTGAGGTTTTCTGCTGACAGCCTCATTGGATTTTCCAGGCAGAGATATATGGAGGAAGTTACATCTACTGGAACTGGAGCTACTTCAAAGTAGCTGTGCAAGAGATGAGTGCTGGCACTGTGCTTGAAATTGATAAAAAGAAGGAAATTCTTTCTAAACTTCAAAGATATGTGTTTATTTAAAATGGGACTCCATTTTGCTCTTTTGCACCCTTCTAAATTGTGGTTGCAGTTTGAAGGGAGTACTTTTTGTTGTCCAGTCTATGAAAGCCGTCAGTGTATTTTTAGAATACAAGATAAAAAGCTTTGCTGGGGTTTTTAAAGAAGTATGTCCCACTGGATCAGGTGTGGGGTAAAAGTGTTGCCCTGCAGTGGGTCTGAAATAATTTATGGAATAGTTATTACTCTGTTGGTAAAATTTATGCCAAAGTATCTCTCTGTTATATAAATTCTACTGGAACTGTTGGACAGTTATCTGCGTATCACAGTATAAGGAATGGTGTAGCGTGATGTTATAGCATAAGAAAAAAATCACCCAGGAAATCTTGAAATGTTTGTGTGATAATGGGTTTTAAGAACTCTATTTGCTTCATAAGGATGAATTTTATCTCACACATAGAGAACCAAAGTATTGCTTTAATTTACGGTGCATTTCACGTGTTTCTACCCACCTAAATGGCAATTTTATTTAAGGCATATATCAAATCTTGCTTTTTACTCTAAGGCAAGAGAAAGGCACCTTTTAAGACTACATTGTCTTAATTCAGAAACCGTTTTAAAAAGGGATGAACAGCCATTTGGAGGTTCCTCCTCCAATCTTGCATTCCCCTCAGCCTTGCCCAAAAAATTCTAGACCTAGAAGCACGTGTGCCTGAGAGTGAATGGAGCAAAATAAAAAACCCCACCCATCCATTTGCATGATGAAATCTTTGTCTCTAGATAAATTTTTAAGAAGCTTTTATACACACCCAAGGATCTCTCATGGCCTAGGGGTCTAATTTTTGGTCTGACTTGAATAGTCAGGGTGTGAGAGCAGACATAATGAAAGCTTTGGAGTGGTCCAATATTTGTTATTTTTGGCTGCTAGAGATGAAAAACTCTCTGAGCAGGTGTGTGTCATGATATGGCAATCCATGTGTCAATGTCTCGAACAGAATCTAGGAACAAGACCAAACTCCTCTGTACCACAATTATTCCAGCATATATTGGCTTTTATTTTTAGTTTCAAATGCAGCTGCAAGTTTTTGTCCCAGCTAGGATCTGGCGAAAGCAAGAGATATTAAATTAAAAAAACAACAGGATACTTTCCAAGGAGCAGAAGCAGTAGGATTATACAAATGAGACAATCCACTAAATGAAAGCAGGAGAAGTTTAAAATCAAACTTTCCATTTAGGAAGAGCAGTGTAATTGTAGACATGATAAAAGAAATCTGTTAAGTAACTTTGGAAATGGCTATAAACAGCTTTTGGAAAGGGGTGGTGGTGGGGGGAGAGGACTGTCATTTGGCATGGACAATCCTATTAATAAGAGAATTTCTAAAGTCTCTGTAAATTTTCCTGCTCCCGTCTTCCTCTTTCCCATTTTACTGTATTTCATACTTGGGCAGTAGAAGTTGCAAGAAGAGTATAATTTTTCTTGAGCTTGAAATTTTATTTTGTTAGAGCTGAAGCTTATCAGTGGAAGGGAAAGGTGTAAGGAAAGGTGAGAAGTTGTGACAGTCAGGATAAATGAGCTCTCAGTAATTCCTTCTGTGTTGTATGAACACAATGGATAAGAAACCTCTGTGTTACAGCAGTGAAGAAGCAGTGACAGCAACTCTGACATTACTTGTGGGGTTATGCTCGTGCTACACGAATGCAGGAATTTGTATTAACATGTCTGGATCATCCTCCTTATATATCTAATCTATAGTAAATATTTGTAGCTGCAGTTTAAAGTTTACATTCTTTGAATATACAGCATGCTGCTTACTGTAAATATTAGATGCTAAGAGAAGAGCTTTGTAAACCTTAGAATATCACTTTGTATTTGAAGTCTTCTCAACTAGAAACAAGCAAAGTTCACCTTATGTATGATTTCCAAGATTTCTTGTGCATCAAATGAGTTCTTTGTACTCAGGTTTTTAATGCATGTATTTGATGTAGCATAGGCCCATTATTTAATGCTAAATAAGGTAAACCACCATTCACTTTGTGAAAGAGTTACATTCTAAACCAGCTGTTCGGCAGTTAAATGAACTTTAGTTGAATTTATAAAGTGGTAAGGGTTTTTTTTTCCTGATTGTTGTGGTGAGTCAAAGGGGAGCTAATTGTTTGAAGAACTGGTTATCAACCAGCGCTGACTGATAAGCCAGGGATTGTACCAGGGATTGTAAGGATAAAACCCCTACAACCTTTTTTTTTTGCTAAGAATATCTCTATATTGAAACAGTAGAAGAAAGTGTATCCAGAATTCAAATAAGACAAACCTAGATTAGATTACTACTTTAGTAATCTTCCCTAATAAAAATACAGTATTGGAAGAAGAGTTACGAAAGACCACAGTAACAAATGCAAGAAACCATGAGGGCATGAATTAATGATGCAGAATCAGCTGCTCACAGATAATAAATATCTAGCTTAGGAAACAGCCACACAGATTTCTGATAACGAATGTCTTTTGCAATACCCGCCAGAATGTCTGTCTGGCAAGGTTGTCTAAAGGCAAAATAACAATTGAGCTAAATCTGGAGTAAAATTTTAAATGTGCCAAGTAAAAGAACAATATCTTTTTATGAGACTTGAAATGCTTTCAAAATTTAAGTGACGGAGAACATGTCGGGGAGAGAGGAGCCACAAAGAAGGCACAGCTTCAGATGTGTAAGCAGACATGGCTCCCTGAAGTTTCAGCAGATCTGCTTTCATTCATACCAGCTGAAAACCTGACCCCTGGCACTTTCAGGCTTCCTTGCAGAGCATTATTTGATTAGAAAACAGAATTA
The DNA here is from genome assembly GCA_013397775.1 of Eulacestoma nigropectus. Taxonomy (NCBI): domain Eukaryota; kingdom Metazoa; phylum Chordata; class Aves; order Passeriformes; genus Eulacestoma; species Eulacestoma nigropectus. Next base: position 399,324 of record VZTE01005202.1, read on the forward strand.
ATGACTGTGAAGTGTTTGAAGAGAACGAGGGGAAAATCATATTGCTAATAAATCTTGTGCATAATGCAGGGTTAGAGCAGCCCTGTTGTGACAGTGCTGTACATCAAGGATGATTCCCCCATCCTCAGTGGAACTGAGTTACCTCAGGGTAAAAGAAAAAAGAAATACCGATACATTATGGATTTGAATTTTATTCAGCTATGTAAACAACACTAGTCCACTGGGCCACAGTATACTCATCCTTTTGCTTTCTATTTTCTTTCTTCTTAAATAGAAGATGAAAATCCTTCTCCAAGTTAAGTAATTAATTACTCTGTGGAAGACAGAAATCCTTTATGGATGCCTCCACCACATCGTCGTTGTCAAAAAGATTTCTGAGGATTGAAAACTTGTAAGCAGCTTTCAAAAATAAATACATATAGTGATTTAGAACAGAGACAACCAAGTAAAACATACAACATGTTTTGAACATACAATGACAATTAGGATATATGCAAGATGGGGCAAAAACATCTTTCCTTTTAAAAAACAAATGAACCTAATACACTGAGTGTTCTACTTGCAACACCAGTAATTCTGCATTTTTGTAAGAAATTATTTTCTTCATAAGGGTGAAGAAGAAATTAGTTTGCAACATAATGAGGGTTGGCTAGGGGGAAAGATAATCTGAGATTTTATTTACACGTTTGCTTCCACAAAAGGACTTGTACAGTATTATTTCTAGTGTGTCTCCACTCCAGCTTCTGTGCTCTGGTGACCTGCTGGAGAGAGCACTGCAGAGAGAGTGCTGCATGTGTGTGGCTCTGAATACAGCCTTTTCCTTCAAAAGGCTAGTATAGATTTAACTGAAAAATAAAGCTCTGTTTTGTCTACTTTGGGGACATAATAGTGCAATTACCTGAGCCTTGCAGCTGGCAGACTTTTCCCATGCAAATCTGGAGAACTCTTACAGGGCTTAATGAAGATTCTGTGTTCTGATCAATTGTCTCCAGAAAATAACCATACTGTAATTGGCAGCCTAAAAGGGAGTCAATTAGCAAGACCTTTGTGGGACAGCAAACCTCCTTGGTGGGCAAAGTTAAGGCAATAGCAAGTTTTCTTTGGAAAACACCATTACTGGTTTGATCTAGCCTTGTACTGTTTTTATCATGAGGAAAAAAAATGTAGGTACACCTATGAAAAGGAACGAATTACCTATAACCACATTCCTAGTCTGAAAAATGCCTAATGATTCCACGATGTGAGGAGCAGACAGACCTAATCCATGGCAGAGTACACATAGAGCTGGATGTGACAGTGATAGAGATTATGAGAAATAAGATCAAAAAGGGAGAGATGCAGTAGGTTACCAGTAGATTTTAAGTTCATTGTAGTTTATTGGCTGCTGGAGTACCTCCCATGCAATTCTTCACTGAATGTAGTGTTTTACAAGGAGGTTTGATTTGTCTCTGTATTAAAAGCCACTGTTTAAAAGCTTCAGTAATCTGTCTTTGACCATTTCATAGCTTTGGATGATTGCTCGTTGCATATGTGATGAAATGAAACAAAACAGGAAAAGAATGCCAAAATGTGGCCTGTATTCAGCTTAAACAAGTTATATTGAGAAATAAATAGGATTTAGTATTAAAAGGCTGTTGTGGGTTTAATTTTCAGATTTCATGAGGGGTAAGTATTTGTACAAGTCTTTTTGCTTTTGTAGTGAAGTATCAAATTGGCAGTATTCCAGGCCGCTCTCCATAACACACAAAGTTGATTGTGCTGCTAAAGCACTTACTCTAATTTGTAGAAAAGAGCAGCAATAAAAACTCCACGTGAAAGTCAAAATGGGGGTGGGTGGTGGGAAGATACTCGTAATATAAATAAAATAACAATCTTTTTTTTTTTGCTTTTTTATTTTGGATGATGAAAAGATGCCCATTTTCTAGAAATCCACCAGGAAATGTTGAATTACTTTCTTTTAATTTACTTTTGAGGAGTAAAACCAAAAGAAGGGAGATTACTTAGAGTAGAAAAATATAACACTGATCTTTAAAAATAAATAGGTAAAGAATCAGCTAAAGAGTCTGGATAGCTGCTGCTTGTTATGTTAAAAACGTAATTAGGCTAAATTAATGCAACAACATCAAGTAGAAAAAGGTTTAATCACTAAACCATAAATAAATATAAAAAAATGTCAGAAAGCCACATGTAAGGAAACATCCCAGGGGATCCGTAAGAGAGCTGGTCCTTGTGTGCAGCACTGTGTAAATGCACATGTAGTACAGTAAAGAAGAAACATTTTGCCTATAATGTGAAATGCAGTTCTGACACATTCTGGGGAGCTCTGATGTGAGGTTTCTTTGAAAGAAATGTTTGCCATTTTGAAAAGTAGCTTGGATCTTACTGGATGGCAGAGAGTACCTTATTTATTTCTCTCCCAGGTGAATAACAGAGTTATCATCTGAAGAGAAAGCAAAGGTGGCTGGGGGTTTATGAGCCCCCCTGCAGATACCAGACAAAGCAGCTGGTTGGGTGCCCCAGTGCAGTAATGACGAGCTGCCTGTGCCAAAGGAGCCTGCAGCTCTGTAAAGAGGTGCTTGGTGTGCAGGGTGTCATTGCAGGGAGAGCTCTCAGTGCAGTGCTCAGCACAGCAGGGTACCTGAGAGTGCTCCCTAGAGAGAGCACACCCAGACCTGAGGGCTGTGTCACTCCATCACGCTGGTGGGATGCTGCAGAATTAGGCATGGGTCCCTGTGGTTTCTTCTTTGGATGATGTGGAGATATTTCCATTCACCTATAAAGACCCTGAACCTTTCCCTTCAGGCTCAGACACGTAGAATTCTGTCAAAAGTTAGAATTCTGTTGAATGTGCTTCTCGGTATTGATTTAACGAGTGGAACCCGCGTTGGTCCCCTTGTTTTTATTTGAGCAGAGAAGGGAATGCATCTCTCTGCAAGCGCATCCAGTGGGGATCATAGCTCTGTATCTTGGTGGCTGTGGCATCCAGTTTGGGATGGGAAGGTTATGTCCCTGCTGTACTGGAGTCTGTTTCTGGGTTTAGCATCCAGCTGGTTTTAGGCAGGGTATAAAACAAGTCTTTGAGCTGATATTCCCCATCACAGCTGTATTCTTTCCTTTTCTCAGTGATTTGCCACAACAGCGTAAATCACGAACAAGAGTACTCAGAGATACCCCTTTGCATCCTTCTCCTTCATCCTTTCACTCTCTCCTTTCCATCCTGAGCTTCCAATTGCACTGAAACTGTGAAACATCCACCTCCCCAGGCCTTGGCATTACAACTCTGGTGTGGCAGCATCAGCAAGAAATTTTACTTGTGGACGCTTGTATCTTGTCTTTATACTATGAAAAATATCTTTTGGGTGCCTTGTGGATAAAGGTCAGCGCGCAGAGCTTGAGCAGATGTCAAGCTTTTTTTTAGTGCTTTCTGGTCAAACGTGGCTGGGAGTGGAGAGTTTAGACATTTTCAGTGCCAGATGGCAACCAAAGCAGTTTTGGTTTGCTGTTGATCTCAGTGTTTGTATGCAGGTGGCCCAATTTTGCTTTAATGACTTGATTATTTTGCTGAGCGTAACTGTAAATAATTCAGTCCGTCTTCCCATAAAAGAATGGAAAGAGCCAGAAATTGTTATCTCTTACTCTGGGCTATAATTAAATACAATTGAACTGCAGATGAGCAATCTCTTTCAAAAATCCTTCTTTTAGAATTCTAGAAGGTTATTTTAGATATAAGCTCACTTCCAATTGTGTCCTTTCATATGCCAACCTGACCCCAGCAAGGAGAGTGAGCTGTCAAGCCATAAAAATAAATGTTAGTGTGATTTTTCCTACATGTCATGCATTGCCCTGCAAGGAAAATCCTTTTCCCCTTCCTTTGGGTCTTGCTGTCCCAGTTGATGTTTGGTGCTGCCTCTCCTTGTGTTTTCCAGGACCCTCCTCCCTCTTCCTGTGCTCCTGACTTCCTTGTGCCTGCAGCAGCCATCAGGACTCTCTGTGCTGAGCTGATTTATGGACCTGTAAGTAGTGGGAGTGAAGGGGGAAGGGAAGAGTGTGTGGGACTGGGGTGGAGGGTGGAGAAGAGGGTCCTGTGGAGAGGGCTGAGAGGGAGGGAATCTACCACAGCTCTTGCCTACTGCCTGGAGCCAGATGCTCTCTGCTTTAACGTTATCTGGAGGTTATCTCCATACTATTCTTCCAGGGGATGCTGGTTTATCTGAGGGTGGATGATACATGGAAAACTGGGTAATTCGTCTTTTATCAGTTACAAGCAGTCCAAATACTTACTGCAGAAGATCAGACTAGAAGATAATCATACTTCAGGTCATTCCAGTGTTAAAATCTATTATGTGTTGGGTTCGGTGCCTTTTTAGCTGCAAGATGATAATTTATAACATTTAGAAAACTCTCTTATGTTTTGCCATTTGCTGTCTGTGACCTTCAGCATATGTCAAGCATATGGTGAATTTCTGAATGCTTAAATTGTTATCAGCAAGGTGCTATATTCCTATGTAGTTGTTTCTAACTGCCAGCTGTGGCATGAGAACACTGTAGATGGGTTACTTTCTACTCATTTAGCTTACTGAGAAAAATAAATCTTCCCTTGTTGTTTTGTTGATGTATTCACTTTGTTTCTGGACCAGCAGCAATAGATCAGGTAACAGGAAAATAGCTGAAAAGAGGAAAAATTGCTTTCTACTCAAACAAAGCAAAACCCCTCCACATTTCTAAGTAATCTAAGTAATCTGATATAACAGTGCTTGTGAAATACTTAGTTTACATATAGAATTGTTGCAAGGTAAAGGTTTCATGTTGGTTTTTTTCACACAGCATTCTGTACTTAGACTGCTATTTCCCAGTGTTTCCTCTAGCATTGGGTAACGCGCATTGGGTGACTGCTTGAGGTGTATCAAACCTGACTGTGAGGCTTTGTTTGGAACTGTAAATATTCAGCTCTGAGAGCAGGGTCTGAGAGACCCAAGCATTCAGCAATGGGATGTAGGAAAAAAAAAGTAAAATTAAAAGAAAAACAAATCGACTTCACAGTTTTATGAGGATCAAACAAACAGTGTCCCTTTTGTCTTTTTTTTTAACATACATTTTTCCACTGATTCACCTCACCTAACTATTCCTCATTAACTTTCTCCTTATGTTCTGTGACTGCAAAGAAGTTGATGACCTGCTAATTTATTCTTTGTGTTCTTTATGAATTTCGTAGCTTTCCAAAAATTGCCCTCAAATGAGGGTGGTCAAACGAGAGAGTTTTCACATCTCTCTTAAGCACCCTGCATGTGTTCTGCTTTAAAAGAAAAAAGAAAGTTTTTATTTGTTATGAGGGTTTTTTCTAAACTCACGGAGCTGTGAAGCTTACCATAATTTGCAGAAAGCTTTATGACTGGGGGTGAGTGGGAGGAGAAAGGGAAAAAAATAAGCCAAGGGAAGGTGAGAAGGTCTTCGAATGAAATAAATAAAATGAGGCTATGCTAACTCTTCCCCGATAATGCTAGGAAATAGAGACAGAGGAGTGCTAACAACGTATTTCCCAGGTTTCACTAAAGTAAAATTAGAAACAATCTTGGCAGCGGGTAACCAGAGAAATTGCCATGTCGGTTCCCTTAAAGTTGAGTATTCATCTCTATAAATGGAATTCACACCTTTCGTTTAATTAAGACATGAAAGTCAAAAATACATTTTTATCACACATTTACTGATAAAATCTTGAATAGAAAAGAAAAAATTAAAGGGATGTTAATTAGACTAAGAAATGTGCCTTGTGCAGAGAAATATGTGACGATTTTCTTGAAACTCACATAAACAAAGAAGTGTGAATAAATAGTGGCCTTTATTTTGTGATGGCTGTATGATGAGTTGTACTGGTTGTGCTTGGTTTGTGACTGTAAGATACCAGACTAGTATATTGTTATAATTTTAATGCTAATGTTCTGTGAGAGAATGTAACCTGGCAGCTATCCTCTCAAATAAATGCAGCAATTACTTTTGAAAGGAGTGGAAAGCTTAATAATCAGGACTAACATAGATTTACAGAAAATACTCTTTTTCTCTAAGGAAAATTTTAGGGACTTTTGAAAAAAAAAAAACCCAACTTTGAAGTAATTTTTGTCGCACTGCACTTATAAATGTGAATTACCCTCATCGCTATGGGACCCAATGTATTGTCTGAGAGGGAAGGAAAAAATGTGAGTTACTTTCACTAGATTTTCATTTGTAATAAAGTTTTGCATCAATTTTGATCACCTTATGCCTGCAAGCAAGAGCTAAAAACTTCAGCGACCTTGTACCTTGCAATCTGCCGTGAGGCATCTAAAAATTAAATTGTCTGAGTTTCAGTGGAGTGAAATGGGGATCTACAGCAACTCCAAAAGCTGGTGCCCTGCTCAAGGACATAGAAATCTAAGGTATGGGGCATGGGTTTGCATGTTGCAGCCAAATGTGCCCCTAGATCAGGAGAATTCCTACCACCCTTTCTGGTGGCTAGCAGGTTTTGAAGTAATTACAGCCTTTTCTTCTGGAGGCACGAGAGGGATTTTAGTGACTCCAGTGGAATCATTCCAGATGTGGTGGAAATGAGATCACGTACTGGGCCTCCTTTTATAGCTCTGGTGAGATGCAAGATTGCAAAACTTAGAAAAGAGACCGTGCCAGCTCAAAAAATCTAATTTTTGTTTTGTTTTGTTTTGTTGTTTGTTTGTTTGTTTGGGTTTTTTTGTTTGGTTTGGGGTGGTTTTTTTTGTTTGTTTGTTTTTTTCTTTTTTCAACAAGAAGTTGTCCACTTAGGTTTGCTCATGCCAGGCCATAGACCTTCATCACGACAGGTGACCCAGCATTCTCAGAGGTCAGGTGTGGTTGTTTTGGCTGCAGGCACAGCAGTGGAGCATCTGTGTGCTAGGGACACAAAGAATGCAAGGGTAAATCTAGGATTTCTTTGGAGGCCCCAAGAGTAGCTTGATCGACTCACTGCTGGTTCACCACCAGTCGGTGAACAGCCACAACTGTTTTCTTTGCCAGCGTGACACAGTCTCTGCACATTGTCTGTGGAGGTCTGTATGTGCTTTTTATGATTGTTAGAACATACTTAAAATTAATTTTGCACATATTTGGACTAAAATGACATTTTAAAGGTATGTAATAAAACTGAAGTGGGCTGGAGCTTTAGTTTATGGGGAAAGGAATTGCACTATGGGATGAAAATGGGGAAAACCTATGGGTGTTAAGTTCCGAAGCCACAAGCAAGGACATTATTATTCATTGGGGGTCATTTTCTCAACCCAGAAAGCACTAGTTTTCTTTATGAACTGAAAATGAGGGTGCATGGAATTTTACTATTTTCTTAAAAAGGACTTTTCAGAAAAGTGCAGCACCTCTACATACCCACTGGGAGAACTTTTCTGTTAGAACATAAGGGACTGATTCCGTTGGAAGGGTAGAGAATGAAATCAGTGGGACTACTCGTGGGGTAGGTTACTCATGGCACAGAGACAGACCTGGTCTCTGAGGTGTGTGGCCACCAATAGCAGCCGTCATGGGACAGTTCCAGGAATAATAGTGGGAGCCACTTAAATAAGTGGAAAATTGTCCTCCATTTTTACAATTTCTGTCCCTCAGATTTCTGCATTTAATAATCACATTCTAGTATTCTCATTATTACTCATGAAAATAGTACGACTTTCTGGTCTACTGAGAATGCACGTGGGGCAATTACTTAGGTAAAGACATCTTGACATTTTTGCTGGGACAAACTGCCTTTTGATGGAACAGAAAAAGCAGGAAATTCTCGCTTTTGAAAAATCCAAGAACCGCCTCCCCCAAATTATGTATATATTTTTTTTCTTCTTTTTTCTTCAGCCCTGCTGTAATTGACACCAAATGTTCCTGGCAGCGACTGCCTTCCAATTGGTTTCTGCATTTTTACCATGCAAATTGAACACTACACCTCTCTCAAACTCCGTTCTAGTATGAGGGAAGCAGTTTTGAAAACTTTTTTTCTTAAAGGCTCTTGATGCATATCATTCTTACTTGCAGTCACTTTATGAGGACAAGATATAGTTACAAAACAGAATACATTTTCAAAGATGACTGAGGGAAAAAACCTCCTATTTTTAATAAATTATACATTACTAGAGCTCTTAACAATTCTTATTACAAGAAAGAGTAGCCCACAATGGAAAACCTTATAAATACATAATCCCACCTTAAAAATACAATTGCCCCTGGGAATTAAAATCTTGACCTCTGCAGTGAAACCACAGGGAATGTACCTCAGTGAAAATTTAAGGACCTTGACATTTGTCTAGTGTATAACCACATAATCTCCCAGAAATACTGAGCAGGCATGCTAATGTCAGATCACATATATCATAGCAGGGCACTTTATATGGCTAGTCCAGGCCTTGAAAAGAAATAAATAAATTGGTTAAAGATGAAAAATTTCAGTTATGCCTTTTTTTTCTTTGTTTTTGTTCATTACAATTCTTTTTAAAGGTTGGGGTAACACACTTAAAAAGGGAAAGAAGTATTTCTCAAAGCTGATTAACACCTTAATTTAGTGTAAAAAAGCAAGTAATTCACACTGAGGGAAAAGCTGGTGCCTTTTCTACTGTGTAAATCAGTGGAAGCTAAGTGTACTGTGTTATCTGCACTTACTGATCACTGGTTGATGGCTGGCTTTGGATATTTTTGTTATTTTGTTTGCTTCTCTTCATGTGAGAAGAATTGATACAATACTGATAAACTGGAAAACAAAATCTGTCTCTCTTTTGCTGTCGATTACCATGTACTTAGCTAGAATTTAAGAATATGGTACCTGAGATTCCTGTGTCGGCTTCTTGGATTAACCTGTACCTGTCCATACCTTCATTTCAGGGAAGTCATTGAGAGAAACTGGAAAGGCTGATGTCTTGAAACACTTCAGGTGCACGTGCGGGGGGAAGGGGTGGGGCGGGCCTTGCCCTGGTGAGGCAGTGCCCTGCTCCACACCCCCCATCCCTAGAGCCTGTATCTCAGCCTGCTGCCAATCCCTGGCACACTGGAGGCAATGCTCTACTCCCACCTCTGGAATCCGAACCCAGCTCCTGAAAAGACCAGAAGTCCCACCTGGGGGAAGGGCTCAGGAAGACCAAGGGGTATTTAAGGCCGAACACAAGGCAAGCACATGTCTTGACCCTACCTCCTCTTGGAATTTCTATTAACTGAACACTGCTGGAAACCAGGAATTGGTAGCTGTATGTGGTAGTTGTATGTGTGCTTCTGTCTTTCTCTCATCTCTTTTTTCTTCTCCTAATTTCCTTTCCTCAGAATTTTTGAGTAACATAAAATTGAACATACTTAGAATTTGTAAAGTCGAATGGGCTAAATTAATGCTTTCAGAAGCATTTTATGTTGAGAGAATGTTGCACTAAACCTTTTGCCAAAGCTTTGATTTTCTAAAATTGCCAGTGAAGTCTTTGTTTGTTTGTTTTGATCTCTTGGGACTATCTTGTCAGTATTTCTCCTGTGCATCTAACTCAGAGTGCATGAACAACCATAAGCCCTTTTTAAAAGCCTCATTGAGTGACTTTTTGGAGGCCTTACAGTCAGCTATATCTGAACTGTGGGACTGGGTACTTATCACAGAATCGTAGAATAGTTTGGGTTGGAAGGGGCCTTGAAGACCATCTTCATGAAGACCATGTTCCAAGCCCCCGGCCATGGGCAGGGACACCTTCCACTACACCAGGTTGCTCAGAGCCCCTTCCAACCTGGCCTTGAATACTTCCAGGGATGGGGCTGCCACGGCTTCTCTGGGCAACCTGTGCCAGGGCCTCATCACCCTCACAATAAAGAATTTCTTCCTAATATCCAATCTAAACCTATCCCTTTTCAGTTCAAAGCCATTGCCCCATGTCCTTTCCAATGACATCATCTTGTCCCCTTATAACCACAGAGGGGAACAAAGCAATGTTAGCTTTCTTCGTACTTCTCCATGCAAAGCAGAACACTCCTCAGAGCAGTACAGTAGGCTTGGAGCATGTTGGAAATTTGTGAGATCAGGACCTTAACACCCTCTGTGTGCAGATTAGACAGATTAGGCATAGCTTTGGTGTCGAGTTTTCCTTAGGAGGTAAGAATATTTATCCTTTCTGAGAGTTTCTTGCTGTTCATCATCTGACAATATTTTGCATTAGCAGATGTCCTCAGCAACATGGTACTTTCAAGCATACAGAAGTACTGTGATTGACAGAAAACAGCTGGAAAACATTTGAAATAACAAGGAATTCTGTGATCTGGATTTTCTTAAATTTGCTTATCCCACATGCAGAATTCCTTGCCAATGAGAGCTCCTCTGCTAATTGCCAAGGCTCCCTGTACCAGGTTGAGGAACTACTTTGGAGGATGTGCCCAGCAAATGGGCATGAGGCCCACATAGCAAATCCACTCTTAGCTGAAGGATCATTAGAGCCAAGTGTCCCTGTTGTCCTTCTCACCTACCTGCTGCACCAAGTACTGAGCAGTGGGTTAAAGCATGCAGCCTTTCACTTCTGAACAAAATTCTCTTTCCTGCAAACATTCTATGAGACAACTCTGGACTTTTTCTCACTACTGGTTTGATTGAAACAGATACCTAACATCCTGCGGGAATTTTAGAGCGATGAGATTAGTGGTTAGACCATGTGTTGGTTAATTTTCTGCTTGGCTGAGCCCATTATTGAACTAGATGCATCCCAGATTTTATTCATGTCCTATGATACTATAGGAAGTTGTTTTCCACAAGGAACTCTGTAGTCTCTATAGTAATTGTGGATAATGTGACCTAGTTATTGGATGTTAATGTCACTGCTGAATGAGGCTGGCTTTTGTTTCTTGACTAATTCATAGTTAAACTAATTAGGAATAGTTTCTCCTGTCACTACCTAGCTGGTGATGAGCAAAAATATAGGAAAAATGCTAAAAGAAGTCCTCAACGTAGATTTTGAAGGCACCATGTTCCTTGATCTCCATCTTTACTCCTACTGGCAAAGCATTCAAGCACAACCCAGTCTTCTGCTTTGTCACAGAAAGCTTCTGGCTGTGGATATGGCTGTTACTGATTCTTCTGTTGTGGCATTGAATTTTAGAGTGACATTACAACAAGAAGAATGAAAGGGTTACTTGTATCAAATCAGATAGTCAAGTATATATTTTTCCTTGATTTTTTTTTTTTAAACCTTGAAGCTTCAATTAGTTTTTCAACCAAATGCATTACAAATGTATGCTATTTGTACATATTACTTAAACTTCCTTTGGAAAATGTTAATCCTTCTTTTTCCCAGCACCTCTGGGCACAAACGACAGCAGCTCTTTAAAATGGCCTTCTGAAACAACGTTTTTTCCTTCTAAATCAGTATCTCAGTTATGTCAAGTAAAGGTGACACACCAAGCAGAAGCCTTGAGATCCTCGGGCACTCGTTTAGATTTCAAAACCTGCATTTATAAATTTGATCTTCAGTTTTATACTTTCTGTAACACAGGATCAAACAAGATTTATGGCTACCTTTCCATTATAAATGTTAAGATATTCTTTCTACCCCACCCCAGTGAAGATCTTTGCAGCAAAGTGTTTATCAGGCATTAACAATGACACATCTAAAGTGTTAATACAACTATTGAGTTCAGTTATGCAACTCCTACATAGTTACTGATGTTGTTATTCATTAAGAAGTATCTCTAAATTCATCACTCCAAAAAAAATTACACTGACCTTTCCCCACCCCCCATGCATAAAATTGTCTTTATCAGGTGTCCTCAAAAACCAGAGGAGACGTGGAGATGTCCCGTTTATCAAATTTCATGATTTTTTTGAGTTTCATTTTTAACAGCTCTTTTGAGCATTGTGAACCTCTCCAATGATTAAAGCTTCTCAAAACCATCTCGTCAAGATTTTCCCATTTCTTTTTCCACAACAGCTATAAAAAAGCGAGTGAGTAAATAGCAACCATTTTATGGCTGCAATTACTACCTACCAGGCTGTTTATAATAATTTTGTTGCTTTTATTGCTCCCTTTTTGGGTTTATTGAAGCCACCTTTTCTCCCGCTGTAAGTTCACTTTCTGGCAGATGACAGGAGCTTTCCTGGCACACATTCAGAAGGCCAGAACTTTCTGTTTGTTTCCCATTTCAATGAAAAAATAAATATTTTTAGGGTTTCTGGGAGTAAAGATTTGGGATTAGTTTCTTAGAAGTTTGGGTTTGGATTTTTTTTTTTTTTGGTGAAGAGAGGATGTTCTTAGGTTTTGATGAGTTTGGTGTTTTTTTCAGGGGGGACTAGATGCCTCATCACTAAAAAAATTCAAGGTCAGGTTGGCCAGGACTCTAATCAACATGATATTGTTGAAGATGTCCCTGCTCATGGCAGGGGGTTGGACTAGATGGCCTTTAAAGGTCTCTTCCAACTCAAACCATTCTTTATTCTATGATTACTGTCTCTAACTAGTTCTGCTCTATGGTATTTCAGCTGATGTCAAGGCATCAACCTGGGTGCTTAAAATTCAGTATGTATTTAAGTGTTTTGTTGGATTAGAACTCTCAGTTAACTGCTAGAAATAAATCCTTCTGGCTTTGTTAGGAAAATTAGCAGAACACATAAACCTATGAATTTATTAGGATGAAAATTGGGGTAGTGTGTTAACAGGCACAGTTTGATTCTTTCCTTTCTGTTGGAATATTGTTATGGGCAGAAGAGAAGGAGAAATGGTCAAGTTTGCAATCTGGACAATAATGCATTTTAAATACAATGGCTGAACCCTCCAAACTCCAGGCTGATTTTATTAAAGGACTGTAGCAGGATGTAAAAATCAACACATTAAACTATTCTAGTTTCTGGTGGAAAAAATTATATTTTGTGGATATACAGCCAGAGTTTTATTCTGGTTCGCATTACCCTATTTTACTGAAAGCAAGAGCATATCATTAGATCCAGGTAACACTTTCTTAGTTAATCCGTAGGCAGAGCTCTGCCTTGCTAACCTCCTACCCATAAAAAGTTCAGAGCAGCCTTTCAGTATTGTGTATTTTGTGGTAAGTGCACACTGTCATGCTCTCCCAGCTGCAGGGAGATTCTCCTGAACAGGCTATGTATAAATAGCCTCTTGTGCTGTTCAGAGTTGCACAGATCAGAAAAAGAGACCAAGAGAGTTCAAGAATGCAGAGATATTTCAGCATATTTATTCCCATTGTATATTATTTTTGTTAGGTTGGTTTTTTTGGGTTCTTTTAACTGTTACGGTGATCAAAGTCAGTTCACCTACTAAATGGTTCAAGTACAAATTAAGTGTTGGCATGTCTTGTCAGGGTTGGTATTTCCAAACATAAAACAGCAGTGGTCCTTCAAGGGCAACTTTCAGGGCCAATTACTGCAAGCATACCAGTTCTCTAGTCAGAGCATAGTGTTAGGCAGATATAGCAAGTACAAAATTACAGTGAGCGGGACTAGGGAAGAAGGAATTCTAGCAAGAAGAAAACCTGATGTTCACATCCTAAGTGCTGAAAGAGTTGATTATGCACAGACTGGATGGAAGAAACTGCAAGGAGAAGTCAGAAGAGCGAGTTGGTAAGCCAGGAGAATAAATGTGTGGGTTGTAGTTTCCCACAGGCAGCCAAGTCCTCGCTAAATGAGAGCTGCTGGTCCATGGAGCTGGCAGGACAATTCCTCTCCATCCAACAGAAAGCCCAGGGATGCTGCTGGACATCACTTACTGGTTTTTTTGTTGGTGGTGTTGTACAGGAAGCTGAGGTAAATTGATGTAGCTGCATATAAGATAGGGTGATCCAAAAGCCTTCCTTAAAAAAATGAGTTTTCTCTGAAACTGGTGCCATCCATCTGAAAATAGCCATTATATCTTCCCTTGTTCATCGTGTTTGTGACAGTCTGTTTAAAAAGCTGCATCCATTTGAACCATGGTTTTGCAGGGTTGAAGTCACTAAACATTTTCAAGACAGGCTTTGGGAGCTGGAGGGAAAGGGAAGCAAGAGAGGTGATTTTCCTGGTTGTTTGTTCTGCAAACTGAACTCAAAATGAATGTGAGCTTTCATGTTCCGTGGCTTGCGCAGTAGTAAGAGTTGCAAGGAATCAGTAAAAAGAGCTCAGTTAGTAAGTGTGCAGTCCTGACATTGGTTCTGACTGACAAATGACACTGTTAAGGTGAAATTAGATGTAGGTAAGTGAAATTCACCCATCCCTGCTTTTTGACTCCTATTATAATAGCAAGGGAAAGGAATAATTTTCAGTTTTTCTTCGTAGAACTGTAAATTCAAAGCCTTCATTTCAGAAAGGTCATTTGTCTTGAATGAAAAATTTCAGCTATTTTCACTTTTCACCCTAAAAATCTGATCTGACTTGTCCCATGCTTCCTTTGGAATAGATGTAATATGTTATTTTTAGAGAAAACTGAAAACTCATATCTCAAAGCATTTAAAAATATTTTAGAAGTGGATCCACACTTGGTGTGCTTAATCAGAGTTATTTATTAGACAATGAGAATAACTTTATTCAGAATAACTTTATTCAGATGCAGCTTTCTTTAACTACGTTGGTGCTAAGGGAAAAAATGTGCAAAAGTATGAAGATCTGTTCATGACTAATATTAAAATTCAATTTTAATAGAAGCATATCTGAATACATACTCAGTGGAGCCTGTTCAGCTAATCATGTTACAGAAGACTTCAGGGAGAACCCCAAGCTGACTGTCTCTGACCTGCACGTGAGATCATCCAAAGTTGTTTCTTTGGGCAAATCTGTATTTTGGGACAAATGAAATTGAAATCCTGCAAAGTGTGTGGGTTGGCCACAAGCATTTCTTGAGCAGGACAATCCAGGGTTGTTGTCTATTTACAGATGTTACGTGAAGGGAGCTGAGAATTCAGAGACACGTTTTAAGGTCCCAGGCAGGAGGAATGGGAATGTTTTGTGCTGGAAAATTTGGCTTGGGCTTTTAACTGGGAATTTGGCAACACCGTGTTACACCTATGTGAGCAAACCACCATCTAGGTGATGGAGGGAATCAGTTCTCACATGAAATAGGAACTCATTTGAGCTTCCAACAAAATGGGCCTTTTTTTAACCTTAATGCTTTATATAACTGGGTTTTTTTCTGTTTTTTTTTTTTTCTTCAGGGGTCTGTTATTTCTGTTTGTAACAAAAAAGATCAGAAATCTAAATGCCACTGTAGCATCAGAAAGGAAAAATTTTGGACATACTTCTAAAGCATAGACACACAGATAAAGGAAGCAGTGGAAAGCTTACAAGGAAGGTCACTCCTGAGATTCAGTCCAGTTCTTCATTCTCAGGGTGATTACGTACTTTGGACAAGGTTAACATAAACATCCAGTCACTTGAGTTGTTATTCAAGGCGAAACTCTGAACGTTTGTGTTTTTTTCATCAGCAGATCTGTTCTTCTTGAAGTTTCCAACTCCATTAATTACAGCCAGACATGTTTTTTGCATAGCACTTGATATAATGACATATAATCCCCATCTGGGCACTTGCAAAGAGTAATTGCACCATTTGCAAGATACTGCAAGATTTATAGTAGCATCTCCTAATATCTTGCGACACAAATAACTCTGTCTTACTGTGAGAGGTAAATTGCCACAATCACAATACAGCAAAGCTTTGCAAAATATCATATGTTATCTCACATGAAAACTATGAAATTATTGCCTGTCACTTTTCTATGTTTATTACTGATTATTCTTCAAGGCTGTATTTCAAATCTATTGCTTGTGAACATGAACAAATCCAGACTTAACAGAGTTCAGTTAGAAATGAAATGTAGTGTTTGCTGAGACATCAGCATAGAGACCTCAGCAATTTTTAAATTTTTTTTTTAAAATGAGGAAATTGAATTATAGGTGCCAAGGGCTGAGAAGCCAGAAGTAAATGTAGTAATATAATCTACATCTTAAGAGGAAAAATGGTCTCACTGAAGATAATGATCCCTCAGAATCTGAAAATTATGCACCTTTCTGCAAATATGAGACGAGTTTTCCTGTCCGTTCTCATTAATGTCTTTGCCAGATGCTGAGGCTTCATGTAGCTTCCAGGAATCCAACATGTCCAGAAATGTCTTTCAGTTGGTTATAGCAGACTGATACCACCTGTGTCCAAAGAGAGAACCATGTCCATTGACCCTTCAGCCGTTTGAGGTACCTGGTGAGCCCGGAAAACCAATGCAACAGCATCTGGCTACGGCACCAACACCACTGGGGACAGCCAGAAGTCTATGGCGAGGTTAAACTATATTGTATATACACTGCTCTGGTTTACGGGGACAAGAGAACCTGTCTGGTTATCCATAACACTCCACAGCCAAGAAACTTACATCTAGCCCATGCAGAAGAGGGCTATATTATTTTATCTTCAATTAGCCTCAATGTCTGTTGTTTTTTACTCCATCTTCATATGTAGTAGTTGGGCCCAGTCTCATATCTTTATTTAAGACTGCATTTGTCCTGTTTTCTTCAGGAAATACAGTGCAAGGAGGAAGGGTTGGTCTCACTGCATGTCTCACCCCCTTCCACGTGTGGGCCACAGCTCTTCTTCCAGCACGTCTTGCCTCCTGGCTGGCTGCACGCATCAAGGATGCAGCCGGCACACTGCAGCCGTGGCTTTAGGAGGATCTGCTGCCCTTTTCCCCCCACGTCCCCCCAGAGATGCCACTGTACATGAGAAGGATTTTGAAGCTTTCACAGCTTGCTTATTAAGGAAAAGAAGTCATCTGGTAGAATGAGAAAACTCTTGCACTCAGTGATAAATCTCTAAATAACCACTCTTAAAATGAAATCAAAGCCTGTATCTTGGGACACGTATGCCAGCTTCCAGGAGAAGATGGAATTTTTTCATGGCAGACTTATCACTGGTTTCCTAAAGGAACCAAGATAAACAGAATAAACTCTTTCATGCGGTTGCTGTGATTAAAGCAAGGTCCTCAAGCTGGCAGCCTATCATGGGTGGGTTCAAAGTGGAAATGGGAGCTGGCTTTTTTCTTTCTTTCAGAGGATCCCGCTGCTGTTTGTACATAGTCCATCTTGGTGACTGGCATAGGCTGGAATACACGCAGTCTGTGGGCTTGGAAATCTCATGGCAGTAATCAGGAGCGCTCTGGTCCTTATGGCAGGCATCAAATGGGCTACTGCCAGGTCTTTGAACTACAAAAATAAATAGAGAATAGAACAGCATTGTTTTGGCGAGGCCCGGTCGTCTGTCTTGGAGCATGCTCTGGTGAGAGTGTTTAACTTGGATTTTGTCCATCACATGTGGTAGCTGCAAGAGTGGAAGAATAGAACAATGTTAGACAGTACATTTAATGGTGTGCTGTCTTAGAGGTCCTCAGGAAGCTGTTACTCCCATTTTCTCTCCCAGGACTCTGAGCTCTTCCCTCTCTGCTGAGCTTCTGCGTGAGTGGATGGGTAGGGAAGCAACATTACAAATTTTATGTATGACTGTCTTATTTCTTCGGCAAAAGTTTGGAGTTTTTGTGTTTTTTTTTTTTTTTTTTTTTTT
>VZTE01005202.1:416898-439680 GCA_013397775.1 Eulacestoma nigropectus
TTTTTTTGTGGTTTAGTTATTTGATATCTAGAAGTCAGAAGAGTACTTAAGAAAGGATGAATTCCCTGGTACAACCCATTTGTTTTATGTCACTTTAGGAATGTAAAGCAGCCATGAACTCAGTCCCTGATTATTCCAAGTTATCAGAATGGCACAAATCACTGGAAAGGCTGCCTTGTATGTAACTATGTTCAAATTCGAGGCACATTTCCCGCATTTCTTTTAATGATCAGGCTATGTTCTGAAATGGAAAGATTGGTGTGAAAGTTGAGTTCTCAAGCAACCACTTGACCAAATTAAAACTAATTTATTTAGCTTTAAAGCAGTGAAATTTCATTTATCACCAAAATTCCTTTGTTGAGAACTTGCTGGCTCTGTTACTGCCCAGAAGCAGTGTGGGAAATACAGTATAGGACGTGAATATGAGACAAAGCTCTTCTCTTTGCCTGGTCTGCAGTGGTGGCCAAGCCAGTGGCCAGCCATGGAATAAAGGCTGAGGCAGTGACTGCTGCTGCCTGGGTCTTCCCCAGCTTCCTTCCAAGGAAGGACATAGTAATGTACACATCCTTTAGGAGCGTTAATTATAAAATAAAAAGGAGGGTACTGTAGGCTTTGTCGAAACAAATTAGGGTGGAGAGGGATAGCTCATGATGTTGCTTGCTTGGCATAGTGTCTGATTGCTATGAACAATAAGTGATCCATATTGTGGTAAAAACCATTTAATTAACTTAGCAAAATGCAGGTCAATGCCAGAGGTTGTGCCATTTAGTTAGTTGTATCAGAGAGCTTTAAATAGAAGCTGTAACTCTGTCTCTACTCAGCTCCATGGCATTAGAGA
Source organism: Eulacestoma nigropectus (assembly GCA_013397775.1). Classification (NCBI taxonomy): domain Eukaryota; kingdom Metazoa; phylum Chordata; class Aves; order Passeriformes; genus Eulacestoma; species Eulacestoma nigropectus. The sequence goes on from VZTE01005202.1 coordinate 417,737, forward strand.
GAGCTTCTGACAGAGCTGATGCTATTTCCCACTTGCAGTAACAGTTCATTGTGCTGGGGTTTTGCATTTAGCGTTAAAAAAAAAGCATGTCAATCACATCTGATTAAAGTTACGGTTACGTAAATACTCACTGGAATGGAAGAAGTAACTCACCCTTGTTTATGGTCCAGATGCTTATTATACTGCTGTGCTCTGTTTCTCTGCTATGGTTTACTTCTAAGGTACAATGGCAAGAGAAATACATGGGAAAATACATTTTAAAAGCTGTGTTTTTGTGATTTCTCTCCTAACTGAAACCAGGAAATACTAAAAATATCACGTGTATGAGGTGGTGTTGGAAAGCCTGATTCCTAGAAGAAATCACTGCAGATGTCCGTGGCTGAGTAGAGTAACTTTTGGGATTTCATCTTCAATTACTCACCCTTTATGCATAAATCAAAATTACATGCATATAGTGAAATTGCACAAAGACCATGGGCTGGGAGGCAGAATGCTGGTCCCCTGAACTTCTGTTGCTTTTTTTCTTGTTTTCTTTGTATGTAACAGTTACAAAAGCCATCTCCCTGTTTGAGTACATGAGGTGAATGAGCAAAATACTTGACATGAGCCTTCAGGCTCATAAACAGATCTTGAATGACAAAACTCTTTAAATCCTTCCTTAAGGAGGTAGATTTTTGTGGCTGGTGTGATGCATAACTCTGTTTCTGGTAGTTTTCTATGATATTTAAATGATTAAAATCAGTCTCTTGGTATCAGGCTGGGGCCTTGCTGCCAAAGTGCTCTGGCACGCTTCCTTCTTTTTCTTCTCAAACTCCCTCAAATAAGTTGGTGTCCTCTAAAATCCAGAATATGATTTCTGAACTGAAAATTTTTTACCTTCTTCTAGAGTTTATAGTCTGCAAATACAATATCCATCTCCATTGCTTTGACTTGCACAGTGTCTTTTCTTAAAAACACTTTACCCTTAAAACCTGGTGTTTCTCGGTAGTATTCGTACCCAAAGTGTCTTTTATAGATCTGAATGTTTTGTTTTGGCTTGTAGCTATTTCAGTAAACAATATATTTTTTTACCACCTGTATCTTTGTTTTTCTGGTGATTACACTGTTTCAGCTAGTCCAGACATTTCCTCAGGTCTTTGAGTTTCCAAGTAACCACTTGGTTAATTAATATTACTCAGCTGCACAGAAGGAGTAATTCTAGAGTAATCACTTTGCCTAACTGGAAGAAAGTTGTCTGGCACACGAGTGTAGCATCTTTGGCAAATACAAGTAAACTTCGTCAGTTTAAAAATCTTTATTCCATTTAAGAAATGTTGAGGTGCAGTGATTTCATTTTGAACAGTAGGCTACTGTGTGTTGTCATAAGATGATCTGGCTTGCTGATGTTTTATATTTAATTCCCCTCAATGCAAAGGATTGTAGTGAAGAAAGAGGCTGGACTGGAATGATAGTATCCACCCTGTTCTTACTTCAGATAAAAAGCATTTTTAGAGTAAATTTGAAGAGAAAATGTAATTAAAATCTTCAAGATCTTACCTATTTTTTCATAAAATCTCAAATATTGACATAAATGTTTGCTACGAAACACAAATCCACCCCTCATAGACTCTGCCTATATTTTCCTAGGAACACAAGTAGTATATTATTAAATAACCCAAAATATACTTCTTGGAACTCATAGGAGGCTTAGTTCAAAGACCACTACAGAGCCAACATGCACGCTTTGTTGTTTCATGTTTTTCAGTCTTAGGCAATGAAAATTAATAACTGAGAATAAATTAAGTTACTAATAAATCTTCAAAGCATCTCCACTCTTCTGATTTTAATTATGTAATTGATAATTGTGCAGATCAAAGATTTCCCTGGCACTGATACAGTTTCTACAAATTAGTGCTAGGACAAGATATGCATTTGTGTATAGAAGAACTAAAGATTTGTTTAAAAAATGGATGCAAAAAAGACTTATAGTACACTTTTAATCTATTTCCTGTATCATGTTATTAACAGTGGAGTGCAAATATTTATAATTAAACATAATTTATTCTGCCAGCTACCTGCTGATGTTTTAATTCTTGAAGAGAGTGATTTGTCATTTTCTAATAGTCTGTAATTAGACAACCTGAGTGAGGAATTATATTTCATTACCTCAATTTGGGATTAAGAAGTGTCCTTTATGTAAGATACACCTATGAAACTTTACCAGGTTATTAAAACTCAGAGCTAACTCAAAAAGCAGGAGATATAGGTACTGAGGTTAAAAGAATTGTTTGTTCATGTTAGGAAGATCAAAGAGAAGAGGCATTTAAAAGTCTTATTTGGCCTCGGGTTAGCAGATGTAGAGACTGAAAGGGTTGTGTCCCATACAAACCCTTCTAAGAGCACACGAAAGCCATAAACCATGTTGCAGTTTGAACATTTAACTTAATGTGCTGTAAAAGAGAACACTTAGACATGCCAGGTAAGTCCTGTATCTTGGGTCTTGCCTCACTTGGTTTTCATTGTTGTTTAAAGAATTTAATGTTCTAGATGTCCCTCTCTCCAGATTGTAGACTTTAGGCATTGAGATTCATAGCTCTCACTGGTTTTGGGGTGCTTTGAGATTGATGTGAGGGTCTAGGAGATCCTATTAAAAATGTGCCCATCAGAGCGTAATATCTTGCAGCCAAAAAAAAAAAAAAATAGTTTGGAAACTGGGAGAAGAAATTATGTAACACTGAGCATATATACCCCTGAAGATCAGTTTACTTAGGATTTTAATGGTGTATCTAAAGGGAGAGGAAAGAAAATTTAAGAGATAGGAAGGAAAATGATGTGAATTGCTAGAGCACAAACCAGGCTTGGAACATGAAAGAGTGAAACACTGTGCCAAAGTAATTATATGATATAAGCATAAGGCAGGAAAGTCAGCCAGCACTTATCTTCATTTATAAATAATGCTTCTGGACACTTCTTCCCATCCCTTTTAGAGATGAATATTCTGCTGTAAACCAGACCTGCTCTAAACATCAGAGTCTCACTTAGCCTGGATTAACCTGGGGGTTCTCAGCAGGATGTGACGAGGTCAGAGCAGCACAGTTCTGAAGACATCAGGTGTCAGTACTCTGGGGTTACACTTTTTGATAAGGTTTCAACAGAGAACAATAGGAAGACTTGAATCCTGGCTAGTCCCCTCTCATGAAGGAAACTAATCCTGCTGAAGTGAACACAAAATCTGTTTTTACTCAACTGTAGCAGAAGAGACCCTCCAAACATGAAACAGGAATTTGAACAAATACCCCTCATCAACTCTAAAATTTTCAAAGCTAACGTGGGGTCTGGATGCCTTAAAGCCCATTAATGGGAAGGGGTTATCTGTGGTCCTTATGAGGCTTTGGAAATGTCTCCTGCAGTGTTTAACTTGACAGAAATCACTTGTATTTGATGCAACATTTCAGCATGGCTCAATGTTTTACTTTGCAGACAAAGTAGCTATATTTTCCTAAAGGATTAATACCACAGACATGATTCTTTATTTTGCAGACAAAATAGTTTTGTTTTTTTTTTTTTTTTTTTCCCCAAAGAGTTAATACCACAGACATGATTTGGTTCAGAGATTCCCACATTGTGTTGAGATGACTGCTTGCTGGGGACTTAGCCTGGTAACTTATGGAGAAATTGTCTGGAGCAGCAGGATTTTGTAGAGTTCCCTTTTGATTGCAATGACATAGACTGTTGAAGTGACTCTACCTGTTCTTTATCACCTACCCCAGATAACATCTTCCCCTTGCATTTACCTCTGATTGGCATTTCCATGGCAGACATAAGTAATCTTCTGTTTGAAGCATTATTTAATGTTATTAATTTAATATGCCTTTATGTTACTTTAAAACTGGCAATAGGAAGGAAGCCCATGATCTAGAAAAAATTCTTTCTAGTGGAATGTGGCTATGGAAGTGCGATGCCTCCTCAGCTTTTATTTAATAAAGAAATTAATGGCTAAATCAGAAAAAATACAGTCTTTCAATTTGGCATCTGTTTTGTAGGCACAAAAGTGTGTACATAACATTATTTTATTTGACTGGTAATAATATTTCTAGCTTCCCTCAGAGCTAGAAAGAGACATTCAAAAATTAATGTTCTTTAAGTTTTTCTCTGTCATCAAGTCAGATATATAAGCTTAATATTCCTGATTATGTTGGGATACACATTTCTGTGTCTGGGCCTGTTGGTTTTTGGTATATTATTGTTTTCTTCTTCCAATCTAGGAAGATTTCTATATTCAGAAAATACACAAAGTACTGTAGCAGGGCAAAGTGTTATAATAAAATAGGAAATTCACAGAAATTTATTGCTATTTGTATCTTGTTTTTGATCTTCAGACTTGCTCCAAATCCTGCAAAGTGCTCAAAATTCAAACAGGGCATTTTTCCCAATGAACTGAGTTTCATAGAAAATGTAAGCTGATAAGATGACTGGTAATATATTCCTACCTACCTGCTTGTTTTCTGAAAGCCGTGGTTTTAAACCACAAAAGAAATTATCCCAATAATTAATTCTGGTAGCTAGAGAAGAATTTTCGTCTCAGTTAAGAAGGAAGATGAAAAAGAGATAGAATCTTAATATTAGGCTACTTTTTTTGGTATCCAGCCCTTTGGCTTGTTTAATTCCATCTGATTTTAGCCAGACCATTCACCTAGGATCTAACAGCTTGAAGCCTATGAACTGGAAAGATGCAGGAGTTTCTAAAAGGCCTTGAAATACAAGTTGTCTGAATCACCATAAGAAGGTGTTTGGAGTGGCTTGTCTTCCAGTGCAGCTGCCTAATCTGAGGTTGTAAGGAGGGATAAAGTCTGTGCAAACCTTGTCTGATATTATATAGAAATGCAGCCATGAGTCCTCAACTGATTTATTGTCGTAGGACTACCAAAGTCTGTTATCCTGCAGATGTATAAAAAGAGTTGAAATAATCGCTGAGAAATATATGACAAAATATCAGCTCCTTGCAACAGTCCTGGTCAACCTTCAGTTCCTTCATTCAGTAATTAAGGCCTATCCTGAGAATCTGACAGAAGTTTAATTTAAACTAATATTGCTCTTTAAACCATGATGAACTCTGCTCATAACCAAATAATTAGGAGATCAAGCTGAGAATCTCAGCAGCATTTCATTAAGAAAAGCCTAATGCAAAGAATTGGGTTTTTATAATGGCGATGATAAAATCGTATTATATGCTTAAATACTTGGCTTGATTTCAGGAGTGGAAAGAACCCAATAGTGTTTCATGATAATAGCATTTATTTAGAATGCATCTTCTAGGCAGATTCTACTCAAAGTCTTAGTTGCAAGTATTTTCCTTTTTATTTTCTGGAGAGGACAACTTAGAAGCTGTTGCTGTTTCATTTTGACCTGTAGATGTTACCTTAATTGTCATAATTTCACATGTTATTTAAAAGGAAGAGTAATTTCTAGTGGTAAAGAAGTTGGATTTATTCTGTATCTATTTTTAAAGGAAACATACAACTTGAATTGTGTACCTCAGGCTTTTTTCCCTTACTTTTCTTCTCTGCCAATGTTCTTTTTGATTGCTTCGATGCCATAAGGTATTATAGCCCTTTTATCTTTTATATGACTATGACCTGCAGGCAGTTGCATCTGAGCTCCTGATCCCTGACCACAGCTTCTCCTAAACCTCTGTGAAGCATCAAAAAGATTTAACAAAAGGCCAGAGAAATGAGTGATTTTTTTTGTTGTTGTTAAAGGATCTTCGTTGACTGTCCAGGTTATCACTGCGCTCATAAAAGAAAAATGTATTTATTGAGTCTTGTCTAGTCTCTTGGGCTAGTGCTCCTTATACAGTAATAAATGTCCTCTGGATCAGACCACCGTGGTAGGCTTTCACTCGGAGATCATTGATTCCAGCAACTCTCTCAGGTTCAATAATCTCAGTTTAGCTGCAGTCATTTTCTTTATTTTGTTATATCCAGCAGCACATACTGTACCGTGGTGCTTTGCAAGTTGAACTTGATGTGAACTCAGGGGTGATATCCCACTCCTTCGGAGTGGAATTCTATTTGAAATAGTGAAATTCTAGTAAATGTGAGTTATTAGCTATACTGGGACTTCCAAAACTAATTAATGTTCAGTAATTCTCCTGCGTTCTTCAGTCATTAATGAAGGAGGGTACAAGGGCTATCAATGGAACAATTGGTTATGACTCCACAAGGCTGACCATTTTTGGTTGACCACCTGAAAACTTTGTGCCACTGAGCAAGTTTGGGTTGAAGTGGTACCTTAGCAATGCTTGCTTTACTAAAAATATCTAAGAACAGTGTAACAACCACGGTGTTTAATTGTCTCACGCCAGCTGGATCCAGTTCCAAGCTCTTGCTCCCTAGCCGAGCTTCAAGGGCAGTTCAGCAATGGCTCAGTGTGATTAGAACTCTCTCTCACCTCCCTGGGGCAGTTCCCTGACATCCCTGCTCTGCTGGCTGAGTGGTCAGAGGATCGAAGTCCATACAACTGCAATTTTTGTAAATCCGGCATATGGACCAGGATATATGGGTCCATCTTTTTTTCCAGGAGAGAGTTTTTGAAATGTAATGACTAACAAATATTGGAAATTTAGGATGACTGATGAAAGTATTAGTTAGACTTGCCTATCCTGCTTGTGAGTTATACCTGTTTGAGCTGTTTGTCCATTCCAATCATAAGGTACAGTGTGTAGCTTCATCCAGTTCATTTTGCCCCCAAGTATTTGTCCTAAAATGCACTACAAACTGCAAGAATTTTGGAATCTGCATGTCTGGCAGCTTATACCAAAGTGATGGGGTCAGGAATGAACTGTTGTTAGTTGGGTCCTCACCTGGGTGCTTGGTCCTACTATTGCTGGTTTGCATCCTCACTACCCAAGGCTGCTTTGAGAATTATTATTTTAAGTGATAAATTTAAGTGCAACTCCGGAGATGGTTGCGCTGAAGGGAAAATTTTATGTTAATGAAAAATATACTTCTAAAATACTTTCCCATTGTACTTAATGTTGGAACGTTCAGCACTGGAGGAAAAATGAAAATAGATATATTATTCTTACCCTAATCCTTCCCTATATTGCAAGGGATCTGTTGCTTTTTCCACTTGTTCTTGGACTATATTTATAAAACTATCATAGCAAGGTACCACAATAAAACACTCTCCAGCTGACAACAATCTCTTTCTCAGTATTATTGGAGATTTTCTCTGTTGAACTTTGACAAGACCATAACTGAATAATACTGGTGACATTTCATTCTTCTTTTGCTAAAAGAAACAGAAGAGAAAGGGGGCCAAGTAATTATTTTATCTTGTATAGGGAAACAATACATATTTTTATATGAGAGGCTCTCTCGTGTGACTTTCTGCTTTGTATTATCAGAAGCATTGAATCATTTCCCTGGCTTTTCCTCTGCAAAGCATTCTTGTTTTCTTGTTTAGACCATTCTCAGAGCAGTCTCTTAGATTGAAGATTCATCTTGACTGGTATTAGTCCAGTTTTAATGCTGTATGTCACAGAAAGTGTCCTGGCTTGTATGATATAAACCCTTGAGTGTGTCTTTGACAAAGCAGGTATTTCAAGAAACGAAAACCTTTTCACGCTGCAAAGTTCTGTTTAGTTAATGACAATCCTCTCTTTGCTTCCTCTTCTGAGCCTTCACCAGACACCAAACATAAATAAAGCTCTTAACTGAAGTTTACAATGTGGTGGTGGCCAAAGATAAGAGAGGCAGCTTTGAGTCCATCCTGCGTGTGCCTGGTTATCTGAATCCAATGTGGAATGCATGCTGAAATGGAAGAGACTTCACAAACCTCATGTTACTTGTTCCACAAAAGGGTGGGAAACAATCCCTGAGTTTTTTCTTCATCTGATTTAACGGGATAGCATCATGATTATTTCTTTGATATTTCTCATACTGTACTTTTCCCTGAGAAGCACATGCCTAGACATTTCCACTGGTGTTTTGTTTCTTAAAGCACATCTACTCTAGTGGATGAAAACCTGCTCCATATTGTAGTTGCTATCTTAACTTTAAGTAGTTTGATTCCAAATATTATGGGGAAAAACCTTTTTCCAACCTAAAATTGGATTTTGTAAAATGGCTAAATCTTCATTTTAATGACAGGAATAAACAGTCTTCACATACCTCAGACCACTGTAATTATTCCAAAAAACAAAAGTAAATGCACAACAAGACATGTTATACTTTAATTGTTTACAATCATTAAAGAAAATAAAATCAAAATTGAACTGCACCTTTTGAAGGAGGCTCACTGAACTAAAGCTAATGCTGGAGAATGTTCATGTAGTCAGGACAGTGTTAATGTGTCTGTGTAGGCAATACTGTACATCTATCTGTCTGGATATATGATCATGAGCTGGAGATTGTTTATTGTCAAAGGCTGAGTGGCTAATAAATGCTGGCAATGGCTTGGATTCACTGGAATGCTGCACAGCTGCGGCATTAGTCAGACTTTCCCTTTTCTGAATTCTGTAATCCCTTCAATATTGCATTAAATATGTTTTCAATATTTATCTGGATAAAAATGTGCTGAATATTGCAACTGTTTAATTCTGATGTTTGTCACGTAGAAAATCTATGTAAGGCAGAAGGTAACAGCGTTTTTATTGCTAAAACCTAACGCAGCTGCTTCTTGTGTCGTTTGCTCACTTGGAGCCTTGTGCTTGGGCTATTTACAGTGCTTGGTAAACCTTTGCAATCCCTTGGAGGTGGAGGCATGTCAAAATTCCTGAAGCCAAATTCAGACCTTAGTGCTTGGCTGAACTCACTGAACTGACCCGTCACCCTACACAAGAATCAAGAGTTCCTATAGATTTCAGTGTCAGTAGAATTTGGCAGATGGATTTTGGATTTGTTGTACTTTATAGACCAAATACTGGATGAGCCAGGAGTCAGAATGGTTTATTAATATGTCACTATTATTTTATTAGTTTTCCTAAATGATTAGCCAGTCTATTGTTAGCTGATCTATTGTCTTTCTCCCAGCGTTTTTTTGAAACAATTTTTATCTATGAACCAGATTATTTGGATAACAGTGATTGCAATTAATGATGTGGGAGCAGGGAAGTATGCTCCCCTTATGTTGTGGGTTCACAACTAAGGCAGGGAATCCAATTGCATGCAGTTCAAGTTAACCACATGGCCTAATGCAGTCCTGGCGGTGCTGAAGCTCACTCTATGTGTTTCCACCAGCAATTACTTTCCCAGCTGCTGTTGGAAAAAAAGGGAAGCTCACCAAGTGGAATGGTTTGTAGGCACCAAAGATAACCCATTGCTGCTTGGGATGATTGCTTTAGCCATTAGTCTGACCTGGAAGCAAGTGGGCTGAAAGCATTAGGAATAGAGAAGGTCATTAAAAGACCATATTCATATTCAAAGTATTTTTTGTACTTTTTTTCACCCAGCTGTGTTAGTAATAGCTTGGTCAGACTTAAGCAGAAAGCCTATTGAATCCATCAGCTGTAGGTCACTGGCTCAGGCAGATTAACAGCGGCAGAAATGTGCATTAAGTGCAGGGGGAATCGCTGGTGTCTGTCTGACTGCTCCTGGCCTTCGCCTGGCACTTAAAGCCGATGTCAGTCACTTCTTGGCAGTCACAGTGGCACCACCGAGTGAGGGGGTCATGGAGACTAAACCATCCATTCATCCCGAAGTGCTCCCTTAAGGAAAAGGTGGGAACATGTCAGGGAAGCTTGAAAGAAAGTTGCTCCCGTTCTATGGAAATGTGGAAAGCTTCAGGAAAAAGAACTGTGAACACCATTTGGGGCATAGAAAAACCCGTGTTTGACTGGATTATTGCAAGCAGACAGTGAAAATGAGAACCCTAGCATGTTGAAATTCCTACATAATAATCTGCAACGTAGACTTGCATTGCTTTGTTACATTATCTCTTGATGATGAAGTTTTTTCATCTAGTCTCTTGACAGTGACTCATTGGTGAAATATCTGATGTGATTCAATTAACCAGAAAAATTGAAGACTTTGTTCAAGAAGAAACACACAAAAAGAGATGAAAAGGACATGAGCTTTGTTATCTGCATTTGAATTTTGGCTTTCCAGTATTTTCAAGTACAAAAAGCAGTTTCTCATCCCATGCGACTTTACAAAATATTGATACGCAGTGTATCTTACCCACCCAGTCTTCGATCAGTGTGTCAATATCTGGTCTTTTTATACAAACCAGTGTTTTTTTCTTTTAGTAATACCTCAGAAAGCAGTGAAATCCATTCCATTGCAGGCACTGCATATTCCTGCAAAGGAGAAGAATGGCAGCTGTAGATATGCTCTTGATAGTAAAAATGTATTGATATTTTATTATATTCTTGCAGATTTGAAAACCACAGCACAGTCAATCTAACATGTTTCTTGTATGGCAGAAAAAAATTGCATATTAGTGGGGTTTTTTTTTGTTTATTTTTTTTTGGTAATGTGGTTTGATTTTTTATTTGTTTTTTTTTCAAGATTGGTGTAAAGAAGAACAAGAAGAAATCCAGGGAATGGAGAATATTACGTAAATATCAGATGAGCATGGCTACTTGTGTTGTTAATTTACCCTCACCATAGCATGAGATGTGTCTGATCAACTGAAAATCTGAGAGATTTAATGAATAATTATAATAATTATAAAAGAAAGATACATAGAATCTGAGTAATACGTGTATTTCCCCCACCCTTGGCAGGTCCCATGTGCTGTCATCACAGTTACAGCTTAGGGAGACTCTTCTACATCACTGTCCCCTCTAGTAACGTCACATACCCAAATCCACACGGACTCTTTTGCTGCCATGTTACATTTGCTTAATTGGCTTTTGACTGTCACACCACAGCTGCTTTTGATATTGCCTAACCAACATTTTTCTCACTCAGCAAACATGTTTCACATTATGTTTGCTCCAGATCAACAGGCATTCATTTTTCTATCAGATGGAACTTTCAGCCCCTAGTCTCAAGTGCTGTAGGCTCCTTTCTCTCAGCTCTTGCTTTCTGGCTGCATAATATTTTTCCAATCAAACATTGCTTCCGGCCTTTATTCAGAAGCTAAGTGCAAATCACTGTGAGATATGAGAAATGAAATTTAGGTTATTGCTGAGCATTGTAGCTTTCCTTAAGGCATCTCTTCCCTTCCCCACTCAAATTTACGTGTTAATATTAATCATTATCGTTTGTTTACGGTCAAGGAGACACTGACCTCCACTGGGGTTTACAGTCTTTGTCTCAAACAGCCTGTTTTGCTTGGCAGGATTTGCTGATTTTCTATCTGTGCTGCTATTGTATGGCTCTGTCAGCACGTAGCAGGAGCTGGGAGGGTGCTGCTTGTATCCCAGGATAGTCCATGGACCTGGGAAGGAGCAGTCTGCACTCTCTGCCTTCCCAGCGTGGCCGTGAGGGTGCCCTTTGGAGGCTCTGCTTAGGCAGATATGGCAGAGCTCTGACCTCAGCTGAGGAGCACACCAATTATTTGGTTTTGGAAAAATGTTGCTCAAGAATAACGTGGAGGAATTGTGTGACACAGAAACGCTGTTATTCAAAGATAGGTATCTGCAATGTTTTTGTTCAGTTTGAGGCCACTTTCACAGATACACAAAGCAGCTGGTCTGCACCTGGTTTGTATCTAAAAAACCCTTTGCTCATGAATAACTACACGACTAAAAATAACACTGCAGGTCTAATCTACTTACACTCATAAAACCTCAGCTTTGCTATAGGTGCCCTGGAATAAGGGGTGAAGCAATTTAGTAAAGTTTTAATGCAGAATAATTTTATATTTACATTATTAAAAGCAGAGTAGAAGGCCAAGAAAGTGTACGGCCAGACATTGTTTGAGGGGTTTGAAAACACAATTTCGTGTTTATTTTTCTGTCTGTAAGGTTGTTGATAATCCTGACAATCACCACACAGTCTGGCTGTTGGGTTTGCAACGGTAGCTGTTCTTATTGCCAATCTGGATCCCCATTAGCTAGATTCAAGTTAGAATTAAGAAAAAACAGAAGATGTCTAATAGCAAAAAGAAAGTTCCATGAAAATAAAACCATTAAGGTTAGATATCTCCTCACAGAGCTGTTTTTGTAGTTTCTTATTTTTGGGTTTGGGTGTCTTCTGCTCTTCCTGAAAGACAGAAGCAACAAGTTTACGGTCACTGTACTCAATAATGTAGTCCTTCAATGATTCTATTATCTGTCACAGCAGTCAGAAATTAAATGCCTTTTTATTGGTGTCCACCTGCTTTATTTAAAATACTGATAGCAATTTCATTCTTTTGCTTTTTTGCACAATCCTCAAAAACATCTCTTCCATCCTGGGTATGAGAAGGAAATCGTGGACTTAAGCAGAGGTCTTTAATAGGAAAACTACGTTTTACTTGGGAGAATAACATCATATGGCAGGGCTATGGCAACAATAACACCTCTACTGCCAGAGAACACTTAACCTGGGTGGCTCAGATGGCCCCAAATATTTAAGAGCATTTTTCTTATACTGTAAATTCCCTGTGGTACATTATTTTCTACTGAGAGCTAATAACTACCCTGTCTGTAAAGCAACTGGTCTTAAGTTTATTAGCTTGCAAGACAGAAAAATAACAGACACATATCACTGACATTTAACAAAGATATCTTTCATGGGTTTCTGTATTTTTTCATATGCGCCACACGTTTCTCTTCAGTTAGAAAAACACATTTTGAACCACATTCTGAGTAACTTCTTACGAAGCAAAGCACGTTTTCCAAAAAGTCTTAATGCTTCACGAAATACTGAGTCCCTTTTAAGAAAGTTCTGAAGGTTTTTGCAAAAGAAATAATGTCAGCTTTCCCTGGGAAAGCTGTTTCACCCTTGCCACTGCAGCCTTACTCTTCCTTGGCGTCATGGGAGGACATCACGCTGTTCCTGCACTGAAGTGGAAATGGTTGCACAAACGACTTTTGTCTGAAAGTGACTTCTCCAGACAACACGGATCCCCATCCACACTTCTTTAAATGCGTCTTCCTGCAATAACAGCAAGTTACACCTGAACTTGCCAAGGTCACAGTAAAGTGCAGGTACCACGGAAAAAATGGAGGAAAAAGCATGGCACATTTGGCAAAATTATTTCTATTTTAAACTGTCCTCTACAATTTTTGGAACATATATTTCAGCGTGCAAAGAATTCAAGAAATTGCTCCTCCCAAGTGAGTCAGCTTTTGGATTGAGCCATGTGGAACTTCAAAAGCTGAAGCTGAATGTTGACAAAGTCCTTCATGAGGGCCTAGCACTCTACTGAAATCATGGCAAATGTTTTGTTAGCTTGAACGAGAATGGGAACGAGCCTGGGATTATTCTTTTTTAAAGTCCATGGAGAAGTCCAAATACCAGTTGTCCTGGCTAGTAATAAGAAAAATTCAAAGGAGAACAATAGCTGTACATCCTGGAATGCCAAGATTAACAGCATGGGCTGCAGTCCCAAGCTCTCAATAAGACGAAAAGCAGAGGGTCTAATTCTCTTTTTGTGTGACCCAAAGACACACAAGGTTGCCCACAAGCCTGACTGGTTGGTACTTTAGAGGTCAAGGAACTGGGATTAAAAAATCCAGAAATGACCCAAGCTCCACACTAAAGGGAAGCTTTGACATNTGGTACCTTAGAGGTCAAGGAACTGGGATTAAAAAATCCAGAAAGGACCCTAAAGGGAAGCTTTCACACTAAAGGGAAGCTTTGACATGTAAAATGTTAACTTTATTTTTCTAGATGAATGGCTGTTGCTAATTTGTAGAGGCATTATTTGGCTGCCATACTTGTGGAAAAAAGCATAGAACATTGGGAAATGTTTGCAAAATGTGGATAGTACAACCTTGGGTTTTATTTGGAGAGCTTCCCGGGCATTGCAGAAATGAAAGCTTTTATATGTTGAATTTGAAATAGGATGGCTTTTAATGAGCTATTTCAAAGTGCCACATCTAGAATTTAGCTTTCAGGGTGCTTAGAAAAATCTGCTTGTCCCTTACAATCTGCCAGTAGAGCAAAGTTTCCAAACAGCGAAAAGGATTTCCAAAGATGTTGTGAAAATTCATGTGAGAAATGCAAAGTAGGATTCCTTGTAGGATTAACCCACTGAAGGTGTTCCAGGCAGCCTTATAGGATATATCTGCCGTTCCACATTCTTTACTGCTGCCAGATAACACAGCAAATCCGGTATTTCCCTTGGTTGGGGTTATTTTACGACTGCACCAGTTTCAGGCTTTAGATCATCATGCGTCACAGATTCTGTTTTATCTTCAAACCATCAAGAACTGTGGTGATGCAAACTGTTGTAATGAATAAACACTGTTGCTGTTTACAGTATTTTATCTCTGAGTATGACCCTTAAATTAAGAATTACTGTCTGAGAGAAGCCAAGGACAAACATGTACTTATCCATAAATTTCATATAAGGGCATGTTGGATGTTGAAAACCTTTGCATTCTTTTTCCACAGAGAGCAATAACAGCAATAAAACAGTGGTGCCTGCAGAACTGGGTGGAAATGTGTTCCCAGGTTCATGTGTACCTTGTCCCCATCCACTTTGCAGCAGTTACTTCAATCAGTGGAAGGTTTCTTTCTCCAGCACTGTAGACTCATTTCCATCCAGCTCCTGACTCTGTGGCAGACGATGACAGGAGGAGAAAAAGGATATTTGGGTGTATAATGTATAAAGATCCTGCCCACCTTTTTTTCCAGTTGCCTAAGAATTTCTCTTTTTTTGTGGTTTTTCATAGGCTTTCAACAATAATTTAGAAGGCCTATTGGTTTAGAATTAAATGTAACTGGTACTTTTTCCAGAGTGCTTTGAGATTACGGTGCCAAGTTTCTTCTGCTTTATGTAGTCACTAAATGAACGCAGAAGAGTTTGCATCCTCTGGCCCACTCGGGCAGCAGTAAGATCAACACAGCTGGGGAGGAGAAGGTGTCAAAAATAGCTTAAAAATCTGGGGGGGCTGATTCTTTAGTATTGAGAGTTCATCTGCCCTTCCATCTCTGTGCTTAGAGGAGACGTTTGTGTGGTTGACTGGAGAAAATTTACAGATCGTGGAGGTAAACTTGGGGCTTCCAGTCAGCCCCGTGTCTGTCTGCACGTCCTGCTCACACGTGATTAATGTGTGCTGTATTAATTGTGGGTAAACAGTCCTGTATGTGCGGCTGACCAAATAGTTCTGCTTTAACCAGTACACATCCTAGGCCAATAAAAAAATAACTTAATACTGCCACCAAGCACAGTGGTTTCCTGTAAAAGCTAGAGAATGCAGTTTATAATTTGAAACTGTTGTGCAAAAGCAGACATGTATTTGTTGAAGGGTTTTCCCATACCATCTGAACGGGAAGAAAAATACATATTTTCGGATGTTTCCCTGTTTGCAGGGAAGAGTTTTTAAAATTTGTTTTTAAAAACTATATCATAGTCTTACAGTCAAAACTCTGAACTTTTAAAAAAATACAATTCAGAGTTCATAAATGTATTTCTCCTTTCAATTTTTTAAAAAAAATTTTGCTTCATTTATCCCTTTTCAAATGTAACTTGATCTTTGATAAAATGCCGCTTATGCTGCATATAATGTGTAAGCATAAGGACTATGGGCTTGAGTTTCGAAATTCTGAAGTTTTAAATATTTATTCAGATGAGTCTCTTTAGCAGAACATATTTTTAATTAACTTTTTGAAATGCTAACATATGGCAAAGTCTACCTGTTGAAGTTCAGCTATCTACTTCTATTCTTTTTTCACTCTCTGGGAGACCTAAAAGACATTTAAAAGTCAACTATCACTTAGATATATTTATACCATCCCTGGCCTCTGAAATGGGCCAAAATTCATGCAGTGCTGAGTGAGTAATCTATACAGAAAAAGCCATGGAAAAAGTCTTTAAATTGGAGAAAGGCAGAAGAAAGACCTGAAAATTTTAGTGTTTCTGTCTTTTGGTGTCATTGAGCAGTAAGAATTTACACATTGAGCAGTAAGAATTTAAACTCCCCTGTGAAGAATCTATTTTGAACTTTTAGCAGGACAAGGAAAAATTATGTGGGCTACAGTATTATAATATTTACCTTAGAGTCTGTATTTTGTGGCATTTAAAACATATTTGACTGGTTCTAAAGGAGCACTCTGGGTTCCCTCAATTTTATCATTACAGGAAAATAATTATTTCCTAAAATTGGAAAAGCTTCAATATCCAAAGACTCTTGCCCTGACTCTACTTGCAGTAGAAAGGTTTATAAAAATATGTCATAGTTATAACAATTTTATTTTCCCACAGAACTGTCCCATAAATGACATTATCACTATACTTGGAACTGCAAATTACACATTATATCAGCCTAAAACAATTTGGGACATTCATTTTCCCTCGCTATTGTAGTCTGTAAATGGAGTGGCACCATGAATGGGAGAGTCTATAAATGACTGCTAATTATGTGACCAGGCTGAGTCAAAAGGGATGAGTTCTCATTTTACTCATTTCTCATTTTACTTTAATTGATAACTTCACTTCTTACCTGACAGGACCAAATAATTCATGATGACAGCAACAATTAATAATTGGGAAATACACATTTTAAATGATACTTCCAGGGTTTATACGTGTGATACATGAAATTTATCACATGATAAATTATCTAGGGGAAATTATTTCTTTAAGTTTTTGTTCTGTTTTTATTTCACAGATTTCAGGAACAGCAAAAATAAGTGCATTATAGGACAAATGCTGCTGACAATGGGATAAATAACTTATGAATAAACTCTTTAGTCTCTAGTTAAATTGGACTGGGTTTGAATTTAATTATACTTGTAATGGAATATTAATATATATTTATTTTAAACTAAAAATGGAATAAACACGTCATAACCTGTGCTTAAGCTGAAAAATCACCTATAAATTTTACTCAATACAGTTCAGTTTGTTACTGAAGTAAAAGCCAAGTTGTTAATTTGAAAAGAAGAAAAAAAAATGTATGTTTTTGGATTTAACATGGTTTCAGAGACTTCAGGCTTCTTTATGATTTGTTTTTGTCTGATAAAAAACTAAAAATAAGTATGAAATAGGATAAAACTTTTCCATATAATAAACTTCATTTAGAGGTCTTGTGCAGGCTGTACCAAGATGAAGTTATAACAGCTTTTTCTGATGATCAGAAAGACGCAATATTTGAAAGGTTTAACACAAAAACAGAAGATGAGCAACACAAACCTAATAAATTCCTTAACTTCTAGGTTCCTTGTTTCCTGCTTCACCAGATCTGTCTGTTCATGTTTAGGTGGGCTTCATCCCAGGAAAAAAGTCTGTCTCACCAGGGATTTTAAGACTAAGATGCTTATGAGTGCTAGCATTAGAAGTACATGCAGGCAACACAAAATAGCTGAGATGAGAGCAATAACTTTCAAAAACTGATAGTCATTTTTATGCCAGCAATAAGATCAGTTATTTTTAGGAACCATTTAATACAGGTCTTTACAGTATAAAGATATTATAAATTGCAATGAATTACTGGTAAAAGCTGTTTATATTTTTTCTCAAGGAAAGGCTTCTCACAGTGAATAGATATAAATAGGTGTGTGCAAAGACATTTCAGAGGAATCATAAACTGGATAAAGTCTGTACTAAAGAAATTAGACTATTCTTCCTGTCTAAGACTAATAGAGCAAATCCCTTGAGGCTTTGTTTGAGCAAATTCATCTCGTTTAACGACTCTGAAAGTGAAATCTCTTGAAATATAGGAAAAACACCATAGACACCACTGAGCTTTTTAGTCCCTTCACTGTTAGACCTTTCCTGATTTACTGCTGGACTAAACTCATTATCTACGGGCTCTGTAATAGTCCCCAGGCCAAATTTTACAACTTCCATTTCAACTTCCGTTCTTCAGCTCAGCGTTTGACCCACTGTCCTTATTAAATCCTTACATGAGGGCTGGCTTAATTTCAGGGGGAATGCTGGGGCTTTTGATCTTGGGGACATGGGGTAAGTTTTGCATTATTTTATGATCCTTACATCATCCACAAGTATTAATGTAAAACCTTAGAAACAACAGATTCCTGGGAAATTAGCTAGCAATACTCTTCTGTCAAAAATCTGATTCATGCACACTATTTTAATAACCTGGTTTCTGACATAAGAATTCCCTTATTAAAACACTGTAGCTCCAGATTCCTTGGCAATCAGTCTTTCTTCCACAAACCAATTTCTTTTACAATTGCCTCCACCTATGCTGCCACACCATTGCAAATTATCATGATGATATTCTGTAAATTACATCTCAGAATGGCATTTGTAGCTTAGGAAATGGAAACCCAATGGGAAAGTGTTTATGGCATATTTATATGAAAATGGCCTGCAAAAACAACTATAAGCAAAATCTTTGAACTTGGGTGACAGAATGATTTATATTCAATTTGAATATTCTTTTTCTTTTTTTTTTCCTAAATGGATACATTGATATTTCCAGCTAATGAAAAATATTTATTTTGAAAATTATGTGAAATTTAGGAGCAGGTTCTACTAAAATGTAGAAATGTTTTGTTATTTGTCTTTAAAATTTCAGTGTAAGTACTGAATAACAGGACTTTGGTAATGGCTTTGGCTTGTAGAAAATGATTGTAACTTTTGCTACAGAAACCATGAAACCAGATTACTTTGACCTGAATGGTTGTTCAAGACCTCATCCCTACCCACTGCTAGGAAATAAAGACATGATGTTTTATATCATTAGAATGGCTACGTAACAGAACTCCAAGGTAAAAACTTATACCTTAAAAATATCTTCACAGATTGTGACCAGAAGTTTCTTTTTTACTGGTGGAAGCACCGTACAGAAAGGATAAAAGTGAGGGGTAAGTAAAACATTGTTTTGTTTTCTACATTAACATATGTCATTATTAGCTGCTGATAGGTAGATCTGAGCAATATAATTGAAAAATTGCCAGAAAGAGTAAGAGTAAAAAGCAAGAACTGTATATGTAACCTGTGTCTACCTGCATAAAGGTAATTTTCAACATTAAATAACATCAAGCTTCGTATTTCCATGCAGTAATGGCACAGGCTGACTCCCAGCCCTCCTGCATGTGTACAGGGACTCTTTGTATTAGAAAAGCCTTTCCTACCCTTGGGAACAGTCAGGGTCTAATCACATTTTCATTACAGGATTGCAGGGTTTATGTCCTTTCAGTCCTAAGCTTTTTGCGCAGCTGGTACCAAGAGAACTATTTGACTAGGAATTGTTACTGCTTTATGAATTTTTTTTTTCCCCACAAATTGATAAATCTGATTCCACATAAATTATTAAATATTAAATAAGTATTAAATAAGCTGGTAATTTTCAGTGATAGTTATACAATACGTAATGATACCTAAATCTCTTCTAGCTAAGGTATTAAAATTACTAAGAAAAAAATGAGAACACAAATAAAAACATTTTTACCAACCTCACCTTGACTATTCAGAAACAACTTTGAAGCAGAGTTCAGTTTATTAACTTAAACATTTTGAGGACTTTTGTCACAGGTTGGTCATAACAATCCTCAACAATATTTTTCTTGCTTGTCAACAATAGCACGGCCTCTGGGGATCTGTTACAGAAGTGAGGGTATTATACTGCATTTCAGTGCATCTCTGTATCTGTTTGTGTCCTTAGTTTTGTACTTTGGTTGGTTTGTTGCTCAACAGATTTACACTTCTGAGAGCTCGAATTAGGGTGTTCTCTGTAGAAAGTTCTCACCAAAATACACAGCTTGGCTGATTTAGACCTTTGGCTGTTTTGGAAGGGATACAAATACAAGAAGAAAAGATCACCAAGAGACGTTGCACCAGCTGAAAAATAGCCACCAGTTCTCCCAAAGCTCCTTTGAGAGGTAGGATAAAGCTCTGAAAGTGGAAGATACATCACATTGTTGTGTTTTTAGGTCTGTCTGCTCCCTGGCAGTAGCTTAGGCAGCAGGGAGTCCTGTGATGCTTTCCAAAGATCACTTTGCATGTCATCCACCCCGCTCTTTCTCAAACAGTTGGTGGGGAAGTGGCTTATACAGTCAATTTATATGATGGTCATTTAGAAACGTCTGTTAAGTTATCATATATTCAAAGAACCAAAGCATATCTGTCCAAAAACATATGCAGACTATTTCAACAAAACCTGAGCAAGAAAATATTAATCCTAAATTATGGGTTGTAAAATGGAACAATGAACATTGTGTGTGAAAGAAGATCTTGTCCAAGGTGGAAAATTTTGTGGAGCTGGATATAGATATAATTTTTTACTCCAGTTCTATACTGTCTCTATACCTACCAGATCTCTCCTACCTATCTTTCAGTGGAATGCATTTATTTTGTGTCCTAGACTTGGGTGGTTGTTTAGACACCCCTCTGAATGATTCCTCAAGAAATTTACACTCCAAATGAAGCCCCCATAGGACATGAAAATAAAAAACAAATGAGAGGGTAGGAAATTAAGTACAGGAGGTAAAATAAATAAAAATATAGGGCCAGAACTCCAGCTGCTGGAAATTAGAGCAGTCCTATTGAAGCCTATGCAATTACACTAACTGAGCAATTGCTTCATTATTTTTATTTATTTTACCCTTTGTTCCCTCCCTTCGTTTGAGCTTTGAGTCAAATTAAACTGAGCTGAATTAACACCAGCTGAAGAGCAGTCCTAATGTGAATGCTGTTATGGCTCTGTGGGGAGAGGGAAGAGGCAGGGTGGGGAGCTTCTGAGGAAGCCTTTCAGAGAGAAGAGTCAGTGTGTACCGAGACTATAGCCATGCATACGCTCATGTTTGGCGTGTGTTTGTCTCCTTTTCGCCTTTTTGCCCCCTGCTCAAGTGTCCCAAGGGGGAAGTCTCACTGTTAGTGTGGGTAGGAGGGTGCACCAGGGCACCACGCCTTCAGGGAAGGCAACCAAGCCATCAAATAAGGTATTAGCAGAGATGGTGGGGTCATAGCCACACTCCTTAAAAACGCAAATATCGAGTGGTTTTGCCTTCCCTAAGGATTTCTTCAGCCCGGCCTCAACCCTGTCTGCAGTGAGCCTGAGAGCAGGACTCAAATGTGCATCACTATGCAGGGTGGGTAGTGGGTGGACCAAATGTGAACCGTGGCAGCAGGAGATCACCAAGAGGAAAAGGGAGATGAACCCATAGGGAATGCATGGTATAGGGTGGCAGCTGTGCAAATTATCACAGTAGTGGGGAAATACCGATGACTGTAAAGTTACAGTTTGTAATAAATTGAATTTTTGACTGAGTTGGTTAAAATAGGTTTAAGGTAATGGTGGTGTTTTTTTTTTTTATAATGACTTTTCTAATTTTAACTTAGAAAGCAAAATTTATCCTTTTTATTAGAGCTCCATGAATAAATTGATGACTGCTTTGAAATTAATTTCCAGTACAAATGACATTTCTTATCCAGATTTTATTTCCTGTAGTTGTTGCACAGTAAATCTCTCCTGAGTCAGACTTGATCCATTGCTCATTCAATGCTTAAATATATATAAGTTTGTACATCATTGCTCATAAATACATTAAAAGAACATTAATCTGTGAAGTTCTATGTAGCAAAGAGTGTTAACACTAAGTGGATTTGCAGTTCTAATTCATCTGCCTTTTGCATTAAGGTGCAGTCTTTAATTACATGTTCACACGTGCTCCAGACAGTTTCCTACTTTCGTCTTTCTTTTCATTATTCACTGCAGAGTCCTTTCTGTCTTTAAGGCTGGAATTAAATATGGAATTGTACATTTACTTTTAGCCTCATTTAGGACATCCATCAGTGTACCAGAAAAGTACCTGGAGAATATTAAGGCATTTATCTCCTTTTGACATACAGGGCTGCTATTTCTATCTTACAGAGGGAGACCTTTAAGAGAGGAAGAGAGGTGTTTAATGATATCAAGGCAGATTTAACCTGGCTAAAAAAAAAAAAAAAAA
>VZTE01005202.1:439696-575581 GCA_013397775.1 Eulacestoma nigropectus
AAATAAAAGAAAATTTAACCTGGGAAAAAAAAAAAAAAAAAAAAAAAAAAAGAGAGAGAGAGAGAAGAAGAAGCCTAGAGGGCAGAGTATCAGGACTGATCTTCATTTCCTGGGATGAAACAGCATCTATTTAGAGGTGTGTGTTTTCTAGTAGAAAAAAAAAGCAACTCAGTCTGAACAAAATGCCATTGTCTGCAAATGTAACAATGTCACTACACAACACCGTGAGGGATTTGGCTGTGAGGAATTTTTACATAGATGTTAACCAACTGAGCTGTCAAGCTGCCCTTTCTAAAGCTCAGTCTCAAGGGATGTGGCTGTTGCTGAGGTTGGCTGTAAGACCGAGGAGCTCATTGCCCTCCTGCTGATGAACAGTAGAAATTGTGGACTTCCTGACTGAGGTCACAGCCCCATGAGCTCAGGACTTTTTTTTCAGATCCAAATGAAATTTCACAGTGGAAGGGAAAGACCCTTTTGTGACCTGTTGACCCTCTCCATGCCAAAATTTGAGAGGATTACTGCAAACAATGAAGGCGTTGAACTTGAAATAATTTTGTATGACATGAAGTGTAAGATAACCCAGATATTAAGGTGTATTTTAACTACTTTATCACTTTTTCACCAAATATGTTTTCAGCTATGTGTAGTGTAATAGCCTTTACTTGGTATCAGATACCTAATTCAAAATGCATTTCATTATCAGGACAAAAAGCAGCAAAATTATTTATAAGAAAGAATTCTAGGAAGTAAAGCAAGATAATATTCATCATTAGTTTTTCTGTGTGATCTAAAAGTCTTTTTGACTCTTCAGATTTTTTATTAGGTAGGTAATAAAGAGGTATTTATTTTAAGCATTAAACACCTAAATTTGAAGGGAAAATCTGAATATGCTGTTATAGTAAAAAGTGCTACTTGGTGAAGTTTCTACTCATGTTGAAATATGGATTGTAAACATCCCTCTTGAAACATATTGTCTCAAGATTTTCTATTCCTGATGGTCTTCTCGTGTTCTCAGCCCACCATGTATCTTGTGAAGAGGTTAATATTGAAAATCATGTCACTGTAGAGGGTTCAGATTTTTCATTATTCATTCTCAGTTCATTAGTATTACAGGTGGACTTATAGTCAGATACTTTTGTTGCCTCCATGAAAATGGAGAGATTTAATAGATATTCTTTTCCTGTGATGTATATCTCTTGCAGAGAAAGCCACCAACTTGATTGCACATGTGATAATTTAATAGAATATGCAACAAACAGTAGCTATCATGCATGATGATGATCAACACAACCTGCCAGCAGCTGAGGAAAGAAAAGAGTGCCTTAATTCATCAAATACATAAACAAAACTTTGAGCTTTATTTTACATATGGATCTCATTGACATTATTTTCTCATTCTGTTGAAATCCATGATTATATCTGATGTGTACTAATGAGAAAGAAATGTATAATCCAACTGTAAAGCAGGTGGAGCCATGGGGTTTTCACATGTGTGGCATTAAGTAGAGAGGAAAGTGGAGCAGTGGTAAAAATCACAGAATCACAAAATTGTTAAAGTTGGAAAAGACCTCTAAGATCATCGAGTCCAACCATAAGTCTGAGGCTCTGGTGAGGAATGGACTGAGAGAAAGAGAAAAAAGGTGAGGGAAAGGGTCCAGGAGGGAACTCAGGAAGGGAAATTGACAGATGTTATCTGATTGTTATCGGTATATGTGTCCCTTTGCTTCAAAGCCCTTTTTGAAGCTGGCGGTGATTTTTCACGGACCCGTGGCTGTGATCAGTGACAGTCTCGTGCTTCTGCAGAGGATTTTCTTTCGTATGACAAAACACCCGGTGGGAAAATGGCACTGGAGAGCCAGGTGTCAGCTACAACAGTGCTCTGTTTTCATCCCATGTGGAGATCTGCAGCTCCTGCTCCTTGCAGCCAGCCCGTGGGCTGCCCTAATTGCTAACATGCTCCGGTAGCTGCGCGTGGCGTGCCAGAAGTGAAACCCTACCTGCGATCTCAGAGAGATAAAGTGCAAGGAAGCAAGTGCATGAAGCAAAGCTTCAGGAATTCTAGTAAAACCAGGTGAAAAATAAGAAAGGATGAAATAAGACCTAAGGTGAAATTGTGCCTAAAGGTGAAGCATTGAGGCAAATGACAATGTATTTCTTCTCTTTCAAAAGCAGAGGTATGTGGAGGAATGCTCTGTGCCCTGCCTCTTATTAGCTCTGTTATTTTCCAGTCAGAATCACAAGGAAGTGGCAGTCTTCCTGGAAACTGAAAGAGTTAAACTTTGGTTTTTTGTGCAGAGTTATTTTAAAATCTCTTGAGGAATATGCAGCAAATCTGATGAGCAGGATTCATGGAGCAGCTGCAGAAAATCACACTGCAGGCTTGGTGAGCCTGGTATCCCCAGCACATATAAAATGCAGAGCT
This sequence comes from Eulacestoma nigropectus, assembly GCA_013397775.1. Lineage (NCBI taxonomy): Eukaryota > Metazoa > Chordata > Aves > Passeriformes > Eulacestoma > Eulacestoma nigropectus. The sequence continues at coordinate 442,119 of VZTE01005202.1, forward strand.
CATTTTGTACTTGGATTAGCTGTGTGGGTACGTGGTGCATCGATCTGGCCAGGATCAAATCCTGCCCTTTGACTTGTATCAGTGGGAAAAGAAATATTCTGTAAAAGTCAATACTAGTTCTCATGTGAGACTAAGAGTTCCCTGATTCCCTGATGTGGTACAGGTTGGATCCTGTTCTGATACTTACAGTTTCTTTTACAGCCCTAGCCAAATTTGGGTTTTCTCATTCATTATGAAGGTGACTCTTGGTATCTTTTAACTCTCCAGTCTTTTCTGGAATGCTCTTAAATTCTTAGTTTTGATGCTATCTGGCTGCAAATAAAGACTAGTCGTGCACTGCTTTAAGGAGTGTTTACTTTTGTCTGCAAAGCCACATCATATGGGCAGTCTAATAAAGTTCTGTCTCCAAAACAGTTTGATTTAAAAAAAAAAAAATGTAGTTATTGGGTTTTTTGGTTGATTTTGCTCTTTTACGATCTGTAGGAAAATAGCTAAGAAAAACCTTATGGAAGCACATAGGGGAATTGCTGAGGAAATTCTATACTATGGGTCGTTTTTTCAATGTATCAGCCTCAAAACACAGAAAAACATAGATTTATTGGTAGGTGTTGATATTTGCATCTCTAATTCCAGTTTGTTTCTTTGCTTGTCTCCTCCTGGGGCTCATGGTGGCCGAGAACACCATTTGTAGCTTCCCTGGGAAGGAATTGGAAGAGCAGAAGTTTGATTATCTCACTCCAGCTTATTGTGGAAAATTTAGTTAAAATATTTGGTATTTCATCTCAGAGCAGTATAGGAGAAAAATCAGCTCTCCTTGGCCTCTCCTTACCTTTACTGCCAGCATAGTGAAATATTGCAGTTATGTAGCATTAACATAGTCGTAATGTAGGAAAGAGACATGGCCTTTGTACATAAAGTTCAAATTATTGAAATTGTGTTTTTTCTTGCAAAAAAGGTGAATATATTGTTGAATAGCTCTCCAATATTTTAAAGAATTAAGCCTCTCATAATTGTCCTCAATAACATTAAGCTGCAGCATTACTTTTATAATTAAGTGGCAAACCCCACTTTTAATATAATTTTTATTAACTTTTTTTAACTTAAAACTTTGACAGTCCTAAGGGTACTTGCCTAGGTCACAGTTAGGTTGATGCAAATGATAAATGGACATTACTTTTAAGGCATAAAATCAAAATTATTTTTCATTTCATAGTGAAGAAGAATCATATTGCTTTTTCCAACTGATACAGCTGCGGAGAGAAATTCTTGAGAAGAAAAGAGAGAAGAGCACACTTCCTAATATTTTACCTGTATCGTGTTCTAAATTCTCTTAAATGCTCAGTTGCCAGGGATAGCTTTGTAACGCAGGCAGCTTTCATGCTCACTATTATGTTTGTAATCATCATCACTTTAATGAGATAGTTGCAGAATGAGTTGAGTCCTGAGGGAAACTGTCTATGTGACAGATATCAGAGTTGTTTCCATGGTGCAGAGGTAGTTGTGTATTAAAATACAGCATGTCTCTCGAGAAAGGCTTCTGCTAGTGTAGCTGGCTGCACGAAGCAGCAAAAAGTTTGGACAATTTCAGAGCTGTATTTTTTGTATTAATGACATTTGACAACAGTACGTGCTCCAGAAAATTTTATATAAGGTAAGGTTTGGCTGGCGAGTTCTGCCTTTCTGTCTGATGTAAGCATATTTATCCCATGGATTAATTATTTATGGTCCGGCCTTTCTATAAAACTACTGTTGTATTTCTATTTGCTGGTTTTAAAACACTGTCTATGTGGGTGGGCAAAGTGATACTGCAGTGCTTACCTCGTGTGCCAGCTGGCCACCTAAATGTCTGACTGTGTGTGTTCAACTTTGCTCAGTTGTCACATGACATGAAGCAGGGCTGTGACCCCGCTGATACTCCTGCTTGTAAATGTAAGCTCAGCCATAAAAATTGCTGTGATTCCGTCAACAGTAGGTTCCTCTGTGATGTTTTCTGAGCTCCTCTGTTTGCTGACACTAGTAGAAATAAAGTTTTTCACATCTAGAAAAGTAAAATGTATTTGGAACGGGACCAAAAATTGTCGTGGTTAGACCTGAATGGGAAAATTTTTATGTCTTGCTTATAGTCTACCTAAAGGGATAACAACTATTGTAAAGCCATGTTATTTTTCAAAACCCCACGCCTCCTTTCACATTTCAAATACTTTGGTTAGAGGTGCACAGAAATGCAGAGTTTTAGGGGTTCTTCTTGTTTGGTGTGATAATCTGTGTTAGGATTCTACTGAAACACTGCCAGCTGGGGAGAAAGAACACTACGATGTGTCTAAGCACCTCATAGCATTGAGTGCCAACGCTGTGTTCCAAAGAATTACTTTCTACTGGAGTTCTGTTCTTGTCTCTAGGAATATTTGGAGGTCACCATCAAGAACTGTGACTCATCTTCAGCAGGGACATTGCTCTCTGCAGAATACGGCAGATAAAGGACCAGAGGAGAGGAACTGGAATGGGCTTTCTGAGGAACTGCCACAGCACACTTGTGTGCATACCCTTTCTTAAGCATTTGGTGTTGGGCTTTTCAAACAACCCTGAACAAATATATTTTATGAAGACTGAAATAATATCCACTAGTGTGCAAGTACAACATTTTGTGACCAGATATTAGTAAGAACTGTACAGAAAGAGAGAGAACAACACACTGGCAAGTGTTTTCAAGTACTGATACTCTTCAGTCCCCTCAGGATGATTCCCCACAGCAGGAAAAGTGAAGACCTTAGTGATGTTACCCTTGCTGCCACTGCTTCAGCCTCGTGGAGCAGGTCTCCAGCAGCACTACTGGGAGATCAGCAGAAGGCAGAAACAGGAGGAGATGGAGAAAGCATGAGATAAAATTAGCAGAGGTACCAGCAGCAAAACTTCTCTGTGCCTCTGCTGGCACTTGCAGAGGATGACCCTTCCAAAGGACTTCATGATACCCTGCTGAGTTCACCTGGTAGACTTTTGAAAATTTAACTTAATTTGACTAGAGGCTATGAGAATTGGTTCACAAAAGTAATTCTTCTTTCCATTTTCCCTTTTCCTCTTTCTTTTCCCTTTTCGCTTTCCCCCTTTTCCTTTCTCTACCCTTCCCTTATTTCTTTCCTTCCTTTCAAATCACCACAGGGATGGGTGGGGTGCCAGAAGGCCTGAGCTGCCTTGCTGTAAATCTCACCTTTGACTTCAGCTCCACTTTCAGCTGCAGGGTGCTCCTGATAAACTCACTGCACACCAGGACCTGGCCTCTCGTGTGGGCGATGGAATCGCAGGATGGCTGGTTTGGAAACACTAAAGTTGTTTACAAAACCTCCTGCTTATCTCTGCTGGTCTTGGGAGTCAATTACACTTAAATGGGTCTGACTGCTTACACCAGTACGGAACTGTTTCTGACTGGTTTAGACCAAATAAAGTACACAGCAGGCATAAGGCATTTTTTTCTCTGAAAATAATACACAATTAAAAAGAAGAGGAAAAAGAAGCTGAATAATCTAGAAATGATGTCTCAATTTTGAAGTGTGATGAAGATTGACAAAATAATCTGGAAAGAATTCAGGAAAGATATGCTCAAATTAAAAAATAAAATATCATGCAGTATTTTAAGAGTAACTTCAGGGTTCCTTCAGTAAAAGGTAACAGTACTTATCAAAGAGAGATTTCACTTTATTTTGGATGTCATTTGATTCTCTGACTTTGCTGTAACACATGAAAGGCAACTTTCAGTTTCAACCACAAAGGCCACGAGGCGTGACTGGAGGCAACAGCTCATTCCACTGATTTCAGGGAGTTGAGTCAAGGGATTTAATCCACTCCTTAAAGGTGTTCAGGAATAGTTTATGCCACCTGAGGCTGTGCTTGTTCCTAGCTGCTTCAACAAACAAAGGATGTACCTCTTCTTACAGTTTTCCTCACTTAGATGCAAGTCATAGGGTATTTATACATAGAATTACCGATCCTTCTCATTAAATGTAGCTTTTGCTTACATCACTACAGAATTCCTGTTCTTGTTATCAATGTCTTTTTATTCCTAGAATCAGCAGAGAAGCTTTCCCTCTGTATTGGTTTCTATGAAGTCAGGAATGTACAGTGTACTAGTATTTGCATAACAGGTATTCCTATTTATGCTTATATACTTTTCAATATATATATATTTGTATTTATATATTGTGGGAAATCGTCAGTGATGAAAGAATATTTCTGGAGAAGCCTTGATATTGGGGAGCCGCTCTATCTCCTCTTTCTATGTCTGAATCTGCTTGTTGCTGTATAAACATATTAAGAGCATGAGCTCAGGCATCTGTGTACTGACTTCTTTGCACGCTTGCATAGGAATTCTACCAAGATATATAAAAATATGTACAATATTTGGAAAGAAACAAAATTCCCATCCTGGGGAGGTCCATTACTGTTTCCTTTTCCCAGGAGTAACAGTAGAGAAAACTCCATGTCTTTAAGTAGTAATCAGTGTCTCAGGGTCAAGTAGGAAACATTTTGAAGTTTACTCAACAGGATTTTCCTCTCTTTTCTGTATCTTCTGGTATTTGCTTTATTTTACTTGTGTTTTCTGTTTCTCTTTTTTGGGAAGAAGACCAGACCCCTCCTGCCTAGGCAAGATGCCTCCTCATCCCTACTTTATGCTCTCCATTTCCCTTCCCTGCCCTTCCCAGCTCGCCTTCCATCCCAGGGCAGCCTGCCATGCTTTTGTCCCATGGGCAGTTTGGTTTGTGTCAGTCCCGTGTCAGATTTGGGCAATCAGCGTGTGACATTCCGTCAGCGTTTGTGGATCGATGGCGACTGGCTAACGCCGTGGTAACGTGTTTCTCATCTGTTGGTCCTCTCAGACCCTTCTTCAGAGTTCAGGTCCTGATCCCAATTAGTCGCAGCAATCCTAAACATTCAGGGTTGGCTGATGATTGCTGTGGTACCGGAGATAGGGGCAGCTCCTGGGTGAACGCTGGGGTTTTGTGGCACTGCTGCGCATGTCTTTAAACTCCTGTGGGACACTGGACGTGCAACAGTGGGTGACTGCAGCACAGCCAAATAAAAAAACTAAATCTCTGTCCAGCTGTGTGGGTTTAGAGTCTCCTCCATGACTTTTAAATGCTGTTTGACATTAGGAGATATATCCTATACACTTTTGGAGCCATAGCTCCTTTCCCTGCCTGAATTCTGCCTGTATTCTGTCACTCAGAGTTTGATGTGAATTAATCACTATTATCTAGCTATGGAGAAATTTAAATGCAGATAATAGACCCATCTAGCTGCATTGTTTCCCAGTGCTGTCACTGGGCAGTTATTCCATTTTTGATTTCTGATATACAAAAAGGCGACTGCCCGATCAGACTGCTGAGGAAACAAAAATATCCTAATTGAACATAGATTTCAGGAAAGCTTCCACTTGTATTTCTTGACATGAGCTCTTCCTCAGTGTTTAGCTTTACTGCACTCTGCTGCTGAGCAATGATCGATCTTTTGTGGGTGGTAAAATGAATCTTTCGTATATGAGGTTTGAAAACACCTTTAAAATCTTTTGAGAGAAAAAAGCAGCAAGTAAGCATGAATATATTTAGGCATTGGAAACTGACATAAAGTGTAGTTTCACCATGTGTTCACAAGAATAAAATGGCTAAATTGGTAAGTATTAAAGATGAATATAGCAGAAATGATAATGAAAGAAAAAAGAGTATGTAGGGTCTTAGATTATTAATGTGGCACTTGGTGTGAACTGAAGGGGGTATGTTCTTAAAAAGATTAGGAAACATTTGTCCCACCAGAGATTGCAGAGAATCAGGCGTTTCATTCTGGACCTCACAAGTTTCATAAAATTACAGATTTAATAAACAAACCATTTTATGTCTCTGTAAGGAACTTAGAGGGGATTTCAAAAGTCAAACACTGAAGACCCTTGCTTTGACTGTGGTGGTAAAAGTAACATCTGCCTCAGACATTTTAACAACAGACTGTTCAGATCATTCTTTTCAGCTATGGTAGGAGACTTGACAGACATAAGCCATCCTACCCCTCTTTTCTACACTTCTATCTCTCAGCTAAACTAAACATTACATCAAAGCACTCCTATCAAGGACAGTCAGATTTAATTTTACCTTTCTCTTTCAGATGTTCAGTTCATTACAATAACTTTTGTGGTTTCCCAATTAAAACAATAACACAGAAATAAAAGAAAAACAATCTTTTTTTTTTGGTCGCATCCCTGGGATGCCACAAAACCTTTCTTGTTCTCCAAATCTAAGACAAAAGTCCTGTCAGAAATTTCTGCCACAGTGATGCACATTTACCAGTACTGACCCAGGACCCTGTGAGATGTGGCTCTGAGTGCTATCCATGAGTAAGTTATCCCACTGATTCTGGTGTGTGTGCTGCCTCTTCTTGTGAAGAGTCTCCAAATTGTCAAGTAAAAAGTATTTACCCCCAGGATAGGTACTCAACATGAGGTTATAGAACAGTCTTTTTTTTAAAAAAACATTGGATTATATGTCCATGATGACATATTCCTGGGGTAAATGCAAATAAAGAGAAAAAGAACCAAGAATCTTCATTGCTGCTTCAGTCAGTGAGGCTCCTTCTTCTCCAATTGCTCTATTTCTTTGTCTCCTCTTGGGCATATAGCTCTGCCCAGTGTTGACCCACCACTAGAGACCTGCCAATTCTTCCAGGTTTGCTGATGTCCTTTGTGCCAGGCATGTTTGATTGTAGGATTCTTAGGATTCACAGAATGTTACAGGAGCATTAGCTTCTTTTCATGCTTTCAGTTTAATTTTGTTAAAGGTTTCAAGTTCACTGGTGCAAGAGTTTTGTGAAAGCTCTACTCTACAAGATTTCCTGAGGAAAGTTAAAAGGCAAGTCTCAGACAAGGCACTCAAAAAACAAAGCCAAACAAGGAAAAGACAGAAACAGCTTGAGGAGCATAGAAAACTATGTTTTAGTATGAAGAGATAATAAACAATATCTGTCAGGGTCTTATCATGATGTATTGTCCCTATTTCAACACATGGTCTTTGTAAAGTGGACAAAACTGGTTTTATTAAAACATCAATGACAAATAATGCATTTCCTCAAATCATCTCCTCTCCTTGCCAGAACTCATTCTGCCTGGCAGGTGTAGCCCATTTACTGCAACAAAGGTGAAAGGTTTCATGTTGTGATTAAGGAATCTCAGGGAGACAGCACTCAGCTGAGCACTCAGTCCTCTTCTGTGAAAGTCTGAGAAAGTTTTCCTTGCAATCTGCTTCCCAGATTTCCTACTGCATGCACAGCTTTATTTAGCATTATGGTGGCTCATGACCCTGTTTCATGTGGAAAATATCTACTCCACGACAAAGAGGTGAAGTAAAGAGTTTCTTTGGTGACTGTGGGGTCTCTTGAAGTTTTGACCATGGGAGTATTTGTTTACTAACTTTTAAACCTCGTGTTTGATCCAGAGATACAGATGCCTATGCTGTGTCCATTTTGATTTATTAGAGAGACAGACAAATACTCTGAAAAGGTCTCTAATCTTTGATGTAGTTGATGAAATATTTATCTTGGTACCCAAAGTTGTTAGTGATATTGTTTCCAAGTTCTAGGGCATATATTTAGTAAGGCATCAAGAATTTGATCCAAGAAAATTATTAATTACGGTCCTAAAATAGTGCATAAAAGCTACCATAGGAGTTAATTTAAACTGGGTTCACAAAACCCCTTTAATGGTCAGCAAGAGAGTGCCTACAGATAAAGAGAGTATTAAGAATACTAAGAGGGTGATGCTCTTAATATGATTCCACTCTGGAACTTAGGTTCCCTTAACTGGATTCCAAAGTCATTTTCTGAGGTTAGACTCCTCTTTAAAAACCTCAGCAGCTTATACACTCTTCCTTCTTAAGTGCTCGAGCTGAGTGGTGCTGTGCTGGATGACCAGCAAATGGTTAGTGCATCCACCAGTCCTGTGCTCCTGCATTGATGTTCCTCACAGAAGGGCTTCACAGTCCCCTACTTTCCTGACCCAGTGGCACCGTGACAGCTGTGCCTTTCCTGTCCTTCTCCTCTTCCCATCTCTGAGTCTAAATTTGAAGTACACGTAGATGCAGTATTTTATTTCTATTTCTCCCTACTCTTTGAGCTGATGTAAATCTTGTCACTTGTATTCAGTCTCCTCAGTTCTTGGAATGACATGTTTTGCAGCCATCCATACTCAGGACATTGGAGAACTGATCCCCTTGTTTTCTCATCAGGCTCTTGTCCAGCCTGATGGACATGAAAAAAGGCAGGTGATCTGCCTGCCAGTATTTTACCTTATTCAGGCTCCCAACTCCTCCTGAGGTCCAGAGAGGAATGAAATGCATTCATACAGCGATTCATGCAGTTTGCTTTTCCTCAGAATCACCAACTGTGGGGAAAACTATTTCAGACATCTACCAGGTCAATTTATAAAAGTGATGCAAAGCCACAAAGAAAAAAATTTAGTGACTCAAAAAGGCTTGATGGTGACACAAGCCTGCTGAGGGTTTTACTGCTGGCCATCCTGACAGTGGTTTCATCTGATACCACAATTCCTCACATATATTAGTGCTGGAGGGGCAGTCAGGACCAAATGACTCACACAGCAGAGAGGGGAGTTCAGCCTGGGAAAGGGTACGGGGCTTTCTCTGAAAAATGCTGAAGTGGCATTTTAAGCTTCTTCCCATAATTTTAGTTCTTCATTTCATGCTTTCACACTCTTTTATTTCTGCCATATCCAGTGATCTTGGGACAATATTTTCTTTATTCAAATTTTCTTCTTCACAGAATATTAATCTCTGCCATTGGCATTGATGGACAAGAGTTAAAGTTTCATTTTAAATATAAAGCTCTGGCAGAGCACACTTAATTCTCTGCTGTGTTTGTAAGATAGTTTTACTTAATGACATTTAATTGTTAAAGTTGCAAACTCCAGGCATGCTAGTCTCTTCCATGGTGTTGGTTTAGGAACAACCATGCAGGAATAGTTACCTTTCTTCCCAAGATACTGTAGTAGCAGGTATTTTGGTGCAAGGTTGTTTTACCTTATTGGATTTCAACTTGAAACTAATTTTGTTTTTTGGTTGTTATTATCTCAAAAGAAAATACTTATTTATTACCATAACCAAAATGAATCCCCTACAAACAGTAGCTGCCAGCTGGTACCAGGTTTTAAAACTCTTATAAATTGAGATTTCCAATTATTTTGGCAAAAGCCCAGGAGAGTCTTATTTTTTTATATGCTACTCTGCCTGTGGGAGTTCACAGGGACGCATTCCACCTCCAGTAGAATTTTACATTAGGTCACAGGCGTACAGCAGACACAACCAATAAAATAAAAATCAAAGCCTCACAGCTTTCAGGCATTGCCCGTTTTCGTAGCTTTCAGTGCTGGCAGGGAGGGTGTGTTTTATACCAACATTGGGCAAGATATCCCGTTCACTTGCATAGGAAGAAGTGATCAGTTTTAGCTGATAAGCACAGATTTTCTCTTCTCCAATTGCCTTGGAGGGAGGTGCTGCATCGACACACAGGTTAAAAGGGCAGTGGGAGTCAACCCAACAGGCTCGTCTCCAGCACCATCCAGCCAAGTCCCACGGAGAAATAAATCTCTGCACGAGAAGCAGGCACAGGCTCGGCGTTTCCCAAGAGGCTGAGGCTGTGATTCCAGCTCGTCTCACCCTGGGAAAAGTCGGAGCACAATTTCTGCTAAAGGTTATGGCTATCTGAATCCTTCCCAGCTCCAGAGTTAAGATAGTGAAAAGGGCTCTCCACTCCCACTTTGTTGTCTTGAGAGGAAGGGTGTTACGTTAGTGAATTTTTATTTTCTGCACTCATTTTACCGCTCTTTCCTCCTCTCAGTTTCCACACCAAGTACCAAAAGAGGGGCAGGCATCAGCTTTCAACAGCTTTATAAAAACAGGTCAGCATATATTATTTATAAGTTGCTCAGTGAGAAACTGTAAATTAGCCAGAATTTTAAAAAGTAGATTGACAGGGTACGTAGATTTAGTGTTTGACTAAGTGCACAAAATTGGAATTAAAATTGCCTGTGAGTAGAAAAGAATCAACATTCACTTGACTGCCAGCTATTCAATGTTTGCTTTTTCCAAATTTCTTGTTTTCTTTAAGTTTCCATTAATTGCTTCGTTAACATGAGCCGCTTCCAATGAAATAATTGGTCAAGAATGCCCCAACAAGGGCTTTTCAGGTATTTGCAGGGGTTTGGGTTTTAACATAGTTCATACTGTTTAGCAAATCACAGGAGAGAGAAGCATGGCTGCTTTCTCCCAGGAAATGTCACACCAGTAAATTAAGGAAGGCTCTAAAAGGAGCTGTGTTCTGTGAAAGAATATTTCCATTGCCCTTCATGGAAACCCCAGGCCTCAGCACCAGGGAGGCACAGCCTGTGAGTCATGGGGAGCTGCAAGGAGATTTTAGTTTTGAAAATGCTCTCTGTCTAAGAAAAGTGTCCCTCCAGCTCAGCTGGGTGGAGCCTGGGAACTGATAAGACCAGCAAGGGAAAAACAACCTCTGGAGTCTGGGGAGGAAAAGGGAAAGGAGGGGCAGGATTGGTGACTTTCACCTTTTAAAAAACAGTGTGTTGAGATTGCATTGGACCTCTTTCTTTTCCCTCCTATTGCAAATCCGCACACGAGCTTCTTTTCCCCTACTTCGAAATTTTCCCTCCTTCATTAGCATGGCAAGGTGATCATTGCTCAATCTGGCAGGGACGCGACCCAAACCTGATCTAAAACATTTGATAGTGGTCCTCTTGTAAAATACATGATTTACCAACAGCTGCAGTAATTCTACAACAAGCATGTTAGTGTATCAGAGGACTGGGACAAAAGTTTGTTTAAAAAAATCCAATAAAGTTATCATGGGAAACTGAAGGAAGGGGGAGGGTCACCATTTTCCTGATAATAGTTACACCAATCCATAGATAAGAGGACTGGAAAGAAGGGCCCCTCATTCATCCGTAGTTTATTCACATGGTTAATGCAGAAAGATGAATTGTTGTAGGATAAACTCTGATGTGATGTTGTAGGATAAACTGATGTGATATGCTAACTTTGTTGCTCAGAGTGTGTGTGCAAAAACATGCATAATGGTGTGCAATTTGGGGCAAACACATGATGTTTAAGATTCTGAAGGAAAGAAGCGAGGAGAAAGATAAATTTATGTAACACATATTCTCAAGGCAGAAGGGAACCTGTTAAAAAAAGAGCTTTGTGCTCTCAGACTTAAGAATTATTTGAAATAGTTCCTCTGGCTCAAATGTGCAGAAGCATCAGGCAATTGAATTCAAGGTCTGAAACAGACTGCCCTGACGGCTCTGGACTTTGAAACGCTCTACTTTACTGTGCACACAAGCCGTGCAGATGCCTTCAGCAGACAAATGTTAACTTTAAGGAAAAGTAGTTCTAGTGCCAGATGTTAACTTTAAAGAGAAGTAGTTCTGGTGCCAGTAGCAATAGACACTGACATTAACAGTGGTGATTTTCTCCTTCTTTTCGTATGTGGAGCCGTATGTAGAAGCGTCAGGCCATGTGTGAGCAGCATACACAGCCCATTATACACCACACAGAATCTGGGAAGCCTAGGAATGATTTTAATGAAATGACAATAGTGTCTAAGCTCCTAAAACCACAGATTTTTGCTTCCATAATGGAAATGAGCTATGGGCTGGGAAGTGGATGGCTCCAACTCTTCCTGGCTTCCAATTCCTTCCATGTTTCCATGGAAAGATGACACAAACTGTGTACATACCTTATTTTTGATTAGCAAAGTAAACAGGCACAGTTACTGCTCAGCTTCAGTGGGTATGTCCTACAAAGACAATCTCAGAAGTGTCTCATTTAATGATAGCATAGGTTAATTAGGGGATAAAAAGGCCCTGATGCAACTTGATCTACCTATTATTCTGAGATTCAATAATGCAAATTTAGTCAACCAAGAGAGATGGTATGATAAGCAGTGCCCCATGGTGAGGGTAGAAGGGTTTGAACTGCAAATACAGTTTTTTTGGCTCCACTAAATGGTGGTCTCCATAGCATGTCCAGCTGGAGCATGCTGAGCAGCTCTTCTGGTAGTTCTTCCCTTCCCACTCACACAATGCACCAGATTAAGCAAATTGGCAGCAGCTTTCCCTTAGTTTGGAGGGGTTTTACAGGCCCATGGTCTTTACTAGTGGTGGTATCCCAGAGACAAAGGCAGCCAGCCACCTTCCCCTCCCACCCCTGAACTTCAGTCACTTCAGCCCCATGGCTAAGCTGGGTAAGGTGTCCTTTACAGAGTCAGTCCATGGGACTCCACCTGAGCTGAGTTCCTCTTGTATTTCTTTGGAAACTGTGACCACCATTAGAAGTGAAGAGGCCCTCCCTGGCTCTTCAGATTTTTCGGCTGATCTCTCTAATCTGTGCAAATTCCAGACCTAGGGAGACTAGCAGTGGCATTTATGTGGGGAAGGACCCTGGTTCATTTGTAAGGAATTCACAGTGAAAAAGTATGACACAAACTTTGTGTAGATTTCATCTTTGTTAACCCCTGTCTGCTATACGTTTCAGTGAGTCTCCACGTGGTTTTGATTTCAGATCTTCAAAATATATTTTGTGTTCCTTCCCTGGCCTCCTTTGCAAGACTTTGTCATGCAAAACAGAAAATAATTCCTGAGTTCAGTAGCTTGAAGTGAGGAAAGTCCTTTTCAAAAAGCTCAGCACTCATAGGAAAAACAGCTAGTTTCTGATTGTTTTCCATGACAGGGTGTCTATTCTCTCTGCTTGTGGCCCAGAAAGTCTTGCACTTTTGTCAGTGTCAATTGTTTTCCTTCATTGCTCTATTTCTTTGTTTAAACCCTTTAACCTATGCTGAAGTTGCATCTCATTAACAGTGGCCTTGTGTAGCTCATGACAAAAGGCTTTGTGCACATGTGGTTGGTGGTGTCACACACCTCAGGGATGAGGAAGACTCCCAAGCCTTCTTCTGGTCACTGGAAACCTTCTGGTGCCTGCCCTGTCCAGAAGAAAATTTTCCTGACAGACGAAAATTGTGTCATAAACCCAATTTTATTTCTCTCGGCCTTCTCAGCCCTTGCGTGGCTGAGCAGGGAATGTAGTGGGAAACCAGAAATCTCCTAGGGCTGCTCGGTATGAGCTACTCTTGGCTGTCAGAGATGTCCCTGCAGCTGTCCTTGGTCAAGCTAAGGCATAAAGTAGTTCTTGAGTCATCTGGGGTTTGAGAAACAGCAAAGTTTGTGTAAAGCCCACCATTTCCCCTCCATTCTACACTGAGAGTAGCTGGGATGGACCAGAAATAACAGTGCCAGGTTGGTTTTTGGTGTGTCTCAGATCTCCAACTTAGCGAGCCACTGCTAAGTCAGAGACCCAAAATTTATTGCTTTAGCACTCCTGTGTGACAGTACATTTGGGATAATTTTGCAGCCCCTTTTCAGTGTTGAAGAAAGCCTGGAGGAGGCTACAGTAACCTGAAAACTGCCCACGGGTGTGCTGCAGGCAGGAGAGGGGAAGCTAAGGTTTGGAAGAGAAGAAAAAAAATGATGAAAGCAAACATGAGCCAAGACATAAAGTCTCATTTTGCTCCCATGTGCTAGTGCTTGAGCAGACTATTGTTCTGGACTCAGAGATTGGTTCTTAATTATGTTGAGCAGTGAATGGTTTAAATTACAGGCGCATAGTTTGGTGCGCACAGAGCTGTTAAGAATTTTGGCTGGAGAGCAGCTGCAGGGCTGCTCTGAGATCTCAGGAGGTGGCTGTAGCTGGAGGTGTTCTCCAGAGTCAGGAGGCCTGCACGCTGCCACCTGAAGTCCCATGCTTGAATGCTTTATCTAAATCTGCCCTTTTGTCTTTATTCTGCTATTTCAATCTAAAATAAAACATTTTGTTTTTATTGTATCATCGCATTTAGACACTACCATTTTGGAATCTCCTGTGGACATCATCAGATCCAGATGTTTGCAAATGTCATCATCCATACACTAAAATGATTACAAATGGAGATATATTTCTGTAAGCTGTTGCTACTCAGTGAAGATTGCCAGTTTCCACTGGCTTGGAGGAGACTTCTTTTTAATGGGGTAGGGATGGCCCCAAGTTCAATATTGCAGATTTTTAAATTACACATACTGTTGCATGAAGCACAAGTGGTTGCAGTCTCTGTTCACTCATAAATTTGGACTGATTTCCTAAGAGGTTACTAATTTTAACATGTGGAGGATGATTTTAAAACTGGGATTACAAAATCTGATTACCTGTCTTTATCTGTAAAGAGTGTGATGTGAGTTCATTATGCTCTCTGATCAAGGCATTAAAAATACAATTAATTTCCAAGGAAGAACTGTTTTTTCTTCAACACACTCCCTTTGCCTAAATTGTCTGACAACTGTGCTGGTATTTATACATACTGTACACAGCTCTGTCTGGCTTGTGAATGAATACTACTGCCCTCTACTGCAATGAATACACTCTCCAGTCTAAATGTACACAAAGTACGGGGAAATTATTTGTATGGATGCCCAGACACAAGTAGAGACACACCCAACACCTCAGAAGGGGCAAGAGTTTGTGCTGACCTCTTTGGTATTGCTCTGGGTGTCAGGGCAAGATCGAAGTCTCTACAGCAGGGAAAAGAAAACACGTACCATAACTTGCTCTTATTGTGCCCTAATTAGTAAACTCAGGCTACATTTTAGATTTGCCCATCCGTTTACTAATTTGGAAACAATAACAACAAGTCAGAGATTCTAAATTCATAAATTCAGCCATCAGAATGATATCACAGTGCTAAAATTTTAGGTACTCTCCTCTGAAAATGGCAACTCTATGTTAGGTACTGCAGCTTTCAGACACAATTAACAAAGTTAATTATGCACTCAAGAGTGAGACTCTTGATCCAGGATTCTGGGGGAAAGATTACCTTATGCGACCCTTGGGAACACAAAGGAAATGGTAAGAGAGCTCTGCCTTCCCTAAAGCTTTGTGCTATGTGCACATTACATTGTGGGAAAACCCTTATTTTTGCTAGGGAATTATAGTCCTGTAGTTTCGCTGGGATGAATATGTCTTGTTCTTTCTCCATTAAAAAAAAAAGAAAAGAAAAAGTAATTTTTTTCAGGAAATAGAATGAGTAACGGTAATGTATATTAGACTTTACTTTGGAATTTGAAGAAGTGGTGCTTCAATTTTATTGAGTGGAATGGAAGTTTGATTTAGTAGCCTGGCTGATGCTAATAATTTCAGTACCTCAAGATATGAAATTTTTTAAATGGCTGAAAATTGAAAGTCAAAATAGATCCAAATAAAGTTAATATGGAGTTAGATTTTTTTTTTATTAGCACATATTACATACTATTTCCAGTGTATTTTCTTATGAATCTTGTGATGAATCTATGGCAAACTCGTGCAACTTCAATAACTAAAAATCTCAGCAAAATGAGGAGCTGCCAGATTCCAAACGCAACTGATCCTTCTAAATGGGAAGAAATTGGAAATGGGGTGTAATTGTTATCACAATTATATGTGCCATAAAGATATTGTTTTCATGAGTACTTACTGCCAGGTCGGCTAAACTACGCTCAATAAACTCTGGGCCCAGGGGACTCATGAAACTATTCTTCATGAGTGGTCTTCATGTTGTTATTGGACAAGGTATTAAAGCTCTTGGGGAGGAATGGCTGTGGATACAGAGAAAACTATTTCTTTTAGCATCATATGTATGCATCACACAGTGCTGTGAGAAAAGAGTTTGTGTCAACATACTGCTGAAGTAATACTATGAATATACTGAAAATCATATTCAAGGATAATTGAAATTAGGAGGATAAGAAACATCCCTTGCTGAATTAGAGCTGAAGTAATAAAAACAGAGGTTTTGTGCCTCTAGCATAATTGATTAAGTCATCTTTTGGGGAGTATTCATCATGTGACAAGATGAAATTACCCATCATCTCTTTGCTGGAGACTTGATTTCTTTCAGTTGGTCTTGGGTAGGAATGAAAAAAAACCAAAAAAAACCCAAAAAAACAGAAAAAAAAGTTTGCTGAATCTCTTTGTAAACTCTCAAGCTTAAAGACTCAAGCTAAAACCTGACTTTGGTTTTCTGTTAATCCAGCACATGATTTATTTACTATAAACAATCCTGAAGCATGGGAAATGGTTTCCAGAGAACAGAACATGAGTTTTCTGGACAACTTGAAAAATCTTTTTGTAATGAAACCTGTGGATTGAAATTGTTAAAGGATATTTTGTTTCCAGTTTAGGTATCTGGCTTGATGGGATCAGTCAGTCTTCTCAATCCAGTCCAAAAACACGAACCACTGAGCATAGGTACATTAATCAAGGCTTATGTGTTTAGTAGCTCATAAGGCTGTAAAAGGAACATTTCTTTCCTTTTTGGACACTGAAACACAAAAAGCAGGTGAACTGTGGTTTCCTCTCACCAGCTATGAGCTTCCCGTGTTCAAGTAATAGTGATGGTGAATTGGGCACCGCAAAACTTGGCAGCATCGTTCTGGCTCTACGGGTCAGGAAAGCTGTAGAATTTGGTAGGTGATTAAGGAAAGGAAAATTCAAATACCTTTGATCCCCCTGCTTTCTTTGAAAAATGTCATCTGAACAAAGGACATGAAGAGTGCTCTAAAAAAAGACTAGGATAACTTTCTTTTATAATTATGCATCCGAGTTTTAACTGGAGAAGGAATTCATTTAACCAGCAGGCTCGATGACTGACAAAGAAATGGACATGGACATTTTGAAAATTATCTGCTCAATGACAATTAGATTGAGACATCACTTCCTGTGGCACTGAAAATTGTAGTAAAAGCCTTATTCCGCAAGACACACTAGGATTGCACTAGAGGAGATGGTACAGTGGATTGTAAACATTGCTTTTAAGAAGGAAGCACTCAGTCTATGCTGATGAAAGTAAGATAAACAGTGTACAGTTTAATAATTTGATTTTAGTGAAAAGATCTTAATTGAACAAGACTGTTTTTTTAGTAAGATCTACAGAGTTCTGCTAGACAGTCTAAATAACCATCATAAGAAGCCAGCCTCAGTGGTTTCTGAAACAGCTGATAAAATTTTTTAACATCTCTCCTGTTGATATAATAATATTGTTTCTCTGCTGTAATATTATAACTGAAATGTTGCCAGATATATTTACACATGAATCAATGGTTTATTGTCATTATTAGGCAATGTAGAATTTTTAGTCTTTCCCTCTTTCTTTCTCTCTCCTTCAAATGCTGCCCTCCCAGTTATTTTGGACTATTTCTTGCACATAAGTGCATGATTAGAAAAACCATCCAAGGTTGTGTATTAGAGCATAATCTGTTCAGTGGAATCATAATTCTGTTCCTGTCATTTCTTATCCTGCATTTCTTCCTTTTTTCAGGGAAGTTTGTTGCCTAGCTCTGAAGGGAGTGGTTAGGAATGTAGATATAAAGTGAGTTTGATGCTTGGTACCTTTCTTTCTCTTTAAGCGACTATTCGCTTAGAATTTTGAAAAGATTGAAGCTTATCTGGCTAATGAATGTGTGAAACTGAGCTGGGAACAAAGCACCAAATTTCACCAGTGATGTACTCACCTGTATGGGTCAGTAAATGTGACCTGAAACAGAACGTTGTGTGTCACATCAAGGCATTTGGGACCTCAGGTGGCTTTTGGACTACTCTAGGAAAAATGTGTAAAGTTTGCACTGGCAGAGGTATGTGACTCTAAATAAGTACCCAGAACTAAGCTGGGTGGAAGAACTTGAGCTGTTCTGACAGTGGTAAGGAGCAGAGAAAGCCTGTAAGTCCCAACGCTTTGGACTTGCCCAAGGCATGTCGATGCTCACGGAGGATCACACCTGACTTCAGCTCCTTTTGTGATGCCAACTGTTGCACAACTGCTAAAACCCCATGTAAGCACAGGGCATAAAAGTGATAGATTCAGTTTTGAATTAAGACTGTAGGGGGATTTCAGCTTAATATTTAAGATGAAGTCAAGTATTTGTACAGGAAGCTGGCCATTTACCTTCCTATGTTTATCCCTCCTTACTGCCTGGTTGTACGCAGCAGACATTGAGTTGGCAAACTGCAGTTTTTCAGAATTTTTCAGTGAACTTACTTTGGCACTAAAATACTATATTGCTTCATTTTGCATGCTTGAGTTGTACAATTCCTGGCGGTAAAAATTGCGCTTTGGGGTTTTTTTGTATTCATTCTACTTAAGAAACTGAAATCATAAGTGGTTATGTCTCTCCTGGAAAACTGTAAGCCAAGGGCCTGATTTCCTCTTTTTCATACACCACCAGAAGGTCTCCACTGACCTCCAATTAATGGGATTCTGTTGATGTAAAAGTGGTGCAGGAATGGACTGATTCTCAAATGTATTTGCAAGTTTCGTTGAGATTCATCAGACTTGGGTCTAATGACCTAAAATAATTATGTGTATGTTTGGCAACATTTGTCTCCTGATTAATATTTTTATGTTCAGATATGTGATTACTTAAAGATGCTTTCTTTTTGCTTATTTAGCAGATTTCCATTTTTACGTGATTTTGTGTAATTTTGCAAATATTTGCTAAACGTTACAATACTGTGATTTTACAAATGGGGCAAGACTAAAATGGCTCACTTAAGTTAATATCTTATTGCACTGTAAAGTGCATTCCTTCCTGTTGTTTTTAATTAGTATAATGTTCTTCAATTTAATGCAATTATGTATTTTCTTGCAGATAAATTGCACAGGAAAAGCACTGCTAAGTTCTTTGCTTCCATTACAGTTTACAAGATTATTCCTGATGCCATAGGGTAAATATTTTAACTTTGTGTTCAGAAGAATGAAATAGTAATCATCAGTAAATCTGATACAAATATTTGGATTTGTCCATTGTAATACCCTACAGAGTTTTACTAATGTCAGTGTATAAATGCAGGTTGTTAATTTATTAAGAACTGTGGCAGCCTGGTTGTTTAGCTGGTGCTTTTGTTAAGACATATTGTGTGTATTTGAGTGATTAAACCAGCACTAAAATCACATCTCTCTCTATCAAGCCTTTCAGGTTGAGAGCATTTAGGATTCATTCCCAGCTCCACCATGTTTTTTTCCACTTGATCATTAAAATGTCAGATAGGAACAAAATAATTCACAGCTGTCTTGGGGCTTGATTCACCCGCCCCTGACATTAAATTTATGCCAGCGTAACTCCGTTGAAAACCGTGATATTACTGTGGTGCTATACTGGTTTAACAGAGTTGCAAATCAGGCCTTAGGGGGGTTTCTTGGTTACTTCTAATTTTCTGATTAAAGCAGAGTTATTGAAACTCATAAAATCCATGGAACATTGTTGCTCCACTGTGGGCTATCTGCATCAGAAACCTCACTTCATTCTGGGCCTTAAGCAAATTCCCAGCTGGCCTCAGCTCAGTGAAGGTACATTCAGTCAAAGTTTCAGCAGGATTTTTATTTTTCAATTTGCATATTATTTTAACCACATTCCAGAGCCTTGCAACCACAGAGGTTCAAAATATTCCATGGATTTTGGATTCTTAGGCAGATGTGAGGCACCATCTCCAAATTCATGCTTCTCTTCCCTACCTCATCGTTCCTCTTCATGCAGCCAACAAAAGAGCAGATTGCTACCCAAAATATTTTCAGGATCAACCCTTTAGGCAGGAGGATTTCTTCTTCACTCACTGTCTATGGCCTGTAGGGCTCAGCTTTCCAGCACAGCATCCAAACCTCCAGTGCAGCAAGGAGAGAAAGGAATGGAGAGAAACAGAAGTGGAAAAACAATGAGGGGAATGATCACTCAGAGTCATTTCATGTCTCAAAGAAGGTCCAGGCAGGTCTGGTCTGACTCACTGCTATGGTTTATGGTTTTGCCCTGTCTGTGCCATTTGGCAGAGGGAAGGGGTCTGAGGGCTCAGTTCTGCGTGCAGGCAGTCTGAGAGATGCTCATGGCCTCGAGTTCTGTAGATTAGTGTAGTGACAGGACCCAAGGAAATGGCAGGAAGCTATGTCAGGGGAGAGTTAGGTTGGATATTAGGAAAAGATTTTTCACCCAGAGGGTGGTTGGGCACCAGAAGAGGCTCCCCAGGGAAGTGATCACAGCACCAAGCCTGACAGAATTCAAGAAGTCTTTGGACAATGCTCTCAGGCAGATGGTGGGAGTCTTGGGAATGTGCTGTTCAGGGCCCGGAGTTGTACTCAATGATCCTGGTGAGTCCCTTCCCACTCAGGATATTCCATGAGAACAGAAATTGTCCTGATACCTTTTGCTGCCGGGGCACAGAGGTTGTCTACTTCAGGAAAGTCAGTCTAAAAGAACTCCTGAAGTGTGCTGTGCTTTCAGGAACAATATCATGCATAAGTAAAATGGGGTTTTTTGATTACACTCTGCTCAATACATACAATACAAATGGCAATCAGAGAGGTCTTTTATTTCCTAAGAGGTTAAAATTTAGCAGTGCAGAGACCTAGGAAATACAGAAAAAAGCCCCTCCAAACAAAACATTTAGGGGGGAAAGAAAAAGAAGAAAGAAAAAAGCTTATTTAATTTCAGAATAGTTCTTGGTATTCTTAAAGCCCAGAATGAAGATTTATGTTGGTCTTTCTTGATCCAAACGGGTTACCTCTCTTTAATAACAAAGCTTTCTTTGAGAATGTTTAATGCTTATTGCTGCTGCCAGATACAACCTCCTACTTTTTCAAGGTTTTGAAATATACTGGGCAGTTCCTAAGCTTTCTTTGGCATGTGAAGATAATTCATGCGTTGGACTACAAACCAACTGCTCACCCAAAAGCGCAGGAGGCCCGGATGATGTAGATTAGGAATAAACAAAAGTAGCTGGAAAATTCTGTAGAGGTAACGTTTTAATAACTGTGCTTCCACATTATATGGTGGAAAATGCCTTGTGAAAATTGAATAGTCTGCCGAGGATCCTCTGCCTTTTGCTATAAAAGGGTTCGTTCTCTTGTCCTCTTACATGTGTACTCAACAGATAACATAGGAAATGCTAATCCCAGTCATAGGCTGGTGAGAGGGCAAGAAAAGGAGCGAGACTTAAGTAATAAATCTGGATCACATACTCAAAGAGCATTGGCACAGCGATGGCAGCAGATGCCCTGCTTGAGAGAGGGTGTTCAAGCTGTATTGCATCACACAGAAGCAGCTTCAGAGAACACCACACATGGTGGGTTTGTTCCAAAACTTAGCATTCCTGCTGGAGTGTCAGGGGCTGCAGTGCCCCAGAAATACCCTTCAAAAGCCCCAGGCGTAATTGCTGCCCTCGAAACTTCGTGCCAATGCTGATGTGAATGGAGGAGATTCCAGCAATATGTCTGTTTCCATGGAGTATGCCGAAGAACAATGGAGCAGAAGACAAAACTTGGATGAAGCTACCCCCCCAGGAAAGCTTTGGTTTCATTTGAATATTGAGACAAAATGTACATAAACGAATAAACTGAAACGGCTGTAAATAGCCTATGAAAACATGCTACAATAAAATTGTTTAGAATTCTTCTTCATTATCCTACTTCACATTCGAGGGGATGACTGGAAAAGAAGATCCTCTATTTTTTTAAGAAATCCGCAGGCCTTACAGCAAATGAGCGTGTTTTCCAGTTCAAATATTATGAGTATTTTTTAATGTTTGCACAGGCTTGAGATTTCTGAGCCCAAGTAATAATCTCCGAAAAGATCCCACTTTTTTTGCTTTGCTGAGACTCCCGCATGGCACGGAGTGGAAAACGCTTTGCTGTGGCATGTTTAATAGGTTGCAGAGTAGGCAGTATGTGGTTCCTTAGAGCAACTGGGATGAGAGAAGATAAAATATGTCCTGCTTTCCCAAAGCAGATTGTATGGCTCTGTGGCTACCTGAAAGGAAAGACCACTTCCAGTTTAGCCACACAGACGTAATCCATGTGTATTCTTAGATTTATGAGTGGCTGCGTTACCGTGCAATTAGTCTGGATTACCGAAATGTGGGATAAGAAGCGGGGAAAAAAGGTTTGCTTCTCATTATTTTTTCCTCTGAGCATGCATCTGCTTTACTCAGAGTTTCCTATACCTGATTCTTCGGTGTCTGTGGCCACCAACAGAGTTTCCCCCAGCCCTAGCAGTCTGGTTTAAATGTGTGCGCTGTACATTCTCCTTGTCCGGAGGCTTCTGGTAAAGGCATTTATCTGTTGAATGACGTGCAGACTGCCAGATTCAACAGATGACAGCTTAAGCACAGCACTAGTGACCACCAATGGTGTGTTTTTTATTTTGGGATCCTGCTTTTTCTTAAGAAAAAATATGTTGCCATTATTGACTTTTTTTTTTTTCAAACTGTTTTTTCAAGCTGTTTCTTGTGTTTTGGTGGATTCTTCTGCTCTGTCCCATATTAAGGACTGATCTTGATTTCATGTGCCCTAATTCATGCTGCCCCTCCTCTAGCCTTCAGCAGTTGCTTGTGGTTTGTGCAGGAGTTTGGGAACAGATGTGACCAAACAGGCACAGAACACAAATAGATGATGCCGACTCCCTCCCTCTCTCTCACCTGTTGGCCAGTTGCTATCCTCTGATAAATTTAAGACATAAGGCACTTTGGAAAACACATAGATCATGACTCCTCTTTGTTTTTCTTGCCCTTTTTTCAGGTTGAGGTCTGTACAAAGGGAAGACAGAGGCAACCCAGGGACATAAAACAGGCAGATGGAAAGCACGGTCCTGAGTCCTCCAGCACTGATTAATTTTGCTATCAGCAGCATCCTCGTCGTGTGGCTCCTGCTCATGGGTGCGCTGATTTGGGAACTGCTTGGCAGCATTGTTCTGGGACGAATACAGCCCTGTACTGATGAAATGGAATGCAGGTCAAGGGAATCTCTTTAGGGGTGTCACGCTGTTCCCCTAGGAAGCGTTTAGAGACCTAGGAAATTAAAAAGTCAGATGGATGCCAACGGGCAGAGGGCAAATGCATCCTAACACAATTCTGCATATCACTACAATGGTCCTTAACAGGGATTTTCTTAGGAAAAAAACATCTGCAAAGATAATAACCTCCCTGCTGGTACTGGCAGATATCTGCCTTTCTGACAGACTCAGATTCATTCATATGCACAACAGGGGGGAAAGGATTATTTTAGCATCCTTATTTTCTTTCCTAGTTCACATCATGCACCGAGTATGTACAAATAGGAAGGATGCCAAGTTGTTTACAAGATGATCAGCGATGATTTGAGCCAAAACTATCAGTCCAAATGCCCTCAAACTGTAGGGATTTTCTGATGCAGCTACGACTCCAAAAGCTGTGACTCGGCTCCGTCTCTGCGCTGGACTGAGTGTCAAAATGAATATTTAAGCAAAAGCCCCATTCTAAGTTGTATTGAGAGTTCCCACTGAGTGCCAGACATGAGAAATCACCCTGACTCTGTCAGCATAAAACTTTCAAGACACAGGTAATGTACATCATAAATTTGAGCTGAGAAATTATCTTTTAAGTGTTTTTCCTTTGAAAATCTTACTGAGCTCCTATGTCCTTCCCCTTCCAGACCACCCGCAGATACCACCCACAGACCAGTCACCCCATGGTCTTTAGAGGTCATCTGTCATTCTCACTATCTTAATCCTGAGAGCATAGGTGCTCAATCAGAAAAATAACTTTAAACAGGTGCTTAATGTCAAAAATACAATTCCTATCATTAGAATATTATTAGAATGAGTATTGACACCCAAGTGTTTACTTCCTGCTAAGAGTTTGGATGTTGAATATGTGTATAATAACAAAGGGATAACTCCAGAGATGTGTGGAGATTGGACATTCGAGAGGAGGAGTTCTTGCTGTAAAGAAATCAACAGGAGGTACAGCATCAGCTCTGAAACACCAGCATGGTACCAGGAATGTTTATATAAAACACTCAGGCCAGTATCATCATCCAAAATGAAGCTGTGAATCAGGGTATATTGTAATGACATTTTCAGTTCTTCTTGTTTTCTTTTTTTTTTTTTAATCTTCCCTTCAGATAATATATATTGCATGTTGATTAAAACTGCAAAGTAGATGAGTGGCAAGGAAGAAATTTCAAATCAATCAAAATGACAGAAAATATTTTGGTGATTTCTTATTATATTCATCCTCAGTCATACACTGCTGTATTTAAGTACTCTTGAGTGTGATACTTCTGTGCTGAGAGAGCTGAGACATTCATCTATGCCCTTCTTGGCTCTGGCTTTGACAATGGTCACCTCCTCTACCTTCTCTGATGCTCATGCAGATACAGCTGCCGTAGCTGACCTTCCTTCCTCACCACTGTGGTTAAAGTTACCTCACCACTGAATCCTCACACTGAATCGTCATTGGCAGCACTTGAGGAGCTTGCTGCCCGTCCTCAGTTTCAAAAGACAAATTCAAATTCACCTCTTCTTGATTGTTTGCTCATCTCTCAATCTCAGAATTGCTCTTTACTTCCATAACACCCTTGCTATGGGGCTACAGGTCTCTAACATTTTGAGTTGTTATTTCTATATTTAATAGTGAGCATGATATTTGAAGGGTTATCTTTCTAAAAACCCGCTTTCTCCTCATTTGACTCCATCCTTATGAGCTAGCACCTGTGTCTCTATGTATCCCCCTCTAAGAAGAGAAAATGATTTTTGATTTGGAATTCGTTTTTCCTTTTACTTTTTCGTTTTTAAATACAGTGTGATTATGGTCATGATATACAAGTGTCTTAGGTTGACTCCACAATATTATTGCTGTTTATTGCTCCTGTCATCTTTGATTTCCCCTTCTGTTGCAGCTTTCACTTCTTGAAGCTTGTCTTAATTTCAGGCCCGGATCCCACAACTTACACATCTGCTTACCTTTAGTCATCTGCGTATTCCCATTGATTCCACTGAGAATACACATACACTTTAAATTAAGCACATGTGCAAGATTTTTGGAATTAAATCATGGGAAATGTAGTCTACTTGTTGTTATTTTTCCCAGCTTCAACAGCTAGTAGCTTCTGCAGGTGGTCAGACCTGCAGAGATTTAAAACCCTCTGTTGGTAGAGAAAAGGCAGTTGGCCTGAAATCAGTAAGATTTGAGAAAAGGTCTTGACAATATGAAGAAGAGAAATTTTTTTTGCAGCAGTAGTAGTGGTGTGAGCTTTCACAGTGAGGGTTGCTCCAAGACAGTAGAGCTGGCAAAGACCCAGCATTTTATTCTCTTTTCTTGAGGCGAT
This sequence comes from Eulacestoma nigropectus, assembly GCA_013397775.1. Taxonomy (NCBI): domain Eukaryota; kingdom Metazoa; phylum Chordata; class Aves; order Passeriformes; genus Eulacestoma; species Eulacestoma nigropectus. The sequence goes on from VZTE01005202.1 coordinate 467,358, forward strand.
GCTCAGATCAGAGACAGTTTTCCTCAGATACAGTTTTCCTCCTTTCCTTATGTAAATCAGTGTTGTCAGAAGCATGGGGCAGAAGGGATAGGGGAAGTAGTAATTTGTAATTTTGTTTAGGGAAACACCCCCAGTATAACTGATGTTTGTTGTTTGGCAGTTGGGAACGACAGCAAAAAAAACCAAACACCAGAAGGACTACAGAAATTTCTGACAAAAGATAAGGAGGAAAACCAGACTGAAGGGCAACCTGTACTGTGAAGATTGACTACATTATGATAATTTGGTTTTCTTTTTTTGTTTATTTTCTTCATATTTAAACTATTGCAACAAGGGCTGAAAATAACTCATATTTCAGTTTGCATTAAGTAGTGCTGTAACTGCGATTTGATTAAAAAAACCAAGATAGAGAAATTATAAGCTATGGTATGCTAAATCACATGCCACATGCTATCTGAAGTTATTTGAATGAATTCAAACTACTACAATAATTTTAATTATTTGAAAAAAAAACATATATTTTTTATTTTATTCCCATAGATGATACAAGCTAGCTGTGGCAGAGTAAAATACAATACAAAATGAAAACTGTAGGAGGACAATATAACGATAACTTAAATTTGATTTAACATTTCATTCCTCTAGAAATACAACTTTCAAAACATTATTGAAGATGCATGGAAGTTAAATATAAAGTTTCATTCCAGCACACCTTAAACACAGGTCTAAAAATAGCATCATTCCCAAAAGACAGAAATTCTGAGCTATCACCATCTCTGCAGCTCTGTTGCCGATATCTGCATTGTTTATTTATCCTGGGAAACCTCTGTGAAGGAGCAGGATCTCAGGGCAGCTCAGATGGGGCCAGATGGGAGGAGGTGGGAGGTCGAGCCTTGCCCCCAGCTCATCCCTCCTGGCTTTCCCCAGGAGGCTGCTCTTGAGATGAAAAAGCCCCTGCAGCTCTGGGTTGGGAATTGGAACCCAAAAGACAGAGAAAAAGTGAGATAGAGAGAGAAGCAGACAGAGCAAGGAGTGTAGCCTCGTGCTTCCTGGCATTGCCTCCTGAAAAGAGCCCTTCAGTCTCAATCTTCTGCTGCACAGAAGGGCATGAAGTGATCTCAGCTTTGGAAATTAGATGAATTAGACAAGCTAATTAATTTTTCTGCTAATTTAGAATAACTTTTGCCAGCGTTTGATTTGCCGGTTTTATTCCTATAATCTGTTGGTAATTTGATACCTTTGTGTTTTAGAAAAAAATATTTCCTCCCTTTCTACATTTCAGCTGTTAAATAAAAAAGCAGCAAGTCATAAGGAGCAAAAAATCCCACAGGCATGAATGCAGTGAAGACCTAGAGCCAAATGTTTTCACAGTCAGATTTTTGCCCTCTCCTCTGCTACCTTGCAGGCAGGGCAATAGTGATTAGTATGACCTCTTCTTTCTTCAGAGTATATTTATGTTTCCCCTGCAAGAACACACATCTTTTCATTATTCTTTGGATACAACACTATCTGCAAACCATCATTGTTCTCTCTGATATGTGCTAAATATTGACAAAGAAACAAAGAAAATATGTGTGTTGAAACAAGCTGACCTCTAGTACAAGAAGAGCAAATAAGTGAATGCCCTGGGATATGTCTTTTATTATTGCTAATTTTTTTTTAAACACCACAAGTCTCCTCTCAGTTTGGAAGACAAAGACCCCTCCAGTGTTACATTAGACTGGTGGCAAGACCGAGAGCCATGTGCTTGTCCAGAATGATAAATCCACAAAGACATGAATCAGGCTGGCTGTGTTGATAGCAGTTCAGGTTTTACTGCACCTGGTGGGGTTTGGAGAATTTTCTTTACCCCACAGCACTCATCTGTATCGTGTATCAGGGAGAGCTGACTCAGATATTAGTTAGTACCTGGAAGTATTCAGCTGTTTTGGGTGGTGTCTGGAACCTGCCTCTTCATAAAACTCATCTTCAACAAGAACAAAAATCTTCCTGTGTAGTTTATCCGGAAACTGTCCATGAGCCAAGAAATTCAGAACAACCAACAGCATGAAAACATAGTTAAAAATGCACATGGATGCTGTCTAGGAAGAGATCTCAGGAATTGTGAGGCTTGACAGAAAAAAAGCATCTTGCCTCAAGTTGAGGGTATTTGAGAGGTTTGTTTAACCTTCATTCTAGCTATTTGCACAAAATTCCATGTTACTATTTACGATACCATTGAATCAAAACGTGAATTTGCCATAGCAACCCAGGCTTCAAATGGGGCCTACGCTGCTTCCCCAAATTATACCACCGCCTTAAAAAGGAGTAAAGAAGAGTGCACTGTGTAATCTGAACTCTTGCAAAATGCTGTAAGCAAAACATGGCTTTAATAAACAACAAAAACAATTCTTAGAGTACATTTTATTAAAGATAGCAATTGTTAAAAAAATTATACATATATAAATATAAAATGAGCTATTTCAACTTAGTCCATTTTTCAGGAAAATGTTGACACTGGGGACATATTGGCAACAATAAGACCAGTGTAGGACATTGACATGATGTGGGTGAGGATTTCTGTGTCACTGCCTTGTTTTTTCACCGTGAGGAAAACAAAACAGTGGCCGGTCATACATTCATTCATGCATTTTACTCTTTCCATTTAATCGGTCCTTTTGCCAGAAAAATAATGAAGCATCCAGCAGATGACATAGTTGTACATAAATAAATATTTATTCAAATCCCCTGCTTGCAGTTACTACCCACTAACAAAATACCAGAGTCAGCTGGATTTCTGGAAAGCAGAATGCATCCAGAAATTTTGCTTAGGTTATGCAAAATAATGCTTGTTTAACTGCGACTTTGAAAGTCTCATGTGGCTGTAAATGTTTGTGTGTGAGTACCCGTGTGTCTGTTAATATTATGTGATGTAACGCACTTGGACTTTTCACGTCCATTTCACTTTTCTTCCTGTTGTTCTCAGGTAGACACTACTGACAAGATTTGTCCTAAGCACACATGAGGTTTTCTGTTGTGGGTATCAGTTTTATATAACTGATACACATCCTTTTTTTTTCCTTGAGCAGAGTTTGAAAAGGTTCAGCAGCATGTGTCTGGCATGAGAAAAGAGCTGTATGAAAAGGGACAATCACCTTCTTTACAAATTATTTCCTATGAATCAAGTCACAATGAAAATAAGGAAAAAGCCAACTATTTGTTACTATTTTTAAAAGCAAGTCAAAAACCCAAGCCCTGTATCTAACAAGTAGTACAACAGGTGAGATAATCCATGTCTCTCCAAACATTTCTACAGATGTTCAGGAATTTGTTTCCCATAGGAGATAAAAGGAAGCTTCTTCCGCACCTACCAGAAGAAACAGCCCCAAATCTCTGGGGTTTTTAATTGCTAGACTGCTTTCACAACACAGGCACTGTTAACCTATTCTGGACACACCAGCCCTGCTGGGTATTCACAGACACTCAGGCTGCTCCATCTCATCTGCTTTCACACTTTTTGTTCATTGTGAACAGACTCCTGGAAATCTGGACTCGGTATTCTTGCAGATAATTCCTGTCTTTTCCACTTTATTGCTAGTTGTCTCTTTCGGGATGCTTCAGCCTTGAATATCAGCTTTCCATTTGCAATTCATGATATTAGCTGGAAAATTTACAGGACAAAAGCAGATCCTATGGATTGGCTTAATTCCACTATACTTTTTTTAGATTCTTGTGAGTTAAGGAAAACCACAGCAGGTTTGAATTTTGTTTTGCTTTTTAATCTAAAGATACTATTTGTTTTGGCTTAAAGGGAATTGTGAGAAATACCAATATATTTAAAGGGAACACATTTAAGTGCTTTCTGAGGACAGCAAGTGAACCTTAGCAGTGAAATCCTGCTGTATGTGAGGTTCTAAAATTGCAATGCACAAATGCTTTACTGGGATGTAAGAATGTCCAAATGTGTGTAGTCCAGGATGATATCCAGTCAAAAATAGCTAATACATAAGGAAAAAGTTATTCTCTAAATTTAAAGAAATCAGTTTATACTCACATCCGAAATTTCTAGTGACATCACACACCATGAAACAATGAAATCTACTAAAACTCTTCAACAGAGGTTTTAAAATGTGTTCAGAAAGACTTTACCTCACCTCTGCTGCCTAACTTCAGCCTTGAAATCTTAAATCTGACAGTCGGTCACTTCTCTTTTACTTCTCTTTCTACCACAGAACAGCATCTTGGCTTTGCCTTCCCAGCCTTCATCAGCCATACCAACTCTCTGAAATGCTCCATGTAGAGCATCCACCATATTCACTGGGAAACACTAGAAGTCCTGATGTAAGTTTTCAATAAAATAATGAAATTAGATCTTAGTGAGCTAGGAACGGTGGACATTTGATTTCAGAGCTCCACACCACCATGGCTGCAGGCAGTATTATTCCATAGCTTTCAGAATATGCGTAACTCAGGAGTTACTCAGAAACATAAACTGCAATTCCGGGAGGTAAAGTGAAATATCCTTTAGTTGCATATATCAGGATTTGTCTACTTTAAAAGAATATGCATTACAGACAGATACTCCCGATACCTGACATATGGTTTTCTTTTGGGGAATCAGTGCTGTGTAAGTATTAAAAAAAATCATTCCATTCTCAGCTTTATGCAAAGGCTGATTCTATTATTGGCCTTGGTCTTCACAGAGTAAATTCATTAGTTTGAATCGTGCTTTAATTAATGCTAAAAGTCTGAAAAAAAAAACCCAAAAAACTAGGGCTAAACTCCATAATGCCTTGTTGTACCACTTGGAAAAATTTGCTTGTGCATACTTTAAGCTCCCTGTGACAAAGTCTGTCTTTGCAGCGGTTTCAGACCGCGTACAGGACAATCGAAACAATGCGGGAATATAACAAATTCTCAGCGATATTAACAGTGCCAGTGGATGCACTTCCACTCCATGTAATTGCACAGTGTGTCCAGATGCTGCAATGATGCATATCTTGTAACTGCTTATAATGATAAACAGATAGTAAAGGTTGAATTAAACAAGTCGACAGTTTTGGCCTTGCTGCCGGCAAGTTCTGGAGTGTACGTGAAATAAACCATCACCACAGTTAGCATTGGTTGGCTCTCTACCATCTCCAAGGACATTCAGGATGATGACTCTCACTTCTGGGAATGGTCCCTCTGGGGCTGCATTTCAAAGCACTGACAGGTTGGTTGAAGTTTTAATGTGTAATGCCCAAACCTTTTATGATTTGACAATTTCAGCTTTGGTGGGTGGCAGTTCAGCCCTTTTTTCAAAATGTAGAGGAGAGAAGGGTTTGTTTGAATGGTTTTGCCAGAAAATAATTGCAGAAGAATGGCCAGTTCCAACACAAACCCCAAGCACAGCTCTAGTAGGTACCTAATAGGAGATACAGACCATCCTCCTAGTTTATCATCCATGTGTTTATTTATCTCATGATATCCCATGTCTCAGGCACTGCACAGACCAGCCTCTAAGATAAGTGGTATATCAACCCTGGAGAAAGCTTTTTAACTCTATTCGAGTAAAATTCATTTATAAAAACCAGTTTAGCATTAAGCAAAGAAATGCAAGGTAACAGCATGGTAGGAATTATCTTGGCTGTTCCGAAGGATTTCCTGTCTGTTTCTTAGCTCTCCATATTTCGACTTTCTTCTGCAAGAAAATTTGTCTGTTACTCTGAAACTGTAGAGCACGGGGTTTCCACAGAGGTATATCAGTACCTGCTTAATGGTAAAGATGACCATCAGTGCTTCATGAGTACCTGATGCACTCCATCATAAACTTCATTGATGCTCCTAATGAGGTCCAAAGATCCTGTGGTGGAAGGTGTAATGACATTTCAAGGTGTTAGCGATAGTATTATCGGCATATATTCACTCGGCAGTATTCCCCATTTTCCTGATATCTTTGAATTACAGCAAATGAAGGTCTATTTGAAATTAAATTCTGATATGAAAATATTCCTTTCTGCTAAGGCTGGGCATTGATGGGTAGGAATCTGTTACCATAAAGGGAGCTAGAAGGCAGCTGAATGAAACCTTAGACAAAAAGGAAGAGTTTTTTTTGCTACATGACTAAAACTAAGGCACTCTGCCAAGGCATGTGTGCATCATAACCCACTACTTATTTGGGTGAAGAAATGCCCCAGCATTTCCACTTCCAGCACACTGACAGATCAGCCCTGAGCCATCAATTATCCACAGCAACGTGCCCAGGACTGGTGCTGCCACATGCACAGTAAAGCCTGCTGCCCACAGAGGCCCAGTTTTGGATCTGGGCACTGGTTTTTCTCGGAATTATGTATTTGAGTGTGTGTAACACAACAAACTGCATGCAATGACTTCACAGTTCAAAACTTGGCACTGGTGCCTGCTCTTTTTCCAAAGTCAAGTGTAAAGTCTTAGGGCCCTATTAATGAAAAATCCATCTGATGGCTTGATCATAGAAAAAGGAGGGCCCCAAATTATGAGCAGGATCTGTTCTAAAAGCCATGTGCTCATGTAAAAATGTGATGGAATATGGGCACGGAAAGTTCCGTGTGGATTTCACTGGAAGCACGGGGATTCCTGGTATGCACATAAATTTATGTGTTATACTTAGAGACATGATGCAAAGGGTCACGAGGCTGTAAATATGTTTCCTTGCTGCATAAAGTAGGGCGATAAACAGTGACATGTCAAAAGCCCTGAAAAAAAAAAGGATTGGGGTCAAAGATGATATCTAGCAAGTCTCACTTTTCTTTGCCCTGCCTACATGTTTATATTTCTACAGCATGAAACCAATAACTCTTGTTTGACATATCAACCATGCTTCCCGAATGCTCTGGGAAAATGTTAATGGCTATACCTATCTGAGTACTTGACACAAGCTGCAGGAGTAGTCAGCACCTGTTATTTATAGAAAAAACAGTGAAACAGTCCTAAAATACAGGACTGCAAATGCATACTAGAAGGATGTTTTGGTTCTCAGGAAAAATAGTTGTTTTCAAATTATCTCAGTGAGTGGATATACTTACTTTTATTTCTTTTTACTGTTGTAATCAAAGAGTTCAGGAAAAGATAAAACTGAAGAATTTTCCATCAGGAAATATCTCTGTATTATTATTATCTCCATCCCTAGCCAACTTATGCAAAGCAGACTCTTTTACTTGCAATTTGTTTAATTTCCCATAGACCTCGATTACAATAATGGTTTTTAAGTTTTGTGGGGTTTTGCTTTTTTTCTTTTTTTTTTTTTAATAATTTCCTTGGCTGCATTCATGCTGCTCACTTTCTGCAAGTTGTACTTGTAGTTTAACCAGCTCAGCTCCCTTTCTCTCACAGCTGCTTGTGTACAAAGACTTTGCTCTTTGCTTACTGTCAATCCCCAGCATGATGGGTTTTGTAAAATTGGCAATGCAGAAGTCATGAGAGGACTCTGGGAAGATTTGGCTTTTTTAAGGCTGCCTTCAGAAGAGTTCTTTCTCCTTAGAATGCCATCATCCTGTCAGGAAAGGCACGGAGAGGAGTGAGGCCAGGTCCTTTGGCAATTCTGGATTAAAGCTTTAATCTTTGGACTACTTGAACGTGCCATAATTCATGCCATACCAAAGCTCCTAAATTAAGTCTAAAGCAGCTCTATCCTCTTAGGTTCTCCTTAGTTTTAATGTTTCTCATTAAAAATGATGAAACATGAACCACTGTTACTGAAAACTCATTTTTCTCACCAACAGGGAAACCTCAGCTGTTCTATACATGAAACACTCCATGTGCTGGCAGGTTTTGACTTTTTCAAGCATGAGCATGGCACGGCTGATTCAAGCAAGGACATCCAGGATCTACACACGGCATACAGATCTTCAGCACCACTGATGCTGCTTAGATTTTACTCCTGATTATGAGGACAAATTTCAGCTCTAGAAGCAGAGCTTCCCATTTTGTCATGGCCGCAATGCAGCCAAATGCTGCTGGTAAAAATCAATTTAATGCCATAGAATTAGTTGGGTCCAAGTTTAAAGGCCTTCAGCAAAGGAAAATGGGAAATAAAGCCCCTTTACTCAGATTTTGCTTCCATACTCCCAGTCTTCACACAGCATGTGTGAAGGAAGAATCTTGGGAGCTGAGAAATGCAGGGCAGTAGAAACTGTTGGCATGGTCATTGTCTTCCATATATATCATGTTCATTAAGTGGCCCATTAATTTCTGGTGCCAGTATAACAGAGGCAAGAGAGTCAAAAACTGACAGGCTGTCTGAAAGTGCAATCAAAGAGAAGGAAAATAAATACCTCCAAAACTTTAACACATCACAAAATGTTCAGAAAAAGTATGTTTCCAGAGAAGGAGAAGGTTTCAATAAAATTATGACTTTAGCTCTGGAAAATAATTCAGTTAGAGCACAAGTGGTTGTCATAAAAATTATGTATATTAGGGAAAATCACTGTTGTCTGTTTCAAAACAGGAATAATACCTTCTAAGTATCTCAAATGTCACATTTTATTTAAAAAACTTGGGTAAGAAATACGCTCTATAACCACATGATGTTTGTGGAATGTTACTATACACGTAAAAAATGCTGTAAACATAAGGGGCTTAGTGTGTGTGTTTCTCTGTGAGAAACCCACTCCATCCTCTGAGGAAGTTTATCATTGAAAAGACAAGATAGGTTACAAAAGAATGACATAAAGTCCAGTTCTGCAAGATGTCACAGAGCCTTCTCTCTTGCTATCAGTAGGACTGCAAATTCCCTGAAATAGGCACTTAGGCACTTTGCAGGAGATAAGTGTTCCTTACATCTTTAACATTTTTAGAAATGAGAATTGAGTGTGTATTTCCATGGACAAATGTCTCAGACAACATAGCTAATGTTGTTTAGGGTTTATGTGGGACAGCAGGACAGATGAGTTCCCTTTATAGGAAAGCTAGGAAAAATGCAACATTATGGAAGGGCTCGTCTTGCATAGGAGATGCATAGGGGATAAGAGTGAGGAGTTGATAACATTTGGGTTTTCTACTAAATGCAGCTGCAGGCAGGCTGGAAAACTGCTGCTTTTGCATGTGCACTGAGGAACATGTATATGTACATTTTTGTCTCAGTTACTAGGTAGGTGTTAACAAAACAGCTGAACCATGTATGGAATTGGTTTTTATCTATTTTTAGTCCTCCCTTGCACAAAGTCTGCACATTCTGTTCTATAGGGCTCTCGGTGCAACTCACACTTCTGTTCTGAAAGCTGCTCAAATATTGCACCCTTGTTGCTAGGAGGTCTGAAATGGAAAACAAAACGAAACAAATAAATTAATTGTGATAAAAAACAACAACAACAACAACAACAACAACACGAACAAGAGGACTCTTCTCTCGCCATCTCGCAAAACAAAATCCTTCAGGCATGATTTATTAGTAAAACCAACTATGGATAGTTAATAATGTACATCTGGATCTAATGAACAAATGCACAGCCAAAATACCCTCTTTTTTTTTTTTCTTTTTTTTCCTTTTTTTTTTCCCCAGGGTTTAAGTGAAGTAATTCATCTGTATTTTAACAAAAGCTTTTGTTTCCACATGAAGAGGTGGGTAGCCATTCAATCAGACATGATTGTGATTGTTTCAGTCAGTTAAATTGCCCAATATTTTCACATTACCTTGAAAAAAAAAATAGAGAAGGGCATGTGCGTGCCATTTTGACCTAAGAAAGTTTAAGTCTCTACCTACAAGATGTCTAACATATATAAATTTATATACAAATATTTATGATTCTATTATACACAGAGAAAGTAATACCCTTGCATTAACATGAAACATCACAATGAATTAGGATCATAAATAATAGAAAGTGCATGTGGAACAAAAAGTCTGGGATATTCTTTACTCATCTCTGTAGCCTTATGGTCAGAAAAGCTCATTTTGAAAGCAGATGCTCCTGTCTACTGAATTTAAGTAACAGAATTTAAGTTTTGCAGTGGGTGTTCACTGCTTTCAGCTGGCAGTGAGGATTTTTAGCAATGCCTCCCATCCTTAATTGCCCAGATTTTGATCCGTGAGTGTCAGGAAAAATGGGTGGACATGTTTTTAAGGAAAAAGTTCAGTAAGAATTTCTCTCAAGCATGTGTACAGTATTTCAGTACCTCTAAGTGATGCAAGTCAATAGCACTACTGGCACATTTAAAGTAGAACACGTGTGATTGTCTGGAGAACTAGAGTCCATGATTTTAATTCTGTTTAACAGTGGCTTAACTCTTAGTGTCATACAGCTATCAGGCTGCTTTTCTTTTACTCTGTTTTTTTTTTATATTGGAAGCATGGCATAATCCTTTTAAAGGAGCTTTTGAGTTAGTTTAACATCACTGCTAAGCAGCACAGCAGAAAAACAAGCACTGTAGTGGAGTTTTTCCAATTAACTTGGGATTTGCAGTTAAATACAGGTGTACAACTTAACAAATGAATAATTCATAAACCATCAAAGAACAACATTTCAGTGGAGGGCTTTCTTGAAAAAAAAAATTAAAAAGTGTCAAACATATGCCAAACATTTACAGGATTGTTAGCAGCAAATGGCTGAAGGAAAGCTGAAAAACTGCAAATAAAACAACTTAGATGATGGGTTATTTAAATTCTCAAATAGCAGCTGATGACTTCTTCCTATTCAGGGAGAGTTTACTGACTTAGTTACAGCCTCACATTCATTTTTACTTCTGAAAATCCCTTAAAACAGGAGAGCAGTGGTCTCTGAAGGACATGGACCGAATCAGTAATTTTTTTCTTGTTCTTGAACTTAAACTGACATATTTTTTCATGCAATAAATTTCGCTAGAGCTTGCAACTGTACGGGAAAAATAAGACAGACTTGTGTTGGTAATTGGGATTACTCTTCTTGCACATTATTCATTTTCTGTAAAGAGTAAATCTTTAGGTTAAAGAAAGCTAGTTAAAAGTCCTTTCATCCTTTTAGTTTAGCTTCCCACATTGTGAAGTGGCCAGATATGATAACAACTGAAATTAAGAGAAGTGGCATAATAATGAGATATTTGTATCCATCTGCATAAAAAGCTACACGGGTTAAATATTGACTTCACTGTCTTAATTCTGTCTAAATCTTCCCCAGAGGTGACACACAAGACCACGAATGATTCAGTGGTCTGATAAGGGGAATTCTGCATGCCTTCAGCCAGCCTTCCTTTGTGAGCCAGTAAATAAATGGGTTGCATTTGGGCACTATATTTAGTTTTTGCTCATAATTTATTATCTGGTCTTGGCTGGCACCCCAAACCTGGTTTTTTTTAGCACACAGCTTTTACGGTATATCGAAAAAGCCTGCAATCTAGCTTTCCCTGCCACCCAAAATGAAACGAAACCTAGGAGTAGTATTTAAGAGGAGCTACTACCACTCAAATGACTCTGGTTGGAGAAGTGTTCCTTGTTCCCAGATTGACATTCCACAGAATTTCCTTAGGTTATATTTTACTTCCTTTACCATGTAGCTCAGTAACTGAGATATGAATATCTAATGCATAGGAAATATCAGATCCAGTTCCTATTTGATGTACCTGAAGGTACTGAAATGCTGCTATAAGTAGGATGTGTTAACTGCTTCCAGCTACTGCTTTGGCATCTGGTGATCATGAATTCATCTGATGCTTCATGGAAGTTCATTTATAATGAATCCCCAAAAATATTTAACATACAATTGCAACGCTTTATATTTCTCTTTATTTAATAACCAGAAAGAAACAGTCAATAATTTTATAGATGAATGGACTCTTTTTTTTTCTCCTTTAAAAAAAAAAAGAAAAAAGAATCTTTTGCATCATTTTCAGGTTTGATTGCTTGAAGGACTAAATTAAGAATGGCAGGTATTTTAGTGGGGGCTCAGCTAATAGTATATCTGGAGATGTAATGAAGCACTGAAGTATTCTTTCCCTTGGGAAGTGAGAGTGCTGGCTGTTACAATACCTTACTTCTCTCATGCTTGACAGTTGAACGGCTTTTTTAAATAATGACAGGAACTCCAGAGCTTTTCTACATTCGCCTTTCCTTTCAGTGTGCCAGATGCCCGGGCACCAGAGAGCCTTTGAAACCATCTCCTGTTTCTTCAGCACCTGATGGTGATTGTTTGACTGGAGATTAATAGCTGGCCTGAAACTCAAATCTTCCAAAGAGCCGAAGTTATAGAAGCTTGCAGTGATGCTGGATTCCCCAGAGTGGTGGTGCTATCATCATCTGATGGCTGCTGAGCAGTGAAATGAGATGGAAATTTCTGCATTCCAGTGGTTGAGAGCTTCTGCCACCAGAAGCACCAACAGGACTCAAAGAAGAAACTGTTTAGAGATCTTATCTTCTGGACAGGTTTTGTGTATGTTTGAGCTCTAACCACATCAGTGGCATCGCTGGCTTTAATGGAATATCTCCTCTGATAGTTTATCACAGGCATAAGAACTTTCAAGATGGAGATGCAGTTACTTATCGCTGTGGGGAAGCAGCCAAGAAACCATGATCAGGGAAGAAAAGTCTTCCACACCTGGACCTATCCCATCAGCCCTGAGAAGAACTGATAAAGCCAAAAGGTCCATAGGGTCATCTCTGCAAAATATTTGTGGCCCAGGTAGTGGTTTTTTCCACAGAATGCAGAATCACAGAGCAGATGAGGTTGTGGGCACCACTGGAGATTGTCTAGTCCAACCTCTTGCTCAAGCAGAGTCAGCTAGAGCAGATTGCTGAGGACCTTGTCCAGTTGGTTTTTGAATATCTCCAAAGATGGAGCCCCTACCAAATCACCGGAAAATCTGTGCCACTGTTTGATCACCCTCACAGCAGGACAGATTTTTCTTATGTTCAGAAGGAACTTCCTGGATTTCAGTTTGTGCCCATTGCCTCTTGGCCTGTCACTGGGCACCAACCAGAAGAATCTGTGTCTGTCTTCTTTGCTCCATTAGGTATTGATAAGATCCCTTGATCCTTCTCTCCTCCAGGCTGGTCAGTTCCAGCTCTCTCAGCCTCTCACGGGGAAGATGCTCCTGTCTCTTCATAATCTCTGTCCTTTTGGAGGCTATGGTTGCTCCAGCATTACGAAGGTCTTGAGTTACACATAAATCTCTAAAACATCCTCTTTTCTGTCCCCTTGTTGCCTCCTCATCCACTGTTCTTAAGAAACAAGCAGTATGGGAAGGCCAAGAAAAAAAATGCAAGTTCTTTGTAGGAACAACTTCGTATCTAATGCTCAGAAATTGAAGGTTTCATTCCTGCTTGCTCCTTTAAAGCCACAATACAACTTTGAAAATGACACTGCAAAATCACAAAACAAGTGTTCCTGCCAATGTAAATAAAAGTGGAGATAAAGCTGGAGATGATTTATGTCTGTGGGAAGGAGAAATTACTATAGATACCTGAAAGGAGAGCCATGAAGCTTTATTAACCAAGACATAAAAATATCTCTTCAGGGATAAAGCTCTCTGATGTAATAAAAGTGAAAAAGAAAAATTTATTCCAGTGATGAAACTAGTTCAACACCTGAACAATATTTTCAGACTGTGAAATACTCTCTCAGTAGTGATTCTTCCTCTCATTAGCCTTTTAGTCATTATTCTTGCTGTTACTATCATCATCAATGTCCCTATTCAGAGGTAAACTTGTACTGATGGTAATTCCTAGACATGTAAGAAAAGGATTTATGTGGAAAAAGGAGGAATTAGGAAAATCCTTTGGCAGCAAATATGTTTTTTTTTCCTTAAGAAATAGAAAAAAAAGGAGAATGGTGGAATTACACTGTCAAACAATGACCCCAAATCTGGGCAAAGATGGAGTATAATTTATTTAGTGAAATGCTAATAAGGCAGGAAAAAAAGAGATTAGGAATGTCTTTGAGAATATTAAATTATGTTATTAGATCTTGAATTATCTCCTTGAAATTGTTAGGAACAGTACTTATGGAGTGTTGCTTAGCTTTTGGGTGCCTTATATCCTGGAAACGTAGAATGTTCTAGTGTAGTCCTATACATAAAAGTTTTCTTGTTTGTTTGTTTGGGTTTTTTTTCACTATGGCACCCAACCCAAACCTTAAAAATTGTTTTCACTTTAATGTTTTTTGAAGTTTAGCAGGTTATATGGAGAGGAATGTTTTTACTGCTATTTTATGAGTCCATAAAAAAGTTTTATAAGAGAATTTTGAACTAAAGCATCTTCAATAAAGCATAAAATAATGATTTTGTAGGATTAAAACTCTATAAATACTAGCTACTTCTACAATGCCTGTGAACAGGTTTAATGTATCAATTGTGAACATAATCGTAATACAGACCAGTCAGTAAAAGAGGGAGCCTTTTACTTTATCATGCTCAAAAAGTGTAAATGGTGCTTTTTCATAGCTTTTGACTTCTGCTTTCTCTCTTCACTCCTGTTGAAGAGGATAGGAAGCTGCTTTATTAATAACTGCTCTCAGAAAAACAGAAATAAAATATTTTTAGTTTAAAACTAAAACTTATTTTCAGGCAGAGCATGTTTACCCAAACAGTTTTTGCGGTGAGTTCAACACCGAAGATGGTAGAATTCTTTTGAAGATAAGACGCTTTGACACAGCGCGCCTAACGACCACCTCTGTGGCCAGCTCCGGTGGTCGGCGGCCGGCCCTTCTCTCCGCACGGGAGAAGCTGGTGGAGCTGTTCGCGAAGCGGGAGGGTTGGCGAGGTCCGTGAAAGGGCTCGCCCAGGCCACCGATGTCAAAGGCGCAGGAGGAGACGAAGAGATCAGGACGGGCTCTTTGCAGGGTGAACAGGACGAGTTTTTTGGGGTGAGAGAGTCCAGCCGTCAGGGAGAGAAGGTGCAAAGAGCAAAAAATGAGGGCTCGACATGGGGTTTTATACCCCTACAAAATGGGAGGAGTAAACTGCAGAGGACGAATCATTACGGGGCAAAGGGGTTGTACATAGGCGGAGAAACATACAATGAACCAAGGAGGTACAGGGTAGGGGGGGAAGGATAACTGGGAGCCAGTGGGATATCGGGGGACAAAGAAGTTTCTAGAGCTTAACCATAAACGGGGGAAGAATGGAGGAGAGAGCGGAAGCCAGTGGTTGGGGACGGATCTACGTATTCAGTCAAGGGCTTCTGGGCCCTCGGCCGTGTCCCACCATTGGATACGCTTGGGTGGGTGGCTTGCCGGGTGCTGGCAAATTGAACACACCACAACAATTTTTAGAAACAACAAAAGATGCCCCATCCCTAAAGTGTTCAAGGCCAGGTTGGATGGGGCTCTGAGCAACCTAGGATAGTGAAACACACCCCTGCTCACATCAGGGGCTTGGAATGAGATGGTCTTTAAGGCCCCTTCCAACCCAAACCATTCTGTGATTCTCTGATTTCATGATTCTACTATATTTTAAAGGGTATTCTTAAAAAGCAGGTAAGTTTCACAGTGATGAAATTGATACCAGGTGTTTTAAAACCTGCATTATGAGAAGCTGTCACTTTGGCACCAGGAAAGCGATGTTGAAATCTGAAGCCACAGTTTGCTTGTGCTTTTGGAAATTGGTGCAGCTCTTCCCTTCTCTTTGACAGTGTCTAAATTACCTTGCAGCAAATGAAGATGCATTCATTTAATTAATGGTTGGCAATAGTGCAGTTGTGGTTTCTGAAGCCTTAAAACAGAGAACCAGCAGCTCCAAAAGGAGTTATGAAAATACCTGAAATGCAGTGTGACTTTAGCTGAAGCTGGGATGTTCCATATACATGAATGATTTGTCTGAAAAAATAGTCACTTTCCAGTGCCAACAAATTGAATTAGCATGGATTATTACAAGTAGGGCTGTCATAATGACTCACTCAAAGATCTATTGAAACAACAATTTTACGACTAATATATCCAATTATTTGCTCAGCTATAGTCTTGACAGTTCAAACCTTTTGTGTTGCTTAAAATTTATGGCTTTAATAGTGCTAGAGATTAAATTTAAATATTCATTTTAATATCAATTCTATATATTCTAGCAAAAAATGTCATTAGATCATAGCAGTGGAGAATTTAAAAGCAGATATATTTTTGCTAGAAAGTCCTACATATTTCCTTATAATATTTTAAAAATTTAAAAAGAAATGTAAAAAAAAAAAATAAAAATAATCAAGCAACAAATTACTTCTTTTATCTTCTTTTATTGACCTTCATATAGAATGTAATAAGTTGCTGAACCTCTATAGTAGGATTTTGAAGAATGGTTTTAAAAAGTCACAGAAAAAATATTCAGCATTATTACTATTTGTACATTTTACAAGGATTTCTATGAAACTCTACAGGCTTTTTGTCCATTACATTCTACAGAAACTTCTTGAAAATGGATATTTTATTTGATATATATTTCTACATGTATTTATATGTGTTTGTTTATATATAGATTTGTGTGTGTGTGTGTATTTATGCATTGCTTTGAGGATTTATGCTGGAACTTATTTGTTTTAAGAGATTAAATACTTGTACAATAGTCATGAAAGCCTTATCATGGACTCACTCGCCATCTGTTCACTGCAACTGACTTCCAAGAGAAAACAGAGGGTAACACAGAAAAGGTTTCTTGTAAAGAAATATTGCATTTCATTAATCATATGAGCAGTGTTCCTTTGTTTAGAGCTTTAGTGTCCTACAGAAAGATTAGCTGAGTATAGAACCTATTACTATCAGTCATGAGCTACAAGATAAAATAGCTGGTTTTCTCATTTTGTCCTCTGTAGGCAATTGCACTTTTTCATATTATTTACTCGAAGAAGTATATTCTCCTCTGGCATCCTGACAGATTAGAAACTTCCTTCAAGCATGAGGAATCTTGTTTCTCCATTTCGTCTCTCTGCTGCACGAAAAAAGAGTAATAGTCGGAGAGTTTTTCCTTGGAGAAGGAATTTTTCTGTCTGCTCATCTGAAACAAGCAATCTCATGATGCAAGAGATTTATATGATAAACAGTATTCGGAATGAAAAATTTAATGAGCACAGATATTATCAGAGTTGTTCTTTAGCCCCAAGTGAAGATTAATGGCATGTGTTTTATATTTCATGATACACTTTTTGAGAACTCCTAATTAATGGAAAATACTTCCATTCTCAGAAACACGCAGTGCTTGCTATTGAGTAAGATTTTGTGTAAAACTAATGCGATTTGAATAATTATTTCTTGGATGTCACTTTGAAGTTATTTAGATGACCTCAGCCGGTTACTTCATGCATTCAGTACTTATTGTTTCAAAGCCTTTGCTATCTTCAGGCAACCTCCCATATCTACAGACACCTTAAAAACAAGGTGAAAAGCAAGAAACATAAAAAAACAGCAATGTTTTGCTGTCAATATCTAATAACCCTACTTTTGTAGAGGGGCAGTAGCCATTGGGTGTTGAGTTCAAAACTGCCTGTAACTCTCTATTTGCTAAGAAAGCCTGAGATCATCAAATGGTCCTCTCAGTCGTGCATTCCTTTAGGAACAGTTTGCTTTTGTTCACTGTTGGATTGTTTTCCCCTTAAAACCAGAGTCATGTTTTTTTAGATCATATCTATTTTCTGAATAAGCACAACAGTACCAAATGTTCCTCTTTATTACGGGTTCTGAGAATGTGTAGATTACAATAACAAATAAAAGGGTTTTTTAAATACAACAACAGAGAGGGATGAAGTGATGGGATGAGTTAGAACAAATCTGTGCCACTGACAGCACAAATAAGGATGCGGGAGCTCAAATCAGGCAGACACTGTAAGAGCATGAGACAAGAAAGCTGTTATAAAGGCCCTCTCCTAATCAATGGATCACTTTGCTTTTGAATAAATTCTATGAAATAAATGGAAAGAAAACCCCACAAACTACCACATAGGAATATATTTTATGCCAAAGCAACAGGGTAAGATTCAATTTCTTTCTTTCATATTTGAAGAACATGTTTTTCCTTAATTACTTTTGACAGAGCTCTTAAATTCTCTACTTACATTTTTAATAAGTCAGTTTCTATTGCTTTAATGTGACAAATCTTTCTAGGCTTAATCAGAGTGGTGCTGTTCATGGCATTAAATTAGGATGTATTTATTTCCCTGGTTATGCAGTATGATGTTGTGAAGGTCTACAAGTTACTCCTTGCCTTGACTGGTGTCAGAGTACACAACAAACCCCACTAAAAAAGCTTGTGTAACTCACTTTCTGAAGTCCCTCTTATTTGCCATTGATGGTGAAGAAGTTCAGAAAAGTTAGTCTAAAACATTCTTGCTTATTTCTAGGTTTTTCAAACTAATTTGGCAAAACACAACCGGAAGGTGTAGAGGCCAAAATGACTCACGTTGAACAGACCTTATTTCACAGTGCCTGACTCATTTTGAAAAGTCCTTCAACCACGAGAAACTTGACTGAAGGGAAGTGTTTTGTCAGGAATTATGTCTGCTTAAGATAGCTGCAACCCTGACTTTTGATAACACGGGCACAACATCAGTCACTACCTGGATACCAGATAATTGAAATTATCCCCTAATCCAAACACAGCAAATTAAACCGGTGTGTGCGTGCACACATGGACACACAAAAATGGGCAATACTTCACCACAGAGTTTAAAAATTAACAATGTTTCCCCTCATTTACTTTCCATTCAAAATGTGCTTCCTTGCTAAAACCCCTCAGTTAAATCACTTACCTGTGACTCCTGCATTTGGGAGGAGTCGTGCTCTGCAAGCTGCTCAAAGAAAATTAGAAAATGCTAAACCTGTGCAACATATTCCTTTATTTATTCTGTACAATGTTCTTTTATAGATGCACCAAACGCAGGCTTCAGGGAGAAAAGATGGTTGGTGTGAGTGAACACTACAGCTGTGGGGCATATAAAGTTTTCAGGCAGATTGCATGGTGACAGACTGTCATACCCCATAGTGGCCATTCCACGTAAATAAAGTATGATAGACAAGTTGCCAGTGTATATCTGCAGGAGAACCATGCTAAATTTTATCTTCTCTCCTACTGTATTCTATTCCTAAGCCACTGCCTGTAAAACAGGAGCAGCAGCAGAGAGAACCATTAAACTACAGGAGTGTAACAAGAATTTCTTTCATGAACACAAAAGGGTGATGCTATCTGTATTATTCATCAAACAAACAATAGCTTTCTGTAAATACTTACAATAGATACTCCCAGACTAGTAGAAGAAACAGAGGGTTAGAGAGCAAGATAGGATTGACATGCCCTTTTATCCTCACATTTTCAGTAGGAAAATCTGGAGGTCTCTCAATCCTCAAATGGTCTGAAGTTGATGCTTAAAAAACAGTGTTTTCTTGTTAATGGAAGAAGCTCTCAGTTTCCCAACAATATACCTACTGGAAATTAAGAACTGGAAAAGGCTTCCTATGTGCCAGCCTCCTCTTTGGTGCAAAAAGAGAGAAGACCAACCTGTGGCCTTGCATTGCCCCTCGACACCCTGCTGGCTGGCTTCTCAGTGGTGCTTTCAGAAGAGAGTGATTATTGTCTGGTCTCTGCCCTGGGGCTCTGCGCTGCCTTAGGCTGCACGTGGGGGCTGAATCGAAGTTAAACAGACTGTCTAGCAGGAGGTAGACCCCACCCGTGGAGCTGTCTTGGCCACCAGTCACTGCAGTGTGACAGCAGGAGCAGAGGAAGCTTGGAAAGCTGTGAACTGCCCCTCTGAGACTCGAAAACACCTTTATAATAACCCTGGTTTTTTTCTATCACCCCCCTGCTGTGCAGGCTAATGGAGGCTGCTCAAAAAAACAGAAATATTTTTATGGACTGTGAAGTTAGACTTGTGCTACAAGGAAGCGAAACAGGGAATATTCGAGAAATGGGGAAGTTTCACGAAGCTGCAGCTGATTATCTGTTCATTGTCACGTTTTCCAGAGGTTTCTCTCGATAAGTGTGAAAATGTCTGAACTGTTGTGATTCTTCCAGCTCTTAGTCACTGATGCTCGTGATAAACAGCATGGTATCTCCTTCACTTTCCCAAACTTTCTCTCCACATTTACACTAGCCAATTTGAGGGCCATTCTTTGTTTGCAGCAAAGAGACTGAGGCTTCAGGTTATATTTATGGAGTGCAGCCAGGAATACAGAGGAGGAAAGACAACATTAATGCCTGGGAGTTTTTGGCATTAAAAGTCCTACGCAGGCACAAAAATTAAAGTACTGATAGATATTTAATTTTTTTTAAAAGATGCTGTAACCATACCATTGGCATTTTATCATCAAAATAAAAAGATGTATGTTTCGGCCGTGATACAAAAATGCTGACTGATGTACAAAAAATGTAAGAAATCCTTTAGAGTTTGAACCAATCCAAAAGTCATAACTTTTTAAGTTTCTTTATATGAGTACTTAGAGTAGTTGAAATTCAACAGATTCAATCACACCAGTGAAAGTGCCGCGTGGCTTCTCTTGTACAATTTTAAAACTGATTATTGGAATATAACTAAGCTTCAAAGGACAGAATGTCTGAGCAGTGGAATACATAACACAGGGTATATATAGAATCTTTGGCTGTAGCACCATCGCTTTATGCAGTCTGAGATGACAGAAGGAAAAGACTCTGTAAAGCAACCATTGATGCAAGGTCTACATTAACATTACTTGAAACACACACCAAAAAATGGATTTTTGAAAGTGATATGGAGAAGCTAATGCATATTTTTTTCCAAGCTAATGCGTATTTTTTTTCCATAAACACAACTCTGAGGGATGTCTTTGCTAATCTAAGTTCCTTTTCTCTCCTCTCACCCACAAAATTCCACTCCTATAATCCTTAATTTGTGCCAGATTGACATTAGATGAATGCAGATTTACCACTTGAATTTACTGAGAGACAGCAGAATTTGCTGACGGATTGAATTATCTTCATGCAGTCTTGCACTTCTGCGTGTCAGATACTGCTGCAAAAGAGGAGATATTTCTCAGAGTCTCTCTTATGCAAGATCCTGTGTTAAAGGACCTGAGGACTTAACACAAACAATGTGTGTTAGGCAGTATATGGTTTGTACAGCACACATTTTTCAGACTTTCAGTACTTTTCCCTGGAAGCCTCGTGCCACATTTCTTGCATGCTCCTGCTGAGACAGACAGGCTATGGGATTTTCCTTCCTCCACCCCCTACCTACCAAGATATTCTTTGTTAAGCTTTGTGTCATGTGGCATTAGGAAAGCTTTGTTCTCAGAGCTTAATTCTCTTTCTCCGAGCCTGCAGCGGTGTGACATTTACAAACTTATGCACTTGCCCTTTCGGTAGCCCCTAACAGAAATCCCCTGTCCAGTAGGAATTACGGCTCATTTTGCTCTGAGAAGGAGTTTCAACTGTGCTCAAGGAAATTCAGAAATAAACACGTACCACGAGACTTAGTTCCTTGTTCAGCAACAGCTTTCTCCATGTATGCAACAGTTCACTTCTTCCTACTAAAGTGTATGTTCAACATTACATTTATGGTTTAACTGAGGAGTAAAGGCTTTTTTCAGTCCTCTAAAGATTGTGTTAAAAAAGTTTTATAATAAAATAATAATATATTTCTGTATGTCAAGGCCAGCATCAGCCTCATCCAACCAACAACAACTTGTCCCTTTTTTCAAATGTATTTTAATTCATCTATTGACAACTACTCACTTTCCCCACCTGAGTTCTTTTGTACTTCTCTGAACAACACGGTTAAAACATGCTACTGGTATTTTCTTTGTACCAGTATTACTTTCTGTTTAAAACAAGAGCCCTTAAATAGCAGTAATCAATGAAAAAAATTTCTCACACAAACTTTCAATTGGCTATTCTGACCATATAACTTACGTGTATGACATAATGCTTGGGGTCAATTTGTGTCATTGGAAATTAAGAAATGAAAGGGTGAAGCATATATAGTACCACAGTCAGAGAGAAATTCCTACCACTGTTCCTTTCCACGTAATGTCATTCCCATAACTAGAAAAAAAAAAATTGTTTTATTTTAAAAATATACAGAAATAGGATAGAGGAGTGAATCACTGTACAAACAAATGGAAATGCTTCTTGGGAAATTAAACACTCTGACTGCATTTGAAACCTGATTGTTTGAAAGAAGAAGCAAACTGTATTTAACAAATGTTTATCCACAAAGCCATGGTGAGTCTCCTCAGACATGATATTAAATAGCAGGACAGCTATTAAAGATTGATAAATTCCTGTAAGTACATTTTTTTTTCACTTGAGAGTTTGGATTTATTCCTCCTTGTAAATGTCTCCTAGAAAGATCACTGTAGAATAAGTAGTTTATATCTGATTCTTACAACCCACAATGCAGAATGACGACTTGTGATTCAACTTACAAGTAACCTCCATATGGAAATCTTCCTTTGATGTTTTCCACTGATTTTTTTGCTGAAAAAGCAATTGGCAATTTTTTTTGCTCTTTTCTGCTGTTACAGTAGAAACTCAACAGTAGGTAACTACTGAGATTTTTCCCCACTGTGGAAAATGCTCAGCTTCAAAAGAAAATAACAAAGGTCTTATAAAAATGGTCTGTTCAAATAAATCACTAGAGCAATGCCTCCACAGCATTTCTTGGTCATTTGTGAATAGCAATGTTAATCAAGCAATATTAAAAAAAAAAATCGTTCAACTTAAAGAGACCTTCCCCAAAGCCATCATCAGGCTTGGAAATAGTGGCCAAGGATGCTTTCCTGCCCCAGCTGAGCTTCCCCACCCCATCCTGTGCAGCCACGCCACCAGCAGAAAAGAGCTGCTACTTCCAGAGTTGTTATGACATTAAAATCCCTTTCGGTGATTTGTTGTAGCCACCTATGAGTAGCTTTAAACTGCTGAGGCACAAAGCTGAGCCCTCTCCTGTGACAGCTCATCAGTATAAAGAGGCTCTCTGGCCATGCAGTGATGGATGGCAGCTCACAGCCAGTCTCAGGTTTCATGAGCCAAAAGCGACAGCTCGGACAGAAGCACAGCTACTGTGGGAGGAGGACAGCGTTCAGCTGAGCAGCTGGTTAGGATTTAGGCACCTAAAAGTTAGACCAGCAGGTGTTTCAGGTTCCACATCAGCCTGAGTCTCCCTGAGGTTGGAGTTGCTGTTGCCATGCCTGGGAATGCAACTCTGGTTCCCTGAGACCAGGCTCGTGTGAGCAGAGAGGGAGGCAGTGAAGTGTGTATCCAGGACTGCTCAGTTTGGTTTACTGTTGTTGGTATCCTGACTTTCCTGAACCTTCTCCTTGCATCTGTTGTTGCTGCTGCATGTTGCAGGTGTTCATCAGTGGGCCTAATGTGTCCCCACACTGTCACAGATTAAGTCAGGCATTGGAACATGCTGCCCAGGGAAGTGGTGAAATTACCATCCCTGGAAGTGTTCAAAGGTCGTGTGGATGTGGCACTTTGGGAAACAGATAGTGGTGAACACACTGTGGTTGGTAAGTGGTTGGAGTCTATGATCATAGGCGTCTTTCCCAACCTTAACAATTCCATGATTCTGTATTGGTGCGTGCTTGGTTTTATAAAGGTGCATTTTCAAATGAAGATAAGAACTTTTAGGGATGATGCAGAAAGTGTTAAAAGTAGCATTAAAGATCTGCTCAGGGTTTACTTCCCAAATCGGTTGCCTTCACTAAACTTGTAAAAATTTTCCTTTACTGCTGTGTCCAATTCTTTTTCCAGTAAAGTCCTGGTGACTCCAGTGGGAAAGAGAACAGGGACAATATGTCTCTGTTCAGTCGTCTCCCCCAACACAGTTACTCTGGTTCATACTCTGTGAAAATGAGTAAAGGATGCAGAACCCTCAAAGTTTGTCATGATGCTTTTGGTGTGACTTTTGGAGAAAGAGGGGATGTAAACCACAGTACTGATGCGAGTATTATTTAGTGTTGCAAATATGAGTTTTTGATCAGTTTTATTTACTTCTATAAAGACAAAACCCTCAATAACTTCTTAATAATTATCATTCACTAATTATTTCCTTCATATAGATATACTGTCTTTCAGAAAAATCTCTACTCCCACGCTTCAGATGAAGACTATTTTCCGCTCTGGTAATGCTGTTTCCATTCTCTCATTCATTCATAAGCACATGCCATTTGGTATCAGTTTTCTGTTTGATGGCACAATAAAAGTCACCTAATTAGGTAACAACAACTTAATGTATTAACTACATCCTTGTAAAACCACAAGAAATTTGTGGGACAGGTTTACTGCTGACGTTTTACTACCGTTTGCTTCCATTTCCTCCAGTTGTGTTTTGACCCTGAGCAATATTAAAGGTGAAATTCTGATCCACTGTGGAAGTCAGTAGCGAACCTGAAATGACTTTAAGAGCCTTGGGATTTCTCATCCAGATCTCCATGCGGCCATAACAGGAGTTGTTCTCACGAGAAAGCCCGACTAAGCCAGCCTTCCATAGGCAGTAATATTTTATACACAGGACGTATGGATACACTCATCTTTTAAGCAAAGTTGGAAGAACAATAGCAGCCTAAGTCAGGCACTCGGAATATGGGAAATGCCAGGAGGGAGATTCTCCATATAACTTCGTTTCAGCCCCCTTGTGTGCTCTGGTAGTCAAACCTATTGGTTCCTGGGATATTTTTGTTTTCCCTCAGACCTCACTGAATCACAGGAACTCTGACAGAATGGCAAGTTGTCCAGTATATCCCTGTGTGGACTCCAAAGTCCCTCCCATCTCTAATGCTGTTTAAACACAGTTGAGAGAACTATTTATTTCCTCAGAATTTATATCATGGCACTAGTCTTTTTTCAGTGTATTTATCCTCACAGGACTCGTTATTCTCAATTTGCTCTCAGAAGCTGGACATGCAGAATTAAGAATGTCAGGGGTGATAATTTAGGGCATAGGCTTGGAAATACCTATTCCGAAATATCAAGAGCCTGGTTATTAGAGTTCAACACCACATGGCAAAAAAAAATAACTCTCAGTTAAAAGGTTCAGTGACTTCAGGTGTGAACAGGGTCCCCGATAGTGCGCATTATGTAGCTGAGCTCAGTTGAAATAATTAATATCATACTAGAAACCAGTTAGTTAATGTAGGATAGAGTTGAGCAGCTTCTGTGTTATTCTTAGTTAATTTTACAACCTGTCCTCTGAGTGAAGTGGTAGAAATGTAAGTTTTGTGCAAACAGATCTGTAGAACCAGACACCTTGTAAATATGGCCTTATAGAGACAGTAATTCTTTAAGAAGAATGAAGCCCCAGTATTACAGAAAAACACCCTCAAGAGTTCTCAGTAATTCTTGTGACTCATTATGTCTTCTTGTGGGAATGTTTTGACTCTCTAGAGGGCCTCTCTAGCAATTATAATGTGTTTCCCTTACCCATCCATTTGTCAAGATGTTCTGCTTGATAAATATCAAACATGGCATTGGCTGGATATTTGATGGATATCTAAGCATTGGCAGTTCCTCCTCAAGCAAACTGGGATATGGAGATGGCAACAGAAGTGTTCCATTTGCCTTGGGAGAGGTCAGAAATGTCAGCCAGGATGCTGATGGGGAAGGACAGCTCTGTGTAAGCTCAGTGTCCTGAGGATGTTCAGCCTTAATTGCAGATCCAGAGCATTCCAGACACCTGAAATGGATATCCTCAGGTCCTAATGTAGGACCACAAAGAAAAGATGGATTTGTTAAGGGATATTACCTATAAATATCTATGGTATTTCACATATAATGATATGTTTAACATTTAAATGTAAAGTTGTGGGATTTTTTAAATTTTCTATAAACATTTCACTGAAGTTTTGGAATGAAAGATCTACAGCAAGAACTGAAAATAAAACAAAGTGAACTTCACTAAAGTACTTTCCTGAGTACTAAAGCCAAGTGAATTATGGAAAATAAACATGTCATAAGTAGCATGAAGTAAATTAGATTATAATAGGATTACTGATACTGTTTATGAATAAGATTTTTTTTTTAATGTTTACCAGAAATACAAGGGAAAGAAATGCAAAAATGAAGACCAAAACTCCAGTCACTATACAAAGACAGTTTAACATGCATTTAACTCTCACACAACTGGTTGGTCCCTTGGTTTGACATGTGGGTTTAGATCTTCAGGACATTTGAATGCTGTTTAGTTGAATGCTGGTAAGTGTGGGAAGGAGGAGGATTTAAAGGCATTTATAATGAACATGGTCTTCATGTTAAATGAGTTCACTTAAGGGTAGATTGAGTGGGAACCTGAGTCCATTACCACAGAACTGTCAGCCTATATCCCTTTGACATTAGTGGGAGAAGAGAAGTGACCTGGTAACCATCCTGCAGAAGTCAAATATGCATGTACAGCTTGGATCCTGTTTATCATAATCTCTTTTTATTTTTGGTCACCAGCTCTCCGTTTTCTCAGACTTGACATTCTCAGCATGAAAGATGGCATCATAAGGCCTGAAGAGGCTGAACATAGAGTAGCCTCCCTAGAATGTAGTGTAGCACAGATGCCTTCAGCATGTCACCCCTTCAATTCACTGATAAATTCCTACTGAGTTTTCCCTGAACCGTGAATGTAGTCTAGCCACTCATTTCAGGCATCTGGGTAAAATAAATCTTAAATTGAAAGTTGACCTCATCGGCAAATGTCATTTATTTACATTGGATTGCATCCGTTCGAGTGGCCTCTCTGTACGTATTAGAGGATGAACAATTAAAGCCTTTGGTTCAGAGAAAGGAAGGGCATTGGAGGTCGCCAGCACAATGTATCAGATTTTAGCCAAGAAAACTTCTTTAAGCATGTTATTAAATCACAAAAATTACAGATTAATGCTCCACTAAGAAGGCAAAAAAATGCTGAGCTTGCTTCTGGACTGTTCTCTGATGCATGGGAAGTAAGGCTGGAGACTGGAGACAATTAATCTTGGGACTGAAATTTAAGGGAAAATATTTATGTGAAGGACCCTTAAGACACATTTCTCTAGGTCTTTTTTTAACTTCTCCAGAAGTTCTTGTAATACTCAGAAAAGTCTTTTAAATCATATTTCTTGTCTCATACAGCTGTAAAATTATTTTGTTCCTCTTGGATTACATAGCGGAAGAGTGTCTTCAGCATCAATAAGAATTTGACTACAAGGCTATTATATAAAATAGCCTTTCCCAAAGTTTTTTCCACTCAGTGAATTTTTTAATCTTTGGGGAGAAAATAATGCAGGTAATCTTACAAGGTACTATTTCTGCTCAGTGGATGAGCTACAGGATTGGGGTGGTGAATGACCGATGCATTTGACAATAACAGCGAACATTTTTTCAAACTGTCACGAGTGAAGTTTCAAAAACTTTAGATAAGCCTTGAAGCCATTAGGAACTGGCTCCCAGCTAAGCCTACAGATACTCAAACCACTGGGTGGGAATAAATGTGTGCTTACAGCGTTTGGATTTTTATTTACTGCTGACCGTTGCTGAGCAGGCCACCTGTGGAGCTCCTGGAGCACGCTGTTGTGGGAAGAATATGTTAACTGAGCGTGATGATGAGCATGGTTTTACAGTTCACTAGCATTCTGCATTATAAAAATGAAAGAAATTAACATTGCACCAGTTAGAAGTCAAACTTCACGGGGAACAAGTGGGCATGCTGCCTCAGGACATGAGAGACTCTGCCATGAGACATGTGTGATGTCTCTTCAGGACTGGAAAATGACCTTTTCACATCAATGAGCTATGCAAGGAAGACATATCCCAGGGGTAGGGCTCATTAGCAGAACAAGGAATTGAACACAAGTCTGATTCGTCTTGCTCTTTGATGACTTGCTACCCTCAGAAAGCCAACAGATAAAGAAAGGCTGGAAAATTTAGCTCATTTTCAACCATGTGGACTTGCTCTTTGGCACTGTGATCATGGTAGATTTGGCCTCATGTGAGTAGGTTAAAACAACCAAGTACTCACCTCTGAGCTACCATAAGCTCTTTTGCTTCTGAGCCTCTTTCTCTTTGTCATATGTAAGTCAGAGAGGTTGTGAGACTGCAGCAATTGGAAGCCAACAGGTAAAATAGACATATTTGGATAATCCTATTAAATAATATTGATAACAGTGTTTTTCCTGAAGACCCTTCTGGTACTGGAATACTTTTGAAAGCCAATATATTAGTTTATTGTCTAACTCTGTTAGTCCTTTTAGGCACTGTGGCTGCAAACCAGCTTACTTTCCAACTTGAAAAAGTATGTTAGAAAACCTTACACTCAGTGAAAAAAATCACTCAGAAACTGAGTTCAGAGGCTGCACCCTCAGTTTATATAAGTCACCAGCTACTAAACCATTCTCTTCCCTGTCCAAATGTGTAAGGTCTTCAATAAATAATAACAACTTGCTCTTTGTTCTTCTTAAACTGCTAAAAAAGTGAAAAAAATCTTCCAGTCTTCATAAAATAGACCGGTTGCTGGCACAAATCCTGACAGTTTCTTATACTGAACTCTGCTCCAAAAGCTAACCTTAAAATGATAAAAAAATAGGAGAAAAAAAGATTTAAGGTTTCCTTTATATCAACTCAAAACAAACAAACAAACAAATCCTTATAACTAACTTCTAGATGAACACGACATCCTGTGCATGTCAGCTAGACACAAAATTGCTGTCAGCACTAGAAAATCTCCTGGACTTTATACATGACATTGTAGATGTACATGAAAGCCACTTGAAAATCAAAGGAGTTCGAGAACTGTACAGTTTGTCCATATAAACATTGCTGATGTGCAGCTAAAGCTGAGAATGCACTTTTGGACTGAATCTGTTTTCAAGCTTTCGAAGAAAGCAAAAAAGTAGTGAAGAGTTTCAGAGAATTACTGTAGTTGCTCAAGGCTTGAAGCCAACTCATCTTTAAAGTGGCCTAAGACCTGTTCAGTCTCTCATGAGAGAAGAGTTTTCAGAACTCTTCTGTGGCTCTCAGATATCTGACACAAAGTCAACTTTTTTCACAGTGAAAGGAATTACCAGGAAGGTGTGCACATTCATCGTGCTAATTGCATCTCTAATTAAGACACAGCACATGCAGGTACAACACAGGATCTCTCTGTCCCAGCACAACCAATTTCCTGCACTTAACTGAGCCCCAGTGTGTAGCAAACCAAAAAGGAGTACAGAATTTAGTGGCTGCAGATTATCTGTCCACAACGTTTATATAACAGCCAAAATTAAGCAGCAAGTAACTACGGCATTATGTGCACTAAAGCTGCCACAGGCGGATCCCATTTCAGTTTAAGCACTGCTCACATCTCACATGAGCAGGTCTGAGTGTTCTGTGGAAAACTGAAGGTGTGGAGTCCTGGCCCCACAGACACACTGGGAAATTTGCCATTGGTTTAGTGGAGCCTTTATCTCACCCCAGATCTTGAAAACATTTGCTAGACGCAGTATTTCCCAATGTGTTCTTTGGGGCCAGGCAGCACACTAAACATTCCACAGCTTTAGCAGGAATAGCTCTTGTGGGGTAGCCACTCCTTCAGACACAGTGGAACAGCCTGAAACTCCCCCAGAAAGGAGCTACAAATTACTGCCCTGGTAATGGGCATAAAGATCCATTATTACCAGGCAGAGGATGAGCCATACTTCTCATCTTTTTACTGTTGTGAAGAGAACATTCATAATGATGATGCATCTACATGGATGTAGCTTAAAGGAGGAAAGAATGAGGAAAGCCACTTTCTCCTTCATAGAATCACAGAATGGTTTGGGTTGGAAGGGACCTTAAAGATCATCTTGTTCCAACTCCCCCGCCACGGGCAGGAACACCTCATACCTCTCTATTGGAATAAAGGAGGGCATTCATTTGGTTTTTATCCTTTTACTTTAAAGGTAGCAATTTATAAATCACAGTTCTTAGCTGAATAACTTATTTTCCTGCATTCTTATAAATAACATATAAATAGATATGAACAGATAAGTAAATAAAAAGGAGAACACAACCCTTACTTCCTCCTTGGCAATTTGGGTTTTAGAAGTATTTTTGGCTAACTCTGTGGAGTTCTCCGTTTAGACATTGACTGGTATATCTCATTCATCATCAGAATTTTATGACAAACAACACAGGTGTCCCTGGATACCTGTGGAAACTTGGGATCTGTTTGTTCCTTCAATTCTCCAGCATGAGCGTAAATATACCAAACTCCTCGAATGCTCATGGTGGTGAGTGCTAGAGCAGCTGTTAAACAACACTTAATCGGAATAAAATACTAACCCTACTCATCCCCCAGCTCTCCCCGCCCCTTTTCCCTCTTAGGAAACTTCAGTTAACAGGGCAATCAGACACATGGCAAAGCAGCCATGCAAAAGCAACTGCAACTGCAGAAGGGAATTTAAGTGTACCTTGCCTGTCAGTCCTGCACAGTCTCAGGCTCGATTTATGCACTGACCCTCTGAGTATTATCCAAGCATCCACCAGAAAATCCTACTTTTTCAGGCATCCAGCCTTGATTTCACTTGATTGACAGAATATAGATTTCCAAGATATTCTTGGATACATAGAGGATCTGTGGCTGCAGCATGTGCAGTGGGAGGGGGATGTATGAGGTAATTAGAGACAGGGAAAGCCACTTTCTCCTCTCTCACGCATGTGATGGGATCAGTGAGCACAGCAGTGAGATGTTTCTTGTTTCTCCCAATGCTTCAACTTTCTCCCTCTGTGCATGGGTGTGCACCACGATTTATGTGTGTCCGTAGGGCTCTGCTCCTCTAGAGGAACATGAATTCACTATTTTTCTGTCTACTCAATGTGCACGTTTGGGAAGCTTGAGTTTTCTGAGCTGGTAGCTAAGAACGGAAGCACAGACAAAGGAAATAATGTTAGGAATTGGGAGTGGATTTAAGGAAACTCAAACTTGATCTGCAGTGCTCCCAAGTACCAGTAGTGGGAGAGAGAACATGAGAATTATTTGTTGACAAGAAAAGAGCAATTCTTAACTATAATTTAGTCATTTAAGTCTAAGAGTTTTCCTGGGTCAAGACACGTCTTGAGGAAAGTGGGCAAGTTCACACATCTCACGGAGCAATTTTCCAAAGTGCTGGACAATTCACTTCTGGAGATTTCTGCAAGATAAAGATGTGGTAGTTAACTAATCCCTACCTGGAGACATTTTGAGTCAGGACATCTCAAGATAAACCCATCGTTCTTAAGTTGAACACACGCTACCAGTGAATTCACCGCTGGAAAAAAGGTGTTAACCCAAATCTCATAATAGGCCTGAAGGGTTTGTCCAACACTTACTCAAAGTAACAAATGACTCCTCTGGGAGGGAATACTTATTGTAGAATGAAACTCACAGTGTCATATGCCAGATGCACTGATCAGTCCTTCTTCTACTCGCTCAGCTACAGTGGCAAAAGTGTGTCTGTAAGTCTGTTTATGGCCAAACTTGGGAAAGGCAAGAGATACCACAAGGAAAGTCCTTGATAATGAGATTCATTCTAGTTGAGATTGTAAATTCAATATATATTTTTTAAATTTATATTTCATTCCAAAGGAGTCAACTGATCATTCAGAGTTAAAACAACAAGCTGGGAAAAAACCCATCCCATGACTTTTCATTCAGCGTGGCTTAAGCTTATTGTTTGAGATAAAAATTTCTGGTTTGGGCTGGATTTTCATTTCTTAGATTCCAACAGGAAGCTGAAAGCAACCTCACCCTAATATTGTTCTTTAGACTATGTAGCAAACAAGGGATTTGAATTGCTCCATCATGGTGCTAAAAAATGGGTATAGGCTCTGCTGTTACCACAGGCACCATTTTCAATACTTGCAAAGAAAATAGATCTGGATTTTAGTTGAAACTTGGGTCAATCTGACAAAAGACAGGTAATCTTTGTGGCTTTCATACATACCTTTGGCCTACATTTCAAACAAATATGAGGCAGCTCAAGCTTTGGATTTAAGTGGTTTCATATGTCTCTCAAGTGCAGGTCATTTTCCTTAAATTTCAGTTGAGCGTCTGAGTTTTCTCAATTCTGAAAGTCAAAGTTAAATTTAGGGGTGTGAACCCATCTGGACTAAAACTGAAGGAAATATTGGCACAAACCTCAGCGAAATGAAACTGCCAAAGCTTGAAACAGCTCTGATATATATATATATCTACTCCGAAAGAGTTTAATAAAAGTCAGTAGTTTGTCAGAATAATAATCAATTTAATATGGTTTATTCAAATTTTGAGGGAAAGGAAGTAAATTTAAGTTGCTTGTGGCTTTGACTAATTTAAGGAAAGCAGAAATTTAAAAATTTAAATTTTTGTTAAGCTTTTCTACATGTTAATCAACCTCAGATGAGGTCAGGAAAAATTAAGATGCATTTGCGCAAGGAATAGAAAGCAGAGACAAGAGAGGAGTGGAAAGGAAAGGACAAATGAGAGGGGAAAGAAGAAAAGAAGCCTAACATTAAACAGACTTTGAAATCCATTAAAATAGAAGTCATGAATGTCTGAACTGGAAGAATTTTGACGGGCTTTGTTAAGTTTGAAGGAATTTTATGGCTTGCATAGGTTAATTTGCTCGTCATTTGAACTGTGAGATCAACCCGTGGTAAAACATGAGACTGAACTGGGTTATTAATGTCATGAATTTTTTCTGTTTCAAATTTATTTGTAAGGGTTAGGGAGCATTACTCATATCATAATAATACATAAAACAATACTATTTATCAACCACACAGAATTTCCCAAGTGCTCTAAATAACCATTTACAATTAGAGTGGGTTGCGGAGAGTGAGTAGGTTGTCTGATAAAGCAGTGTATGTAACAAACAGCTCTAACTGAGCTTTTTTACCAAAAAACCACCACCCTCCTCACAAAAATGTCTATGTTATAATGTGACCATTGTTTCTCTGGCTAATTACCTCTGTCTATGCTGGTGGGAAGCCTTGCTGTAAAGCAGCAGGAGCATACACCTCCCATCTACATGGACTTTTTGGAGATTGTACAAAACAAAAAAAAAGAGCTGGGAAAAAAAAAAAAAAACAAACCAACGAATGAAAACAAAGGTCTAAGTTTATTTTTCTAGGAACAAAATCAGTGCAGTACATAATACACTCTCTGTATCTGTTGAATATGCAGATGCACGAGTTATTAATCACGGACAGCAGTGTCAATGTGATAACCAGGCTCATGTGCCTGGTGCCCCTCAAAATAGCCCCTTGGAAGCTTGGACCATTTCCAGACTGTTAAAAGACAGATATGTTTCAACTTAGGCCATTTTCGTATTATGCTTAAAAATTATTGTTCCATTTCATAGCTGAGCCAGTCACATGGCCAAAAGCTTACAGATAGGTAGAGGAGAAAGTGAGCAACACTTGAATGAAGTACAAAGAAAAATATATGGAGAAAAATTAAGTTCCCATCATTGGGAACAGAAATATTTTAGAGATTTAAATGTGTTTATTAGAACTTGGAAAGATATACCCACATAGTTGCAGAAAGATCACACGTTTCTTGTTCTTCAAGCAGTGGCAGAGCTTTCCAGTTTTACCTGTATATTTATGGTGTTTGCTCTCTATTGTAGTTCTACAATAGCACTGGCAAAATGGCAAAAATAACTCCTCAGAATGAGCATTTCCCTGAATAGGCTTCATTGCAGTTGGAATTTGAGACAAACTTTCCATGGAAAAATAGGGGGCGAGACTGAATCCTTTTAAAATGTAAACCCCACAGTAGTGAAATAAAACAAGCGTTAAAGGCTTTAAAATGAAAATGACAGAAAAGCTGATCACTGAAATATAAACCCTGTTTTTATGTTACTTGTATTCATTAAATTATGTATGAAATATAATTTTGAGGAGAAAACCAAGAAGTTAATAATTTTACAAGACCATAGATTTTAAAAGCTGCCAATTAAAGGAGACACAAATCATCAGCTTTACCAATTTGTTTTGATCCCTTCCTGCTGACATCAACATAAATGTTGACATAAACCCTGTTGGGAAAAGGAATAAGACACACATAGAAGTACAGAAGTTTAGCAAAATTCCTGAAGACCACAGAACATATTTGTTTTAGAATTTAACACATTTTTCTTGAGTATGCATTAAACACATATTTTATAGTTCATTATTAATTCAGTCATTTCACTATTTATCTATTCAATGCAATCTCCTGTAGTGTTCTTTGTCATAAACTAAAATTTTGCTGTTTTTTGATCCACAAGGAAAATGTTACTTTTGAAAAAATACTGCAAGTTAATAATAAGTGAAAAGTCTCTTCAAAGTTTAAATATGCTACTTTTAATCTGCTAAAACTGTGAGCAAATCAAGTTTAGCAACCTAGATGACATTGATAAGAGAAGATGCAATGAAGGGGTGATTTATTTGATTCTCAGAGGATTATCTTTGAAATCCCACTGTAAATAAAGTTAGAAAACCTTACCCCATTTTTTTCCATTACAGTCCCCAAGCTAAAGGCCCATCATAAATTTCAATGAAATAGTTTGAAAAGGCAGAGATAAAAAAGAAAACTTCCCAATATACTTAGTAATTTGGGTCTCTGTGTATTTTTTTCCCCCAAATGTTGGCTATCCTTATTTTATCCCAAGCAGTGAGAGGGAATAACCCTCACACACTATTTTTTATGATTATTACAGCTGTGCAGACTTGTCATGGATATATCCTCTTATAAAAAGTTCGCTTACCTAGAGATTAGCAGCATTTTATTGAATTTAAATGCCTGGTCATCCCGCACTAACAGCCTTTTTCAAGGCTAAAATGCTTATCCAGCAATAAAGGGTAGTTTATAAGCCATACAAGATGACATGTTCCCTGAATAAAAGTTCCCTCTTTAGGGGATGAATAAGTATGTAATCAACAAATCAGTTTCCTGAATAGCTTGGTGAGGTTGGATTAACAGAAGAGAATTTTGAAAAGGTAATGGAAAGAGCTGTAGTCCAGTACTTGCTGCAGGAAGGAGTTTATAAAGAAAAACAGAAGAAAAAAGAGAATAAAAAGGATGGAGAGGAGATGAAATACGTACTCATAGCCAAGTAACAAAGGAGAAATAAGATAATTACCAAAGAGAAGAACTTGAGAGCCTTGAGAAGCAAAAGCAACAACAGGGAACCTGGAAAATTGTGTGAAAGAAAGAAGAAAGTGAAATAATCAGAGACCCACATAGGGCTAACAGATTTTTTGTTTCACTGAAGTATACAGGGAAAATTGCAGTTGTCCATCTAAATAGAAGAGTCCTAAATGTGGCATTAATTCTGGTAACAATGAATAAATACTACAGTCGAGAGTGTAATTGTCTGTCATACCACTGCTGTTCTGCTCAGCCTAGGTTAGACGTCTCAGAAAACAGTTTAAAACAATACTAACTTCTATTTGCAGTTAATATATTGATACAGATTTATGTTTATTTTAAATTGACAAATGCTCTTAAAAATAAAAGTATTTTTTTGACCTCATTGCCTGGTTGGCAATGGCACTGTTATAGCACGTGCTGGTTACTTTCCCTCCAGTGCCAGCAGAAATTATTTGAAGAGGAAGGGCTGTGATAGAGATCATGCAGTTTACAGCCTGCCTCCTCTGGCATAGCCTAGAATAATCTAAAAACTCTAATCCAAACAGCCTGACCACAAAGCAAGTGTGGCTTTCAGATCACACTCAAGGAATGGTATAAATCTACCCGTTTACTTCAGGAAGCTTTCAAACTCTTTTGAGTAACCCCCCAGCGATTTTGTAAATAAGCCTTTGAGCTATGTTTTACATGGAGAACATTATGGAGACTTGCTTTTCACAAAAAAAAAAAGGACCCAGCGTTGACTTTATGCAGTCCCGTGGCAATTGATGCCTATTGAAACACACACATGAATGAAGGTGTGGAATCTTCAGCAAGTCTGGTACCCTTAAAAACTACATTTTTCTTCCTCCATATTTTACTTTCTGCATGTCTTCACAATGGTCAGAAATGATCTCATCCCTAAAACTCTTATTTGTTTGTGTGTGAAAATATTAGCTATTTTAGGCCTATTCCAACAATATCTCAGCATATAAAACTGCAAATAAAATCGTGTATGCCATTTAAATTTGATCAAAAGTGGGAACAGTGTGTTTGATGATGTGCTGAAAACCTAAATCAACATATGTCACAGGCTTTGGCGTATTTCTTCTCATTATTTTCAACCATTCTGCCTGTTTTCTATTTATGATCTTATAACCTCTGTCAACCGTTGGCTCAGATATAGTATCAGTTATGGAATTAATCTCAAATCCACTGATGTGCTTGGCAAAATTGCACTGATTTAAATTAATTTTAGATAGTCTTATAACTGCAAGTGTGTAACTAATATTTGTGTCAATTCCTTTGGCTACTGTCAATATAAGCCTTGCCATCCTTGTTGGTAGATGATGCTGTTGTGAACACAAAAATGAAGGAAAATGCAAATTTTACCCAAAGGACACAAGTAAATCCCCCTATTTCTGTGTTTTGTCTTTCAAGGTGTTTCTTTAGATGAAGAACAAGTTCATTTTCTCAACCACACTAAGAAAACTGGGAAATAATATATTTATACACATATATGTATACATAACTAGGCATAACTGATTTTTAAGCAAGGTATCAAGAATTTATGGCATTCATATATTAAGGTAAAAACCCCATAACAACAACAAAAATAACCCAGACCAGTGGCAGATCTCAAATGAGTATTATGTATAAAGATTAGCATGTATTTCTAGGTAAATTACCTTGTTTCACTATGTTTTGTCCCATACCTTTTAATCATTCAGGTAATCTGATATTATGATTTTTAGCCATCATATTGTTAATAGAATCAGATGAAATTATGTTAAAAAATACTAGTGACCCTTCCTTTTTTGATACAAAGAAGATGCTTTTAACAGTTGCCTAGGAAGGTTGAATTGGTAATAATTGTTGGGAATGTAAATTGAAGAAATACAAAGTTTACAAATCTCCTGCTGAGCTCTCTCTGGACATCTGAGAGTAGCCATTATAGTCACCCTTTTAATCATACTATTTAATGATATGCAGGAATTTTGGCCGATTTAACTAAGGTAGCTTATTCCATTTTATTTTCTCTTCTAATGTTGCTTTAGTATCACGCATGAAATGTGTATTTTTCTTCTCCTCCAGCATCTGATATTCTAGTTAAATTAAAAAGAAATTAATTCCCACTGTGCCTAATTTTCAAAATGAAACTGAGGAAAAGTGCTCCCCTTTCACACCCCCATTACGCTAATGGTGACTTTGGGGAATCACCACAGCAAAAGCTGGGAAGTTTTTGTGGAAAACAACAAATCCCTTGCCAAGTGTTTGGCTATGCAAAGAACTCTTGCAAGTGAGAAGAGCTAGGGAGGGATAACTGTTTTTCACTGAAGGGATTCTTTCTGCTCCTTCACCAGGAGAGGATGATCAGCTCAGGTATGGGAAAGCAGGGAGTGGAAAAACACCTTCATACAGCATTCAAACCTAGACATTTCCTCTTCTTCTCTATCCGTTATTTTCCACAAGAGGATTTCATTCTCAATTATTAAAACCACCTAATATACAGAAACGTAGCATCTTAATAGCACTCATTAATGTACAGACTTCTATCACACACCCCTGCTTTCTTTCCTCTTTCTCAGCAGAATTCCATTTCAACTGCTTCCTCTGAATATCATTTATTCTAATTAGAACCTAGTTACCTAGTTATTTTTGGGCTTTGGTCATAGTTGTTATCTTCTTTATGCCTTCTTAGCTTTACTAGAGCATTTTTGACATAGGATGCCAGACCCTGAGTTTCAAGCCTTAAATTAATTTGGAAATTTTCTTCATGGTTTTTTTTTTTCCTTTTCATCATTTAAAAAATAATTAATTCCTCACAGTTCCCCTTCAGAAAAGAAAAAAGCATAAAATAGATCTTTAAGCATCTGAGAACCTCTAGAAAATCAGCTTTTACAATGAGGTGACATCCAAACTAGCTTTACCCGTTCCGTGGCTTCTTCCCTCATTCTTGTATTTGCTGGTTACAATGGGACAGCTATTCCTGCTACCATGACCAGGGAAACATTTAGATATAAAGGGTCTACCTTGGTTAAAATAGTTCTTCAGGTGGGTCTGTTTGTCTGGAGACTCAGGTAAGTGGCATGAGGCTAGCAGATTTTCCTCCTAATTTGTAGTGTAATTCCATTTTAAGGAAGTTATAGAGAATTCAGTTCACACGTACTTTACCAATACACCAAAAGAGTTTCAGTTACAGCACTTGCTGGCTTCACCCTACCAGGTTTTATTTTAGGAGTCCTTTCCAAGAAATTTCATTAGTTCCTCTATCTAAATAGATTTGGAGAGAGACAGATGAAAAGCATTCATTTTTCCGAATTTTAAACTGAAGCTTTTTACTGCTGTGACACTTAGCCACTGATCTGACAGCTGCTGCTAACCAGTCTGTCAACAAAGTATGCAAAAGTTCAGGTTGATTCTGGTCTAAATCACAAAATCACAGAATGGGTCAGGTTGGAAGGGAACCCACCCAGGATGCCACTGGCCTTCCTGGCCACTGCGGCACTGCTGGCTCAAATCTGTTGTCTTCTGCCCCACACCTGAAAATGACTGACTAAACAACATGTATGTTGAAAACTATCAGCCTAATAGCAATGAAGTAACCTGGAGTTTATAGCATTTTTGGGCTGGATTTGAATTTGGAATCCAGATCAGGGAGTAATTCAATCTGAGTTTCTTTTCATTTGAACAGAAGTTTCAAGAGCTGGAGACAGGATAAACAGCTTACAGTTTTTTCTCGTCCCTATGTAGTAAAAGAAATACAAAAAAATCCCCAAACACAACAAGGCAGAACCGCCAGGTACCCCTTTGAGTTGTCAGATTGCACGTTCCTGAATTATTGGCCCTGTCTGAATTGGTTCAGTTGCTTTTTAATGCATCGTATTCAAAAGAAAAGAGAGAAATATGGATCTCCCTGCCTTGGTAGAAATAGAAAGTCTCAAAGTCAGAGGCCATTTGTATCACTGAAATCTACTGAAGTCTAGCTCATCAGGTTTAAATACTTGTTTTTCAATCTCTCCAGCTCAGCTTCACAAATTAATCTCTGCTTCTTTTATTCTAAAGAAGGAATAAAGAAAAAATAAAGAATAGGGGGAGGAAAAAACCCAACGACAAAGAATCTCAACTATTCATCCATATGGCTCTTTGTCAAAGCTTCTGTATGCTCTGAACTTCTGTAAGAATGGTACACAGTCATCAATTCATGGTCCAAAAGCATTAAAAAACAAACAAACAAACAAACAAACAAAAAAAAAACTTGGGAAGCTTTGGAAAAAAAAACATAATGAACTTAGGAAAAATAAAAAGAAATAACTTATGCTATGTTAAGGACATTGAAAACATTTTATTTGATATCATAACTAAACCATGTTATAATTACCATCAGTTAAAGCCTCAAATGACATTTTATCCTCCATGGAGAAAAGTATTCTTTCATTTAATGCTCTCCTTTTTTTCTTTTAATCTCCAAATCATGATCAAAAGCTGTATATCTGTCAGCTTCAAACTCTATCTATGAATTAGAGTAAGAGAATAGAAGTCATCACCCCTGGGAGTTTTTCAATGAGAAAGAGCAGATCAGAGAAGTAAGATGGAAATACATACACATACTTTCCAGGATCTCTGGCTTTAAATCTGCATGATAATTTAAGTTATTAAATGCACAGAGAGTATTAAATCATGGTGGTTTACTCAGAAGTCTTTTTAACTTTGAATACATGGGAATACAAGGCCTGATAAGTGCATTTATCTGATAATTCTTGCTGATAATTCTTGAGATGTGCAAGGAAAATGGAATAATGGTTTGATTTTAGATGAATTTAGCAGTTTATCCTGGTAAATCAATCCTATGCAGTGAGAAAGGGCAGCACTTGAATTTACTTCCCAGAAATTCCATACCAGCTTGGTATCACAGAAGGGAGGATATTTCAGTGTTGCTTGCAGATATAAGTTACTCACATTTTTCATATGTACATTTTTTGTGGTTAGAAACTTTCCTTCCTAGGAATGGCTAGAAAATTCCATAAAGAGTTTTCAATGGAAGCTAGACATCCCTAATGGAGGTCTGTGGCTACAAAGATGACAGAACCTTTCTCTCCACAAGTTGCCAGGTAGACGAAAAGGTTTTATG
This sequence comes from Eulacestoma nigropectus, assembly GCA_013397775.1. Taxonomy (NCBI): domain Eukaryota; kingdom Metazoa; phylum Chordata; class Aves; order Passeriformes; genus Eulacestoma; species Eulacestoma nigropectus. The sequence goes on from VZTE01005202.1 coordinate 507,392, forward strand.
GTAGGTGTTCCTTGGAAAGGTGTGATTGATTTCGAACCTTCCCTTAGGGGGTAGCACAGAGATTCAACAGTCCAGGTTGATTTAATGGGCAGATTAATTTTTCTGAGGTAAAAACTACCTTTGAAAAAGTTTCCCTCTTCCTCAAAACCAAATATTAATTACGTATTTATTCTAGTATATCTTCCTGTTTATTTTAAGTTAAATTTACGAGATAAAGAAAATAACAGAGAATTTACTCTTTTTTCCTCACAATTTACCCCTAATAGAAGCTAAAACCTCCCGAATTTTGGCATCTTCTGAATGAGCTTGAGTCAACAGATAGATTACTACAAAATTATTTGAAGCCAGCTAACAGAAGTGATCTTTGAATTATTTTGGGTGGAAAGTTGGAGAGGCTTGACCATAGATGCAGCAAAGCTGGTAGACGTTGTTTTCATGAAATGATAAAAAGTGAAATGTATAAGGGACAGTACTGAAATGCTCCAACAGCAGGAAACACTAATACTATTTTGAAGAAATACAAAGAGGGTTAACAAGCATGTGGCCAATATACATGGGTTTTAATAAAATTTTTTTAGAAAGAAATTAGGCTAAAATACTCCAACATTTAAAAAAATTTAAACCAACATATCTTTAGAGATAACTGAACCAAACCATGCCTGCCTAATGTAAAATATAAAATACAGATTCATATTTCAGCAAATTCATCTCTATACTTGCATGTATTATCTGTAGCAGATGTTGCCCGTGTGACTGACCGTGCTGTTCGTATTTGGCTGGAGTAAACATTCACAAAAGCTCTTTGTGCCACGTCAGAAATGCCACGCACGCATGGAGAGTTGCACATTTTGAGCTACTCAGAGCAGAGAATGAGGGTAGAAGGCAGAAAAAACCCACCAGTAGTGACTGGGAGAGAAACGTGGGGAATTAATATGGGGTTATCTATGCAGAGGCCTCCCAGTCAAACACGTCAAATGTGATTAGATGATGGCTTAGATCTTGCTTTGGATTCGTGTTTGCCACCTTCCTTGGGTTGGCAGCTCATTCAGGTCCCTGCCTCTCACCATGAGTGCATAACTCCTCTCTTAATGATGCCTCATTTAGTGACAACAGGCTGTGAGCTTAGTAAAAAGCCGGGTGATAACAAGAGTCTCCTCATAACAGTGTCAGGACAGAACCAAACTCTGGGTGATATCTGGACCAAATATCACTGACTTTGTAAAATAAAATAGCAGACAAGAAACTGAATGTGTTGCTCTGAAACGATGCAGTTGCCTGTAAAATAGTTACAAGTTTTTCATTATCACGCAGTCATCATCAAAATATGTGCCTTGGCTTGGAAAAGCAGCCCACCAGCGAAATAAAAAAAAGGGAAGGGGAGTAAAAAGCTCTTTCCATTCCTCAGATTCAGTGTCTTTGTGGTTGTGTCCCTGGCTGTCAACGCTTTCCTTCTCTATTGAAAGGTTATTAGAAAAACAGTGTTCTGCCAGTGCCAGTGGCCTCAAGAGCCTCATTATATCGTAAGGATAACCCCAGGGTGAACAGAAAACCTAAACATGGAGTGACCATTGAGTCCTTTATAGCCAGGGTATGCACACATGCTCCAGCCAAGTTTACCAGCAGATGAAGCTCATGCAGCAGCACACAGGCAGAATTAAGAAAAGAATAAGAAATTTGGCAGCTTTAATCAGTTTCTCTATGAAAACAAAGCCAAGCCCAGGCAGGGGAAAGGATCCCAACCCAAATTCACTCCCTGTATTCACTTTTCTTCTGGAGTTTTGTCTTCTGGAGGGGGAAATGGAGACCCATGAGAGGTGAAAAAAAGGCATGAAGAGGGACTCATTGGAAGCTTTCCTCATGAGATAATGAAAGCTCTTGTGGTCATATCTTAACCCCGTCCCTTTGGAGAAAAAAAGCTTAGAATGCTTTTATGGTTTTTTACTCTTGGACTAAAAGCCTGCAGCTGTTTTGAAGCTTGACATAGTTCTAGCATATAATTAATACCATTTCCATTTAACTCACCAGCTAAATCTTAAACAGAATGCACAAGCTGTGACATATTACTGAAAAGAAGCAATGCATATTGGACAATTGACTTGATGGTGGCCTTTAATGCTGTGCCCCGTTGGTGTGGTGTCTGTGGTTACCATTTTTCATTGGAGAAATGTCAAACAGTTCATGGGCCTGGCAAACATAACTATCACAGGCAGTCGTGCTTCTGCTGGCTTTCATCTCGTGAAGCAGTTGCATTTCCTTGAGGAGTATCCACAGATTTATAGGCACACATGCAACTTACACTCTCCACACATCCATATCTATTTTTATAGAAATATACATTAGGATATAGATCAGGTCTGGGATATCACAGGATCATAGAACGGTTGGGGTTGGAAGGGATCTTAAAAACCATCTTGTTCCAACCCCCTGCCATGGGCAGGGACACCTTCCACTAGACCAGGTTGCTCAGAGCCCCATCCAACCTGGCCTTGGACACTGCCAGGAATTTGTAGTTTATCTCCACCAGGTAGCCAAGAAACAGGTAAATTAGTGTGCTCCAAAAGCAGCTGGTTTTAACCTACCTTGGTTACCTGCATTACTGGAAGTGACTCCTGACACTGCAACGTGGCTACACTCTTCAGATTCATTGTGAATACTGGTTCACAAATGTGCAACTTACATCTTATATGAATTCCTCTCTATTTGGCAAAATTGTTTCTATGATCGTTTCTGTCTCTCAATTTTTTTATTTTGTGTATTAACCGGAAACAGTCATGAAAAGGAAAACAAGCATAAGCAAAATGTTGAGTAAATAGCGCAACTTTGGGGTTTTTTCATTGTTTCCACAACTCTAGACAACCAAATTTACTGTAAATTGCCTTATACATTTGAATCACAATTAAGCTTTCTCCAGTGAAAGCTGCTCCTAGCAGAATTCCTGCTTGGTACAGATTAGAAATACCACTTAATGTCATTAATCAGCTCTCACTAACAGCAACCAAACAGCTGGCACAGCCTATATCACTGGTAGGCAAATTTGTAACTCCTTTACTGAAAGCAGCAGCAAACCAGAACCTCCCAGCCAAAACAGGAGGGATGAAAAATACGTCAGCAATACCCTCCACCACAGGGAAACTTTAAGAAACGTACTGAGGAAAGTTTGTTGATTCCCACTGTTTCTTTTGGCATTTTTTATTGTAAGTGTGCTGTCTGAGGGAATTTTTCCTCCTTCCAAACCTTTGATGGGGGTATGTCAGTGATTGGGTCTTGCCCAGAATGCAATCAGTGTGTGCGAGCACGGCTCTGAGCTATCGTAACCACATTATGCCCCCCTTATGTTCTTTCCATCTGCCTGCTATAATGCGGCTGCTTGGCTTTCAGTTGGGATTATTAGTTCTGAAAGCCTTGAAGGTGTTGGGCCTGGCTGGATTTTAGACACGGAGTAACACAATACCTGCTCTTTCAAGAATCTGCTATCACTTCTGAAATTGGCAGGTGACGGTATTTTTAACTGCGGGGGGCACTAAAATCCTCCTAAAAACTGATTTTGCTTATTCCCTTCAAACTTTTAAAACCTACCTCTATATCTTTTCTTTAATTTCCAAAGGTGTTCTCAGATTGACTACTGTTGGCTCTATATTATTACTCCCCTCTCCAGTAGTTTTTATTATTTTTCTGACTGGATCTCTTACACTGTTTTTCATGTTTCTGTCTTGAGAACCTGGCATTATATTTTCCTTTTACTGTTTATAAATTCGTACAATTTTTGTTGTGTTGTACATTATCGTGAAGACCAAGCATATGTGGTATGCCGAAAATAATGTTGGGATTAAGTAATTAGGGATTTTCCAATATTGCCTCCTCTCTTGGATTCCAATATAAATCTATGTGTTATTTCAAACATGAATTATTGAAAGTATTCAGACCTGTGCAGGGCTTGAGAATTAACCTTCCTTACCTCTCTGCTGCCACAGTCAGAAAATGCCTTCCTGAACAACCCAGCCCAAATCACTGCATTATTTTAAGTGTTTATTGGTCTTTAGTGTGAAGCCAACACCGAAAAAATGACAAATGTCCTTCAAACTGTTTATGCATGCCTGTTGCACACAACAGAGCTGGCACTGCTGCCTTCATTTTTTAAGTGGTCTAACTCCTGAGCTCCAAATGGATGTTTTTGGTTGCTTTCTGGGTGCAAGCTGGAATAGGACTTGAAACAAATGGTTTCCCACAAAGAAATGAATTGAGAAAGGCGATGTTTGTCAAGGAAGCTCCAACATCTGGGAAAATACACACTGGTTAGCTAGTTTTACTTGAAACAGGGAATATGTAGCTTTCGGTTTGTTTTTTTTCCCCTGTGGCAGAAAGTCCAATTGCAATTTTTGTGTTGAGAAGTTTCTTATTATGTGATACAATTTTTCAAATTTAGCACAAAATTAACTAATCATAGAAATATTGCCTGGGAGGGACTCCTGACCACTCTCTACTCCAACCTCCTGTCCTAAACAGGACTAAAACCAACCTTAAACTGAGTCAGTGGTGGCTTTGTCCAAACAAGCCATGTAGACCTCAGAGGACAGTGAGTGTGAGCAGCCACAAGTGGGGACAGTAGGTATCACCACAAATTTAAAAAAAAAAAAGGAAAAAAAACCAAACCAAAACCACTCAACAACTTATAGAACACTATCAGGAAATCAGCCCTTTGCTACAAGATTGTTCTCTCCACACCCTTAGCCTCTGGGAAATGCTTTTTCTACTGAAAACCACAGATTTTTTCTTCTGGTGTGCCACCATTTTGCCGCCAGGAAAAGAATGTAGCAGCAGAACAGAGTGGTTACTACTGTTTTATTAAATAGAGGTCTTCATAAATTCCAGCTGCTGACCATGTGTTCCATCTTTTCCTGTCCAAACTCACACTCATTTTAAGAAATTCTGAGCACTCATGTGAGTAAATGCTCTTGCAAGTCCCCAGGCTTTATATTTACATTGAACATAAACCCTCAACGTGAGACTTTAGCTTGAAAGATCTGTTGAACATGACCCCTCCCCTTCATAATTGCTCTATTTTTTTTCTAAAGATGAATCTGACTTTAGAAACTGATCAGATGATCATTAGACTGTTTTACTCGAGCATTAGCTAGCATAGATAATCTGTGGAGATAAAGAGCTAGAGATTTCAGCCTGTAATCATAGCAATTTGAAGGGGAAAGGATTTTGCCTTGACATCTGTGGCAATGCAGGATTGTAATTCAGAGGGAATGGTGGAGGGAAAGTAGGGCTTTGTTAAGAAAAGCCATCAAGCTTTTCACAGGGCTTTTGGAGTGATGGTTAAAACCCAGCAGGCATGACATTAAACCTAATATCTAGCTAGTACTGCTTGTGAATGCTAACAACTGTTATCCCTCAGGAGTCACATGGGAATTTTTTTTCCTAGTTAACTTCAGTGGAATTTGGAGGAGATACTTTGTAAGGGGATTTGATCCATTTATTAGTTTAACATTTCTAAATCCACCTAAAGTCACAAAATCCCGTATTTGGATATTGCCTCCCCAATGAGAATAGGAAGAGAACTTTGGAAGTTGTGTTGTTTTGACTCTTGTATTAATATTATGCAATAGAAAACTGTGATATCTTAAAGGCAACCTCGAGGAAGTGGCAACGAACGACCGAGGTATGAGACCCTCAGCCTGAGGAGCTGAACTGCAATTCACCAGAGCATCAGTCACAGTCACAGGAATTGTTCATTTAATCCTTCCAGCTATTCCTCGAAAAGGAGAGCCTATTTCAGTCTTATCCTTACACGTACTTAATGAAGTCATGTGTGTTAGAGCACATCGAAGAAAGAAGGGAGACACTCAGATAGGGAGTCATTCTGCAGGCCTCCATGGCAGGAGCAAACACAGCCCCAGACAACCTCAATGCCAAAAATAAACTGCTGCTTTTAGTACCCCAAAGAAGATAGAAGGAACATAAATGTACATAAGGAAGGGAAAACACACAGTGCAACACTTGTGTCATCCATTAAATTATTACCTGCCAGCTTTCTAATATAGTAACAAGCAACTCAAATGATCAGAACATGATTAAATCAGACACTCAGTACTAGCAGGGCTTCTAAAAGAAGGGAGATAAAAGTAGGTTTCTCCTGGGAGTAGGCAAAAAACTGAGGAAGCAGGCTACATTCAAATAAGTGGCAGCTAGACAGAGAGAATTTGCTGTTTGTCTCATGAAAATTATTGAAAAGTAAGGGCAATATTCTTCTTGCAAGTTTCAATACTGGCCTTGAAAAAGGGTTGGTTATTAAAATGCAGCAAAATTCTTCAGAAAGCTATTTACAGATCTGCTTCTGTACTACTGATATCTTGTTTATATACCAAAGACTGAGGCATTATGGTTAAATTGACCACTACAAAAGATACATTGAAATACTTCATACTGCATTATTTTCAACAGGATTTATTTAGGATAAAGTTGAGTGTTGGTTCTTAGAAGGAAAATATATTTTAAGGAGAAAAAAAAGGGAGAGACACCCCTTTGATTAATACTAGTAGAACTAAAACTAGGCCAAAGTTCTGTCATTCTGTGATAGTAGCAGAGTTAGAAAGGATTGAAATACAATATCTTCTGATGAGGAAAAAAAAAAAAAACAACATTTATACAAATGGCTGGTTTAGGTTTTCAGTCTTAGAGGGAGGTTTCAAGCAAGGGCCCCGGATTTTTGTTGCAGCATGACCCATTGCTGGAGCCCCTGGGGACAATGACAATGATGTAGGACCCAGGATATTTATCATCTCTTGTGGAAAGGTGTCTCCACCAGCCCTTTTCTGACTCCTAAATGTGGTGGGACAAGGTCACAAGCACACAGGGAGTAGGAAAGCAGCACAAAAGCTTGAAGGGAATGAGTTTTGGGCTCAATGTAGCCCAAAGTTCTAAGCAAACTTAGGTCTTAACACCTCTGGAGTATAAATTAATATTTGAAGGAATAGCTAAGATCCCACATACCGACCACTCTAGGTGAGGTCAGCTTTGGATAAGGGATAATGAAGTCCAGCCATTTAAAACAGCTCCTTCTGCTCCAACCTGAATTATTGCTATATTCTGGAAAGGGAAGCGATTTTCTGGCTCTTCCGAGTGGCGAGGTCAGAAGTACACAGAGAAGAAACAATATCTAAATGCAGTGTAAACTTTTGGCATGTAAACCAGAACTGAAATAATTTAATGCGGATACTTTTTGTCTTCTCATTATTTGCCAGAGAGGTTTGTAAAATACGTGACTATTTGTCTGCCAAAACCGTGTGCATCTGTGACAGAAATCACATTATGTTGTGTCTTTTTTTCACATGGACTGACAAATACAACCTTCCTCATTGCTTTTTCTATTACAAAAAAAATTAACTTGGTCAGTATTCTTTAAAAACCTGAGACACCTTCATATCTGTTTTCATATTTAAAAAAAAAAACGAGGACAGATTTTTTTTTACAAATATATTTTTTTCCTTCTTAGCAATTATGTGCAATTTCACTAATTAGCTCTTATTTTTAAGAGAAGTGCAAAGGAAACTTCAATAACTTCTACACCTTGTTATTTCTGTAGTTGAATTTAACTTACAAGCTGAGGTAAATATTTTTGCTTAAAAAGCAGGGAATATTAGACACTTTCCTAGAGAAATCTAGCTCTAAAAAACATGTAACTCAACCAAATGGTTATGGTTTAAAAAAAACCACCAACCAAACAAAGAAACAAAACTAATTTTGGGGGATCCCCTTCTCTCTATCTTCTCCTTTTAAATGAGGTTGGATAACAATGCATTACTGTCTTACTCGGCTCGTGTTAAACCAAATCAGATTTCAGTCTTGTTGTCTGTTTGCTTCTATTTCTCATAAAGACATGAAAGACTTCTGCAACTTGCTTTTGAGACTGACATTACTTTTGCATCAATTTTTCGATCTTGAAGCACTGTAAGCACGAGCACCACTGGCATTTGTTTGTCACACTGGACTCTCCTTGTATAATTGTGCAAATTTGTTTAGTCTTGAGATAGGACTGAGGAGTGCTGATTCTTTCTGTTTTCCTGGTGTGCCCTGAAGAAGAGCCTGATTCATGGACAATTCCTTAAGTCTCTAGAAGGGAAATCCCTCTAAAACAGATCACATCAGAAAACACTGTTAGAACTGCTGTTAACCCCCAGCAAATTCCCTGAGACTTGGCTGACATCCTCACATTCCAAAAATCTTTAAGAAATTTGTTCTCTCTTCCCCTGCAGAGTAATAACTTGTTTAGGAGACCCCTCATATGAACCAGATTAATAAAAACAATAGGCAGATCTTTATTTATTGGAAAAACTGAAAAACACAGGAAAAGAGGTGCCAGTATAAAAGAAAGCTTAGAAAAAAAGAAAAAAAAAAAAGAAAGAAATGTATGTCCTGTTAGCCCTCCCTTGTTCTAGAATAGCATGATTTCCCTCTGTAGGAATTTTGCTGAGATAGAAAAGGTTGATACAGAACAACTGAGCACTGCATAGGGATGTGAAGGCTCTGGAAACAGCATTTTTTTTAGCTGGACTTAGCGCAGGTAATTTCTAAACAGTGATTAATAAATAATACCAATAAAAACATAGCTTGCATGTGTGTGTTTCTACCAAGACAGCTTCTAAAAGTTTGGGGTAGTCATAGTGCAACATGTTTGTTTGTTTCAAGTATGCACTGAGCATATGCTGATTACAAAAGCAAACCCATCAAATCCATAGATCTTTTTGTAAAAATTGACATCTCTGTGCAGGGATTGTTTTTCATCAAAGCTGCATTTCTGTATTGCCATCAGTAATGGTACAATTGACTTCAGAATTTCAGAAGATTCCGAAGTGAGTGTTCCTATCTTACCTCAAAATGCAAATCCCACTCCAATTACTGTGATTTGGCTTAAGGTTTTGGGAAGAACAGCTGGACATCCAAAAGATGCAACAAAATGTGGCTTGACAAGAGAGGGGGAGGGTGTATAAAAACACACGGGTGTAATTTATACTGGGAGAGGAAATATTCCTGTAGTGCACATCAGACATCTGATTGCATCTTTCAAACTTATTGCACCATCTTAATTTCCAAGCTTCTAGCTTGAAGAAGCTGGGAGAGGTATCATCATCTTTTTTATTTATTACTTCTTTAATTGGGAACCACTTCTCTGTTCCTTTTTTAAAGTGATTTAGTGCTCACATGACAGCAGAGACTAAGCGCAGTCCTGAAGAGAAAAGCACTGACAATCAGTTGTTGTTGGCATCATTCTTCCTGCTGTACGGGAGTTGAACTAATGAATCCAGTTCTCCTGCTCTTGGAATAACAAATTTAACATGAGAAAATTGCTCGGGGAACTTACGAGCCAGAGTTACAATGTACAAGGCGAAAGACTAAGAGGAATCTAAATGAAGATGGTAATCATTAAATGATCCCTTCTTTGAGGGTTTACATTGGAAAGCCTCAACTGGCTCAGATATTTGAGCCAAGCCCCTTCAGCATAAAAATCTCTGGTGACTGTGAGGAAGCTGCCGGTTTACCCTGGAGTCCCTTGAGACAAAGTAGAATGTAAAGGAAAGCGGTTTTTTTTTTCAAATATTCCTGAAGTAAGTTTCATAACAGACCCAAAGAGGTAGCAAAGTTATTGTTCCCACTTGGCAGATTTGGAACCTAAACCACTAAGCAGTGAGATCATTTCTGTGAGATCAGGCTGCAAGCAATAGCCCTTGCCATCTTACCGTGGAGCCCTAGCAAACAACTTCATCCCCACAATTATTCTTCAAGGCGAGATGATATCATCCCACACTTTATAGCCGGAGAACCGATGCCCAAAAGAGTTAGCAGCTTGTTGGAGATAGTACAAAAGTTCTTTGACAGGTTTGGAAACTGAAACCAGATCTGCCAAGCCTCAGTCTGATACCTTAAACACATGCCCATCCTGGTTCCTGTCCTTTTGGCTGTTGCTTGAGCCACTTTTTCCTGATTTGACTTTAAAATATTGACATACAGAACATAGTCTGCTCATTGCATTCATTTTAAAGTAAGATGCAGTAATGTGGCTGGTGGGATAGCAAAGGCTGTGACAGTCCACAGCACAGATGTGCATGAAGAAGCAGAATTTTGGAAGAAGTATGTCCTGTACCATGTGATTCCATCAGAGCTGCATACCAAAGGTGTATGCTACGTACAGGTTCTCTGATCAGACAGGTCTGATTGCTGCTGGAAAAGTGAAAAGGACATTTATTCCAAAGAGAATCTCCGTAACACACCCTGTAGATCTCATCCTAAAAGCAAACAAACAACAAAATCCAACATACCACTCAGAAAAGGTTTTTTGGGTTTGGTTTGTGCCTATCACAACAAAATCAACATGCTGGAGGAAAAAATCTCTCTCCCTCTGCCCACCCTGTCCTCCCCCCAGGATCTCAAACGTTTTCTTTTGAGATCTTGCCTTCATAGCCCAGTCAACAAATGTAAAAAATCATAAAGATGTCTTAATTGTAAAAATAAATTACTCACAGCCAGTCTGGGCTATCTCAATCCAAGCAACAAAGCAGTTCAGTTTATTTAGGGAAGACGGATTAGTGGAGAAAATTGTTATCAAACCACAAAATGACTAACCAGGGACATCCCTGCTAAGAGATTTACTTTCCCAACACAATGGCCAGCACTGCTTGTTCTGGTCTTTATGCTCGCAGACCAGTGTGAGAGAGGGTGTGCAAAGTTAGGGTAAGGCACTTAAATGCCTCTCTAATTCTGTTGCCAGTCAGGTCGTCCTTTGTGTATTGCTGGGGAACTCTCTGCATGTTCCCTGAGCCACTGCAGAACCCAGGCTGACCGAGGAGTCGGAATTCTCTGGGCACACTACCTTCTTCCCTGGTCACATTCCTGGTACTGTAGCACTGATGAAAAACATCTGCTGAGGTTGTTTCCCTAAGACCAGAAAAGACCCACTGAACCATGGCTGAGCATGGATGAATAAACCTTGTTTTTGCAATTGTTTTATAAACTTTCAAAAGCAGTGAAGGAATTTTTTTTTTTTTTTGTCATCTTGCTTAAAAACTGGCAAAACCAAAAGGAAACAAAACAAAAGGAACCAGAAGCAGGTACAAGTGGATGTAATCAGAAATCCCTCTGACTTTTTGATGTGCACCTTCTCATGCTTTCTGAGATCAGTGAATAGCTATTCCTCTGGAAAAAAATACAGTCCCTGGAGGGATGATTTTGGAGCTCTCTTTATTCTTTTACGGTTTGACATCTGGAATTTGGTGGCCAGCATTTCTTACCAATAAATGAAATGCAACTAATTTTATGAAATGCTGTGGAATTATCATTCCTATTTATTGAATAGTCTCAGTAAAATACTGTGAGCAACAAAATAAAATCTGGGGAAAATTATGTAATTTAAATAGAGCCTATATTGCAATCTGAGGTAAATTCACATCAAGCCTTAATCTAACCTGAAGATTCATTACCAGTTCATCATGCAAAAAAAACCAAAAAAAACAAAACCTAAACTCTACAAAGATATGCTGTCCTTTTACTGCACTTCACAAAATATGTGATGAAAAGCACAGGGTAAAAATATGTTTACGAAACTGCTCCACATGATCCACATGAGCAACTAATACAATTATCCATAAAAATGAAGGTCAGAAGAGAATTTTTTCCCAGAGTAATCTGTCTGGCATGAACTGACCCAGGACAACAGATGACTATTCAGTGTGCTGCCTCATGTAAAATGCAACTATTTCCCAAAACATAGGAGGGAAAAAAAATAAATAAAAACAATATGAGGAAGCAATTGATATTATCATTCCCCCATTGTTCTCTACCCTGCAAACCAAAATAACTCCAAGGACAGTATGAAATCCCCTGATAAAATATCAAGACACAAGCCTCCAAGAAGCATTTTACTACAAAAAGATAAAAGCTAGAAAACTTACAGAGTACCACACAGTCTATTTTCCCAGAAATAATTCTAGCACTTAGGAGATTGTCTTTGGTGGAAAGCTTTGTACACTGGCCATGTCAAAAATGTACTAAACCCAGCTGGGCTCTGAACTTACATCAGGATGAGATTTGCCCATGAATATTTCTTCTTTGCCTGTGCCTTGCCTTTCCTGGGAAGGAAACTCAGGCATGCAGGGGGGAGGTGTGGAGCTGGGGCTAGACCTCCAGCAGCAGGCAAGACCTCAGGACACCAAGGGACACGTACCCACCACGTGCTCCAAGTTAGACAACAGCCTCTCAAACACATTCCCAGTTGAAAAAAACAGAGCATTAGACCATCTTGCTATAGCACCCACTTTGGCTCCCAGTTTGTCCCTGGAAAAATGAACTTTTTGGTCTCTAAAGAGAAAGTTAAACAGGTTCCAGGGCAGTTGGGAGAGAGCCAAACCTGAACCTTAAATAGGCATGTGCGATGCCCTCGGTGCAGGGAAGGGCGCGGATGCGCTATAGCCAAAACCACTGAGCCTGCATCCTGCCAGGGCAAGCAGGATTTCTGACAAGATTTATCATTTCTCTTGTTATGATCTAGTCCTGCAGGCATTTCATTTTAATACAAAGTAAGCACTTGTGATGATTAAGGGAAACGTAGAGTTGGATCACTTTGTTGTTCGGTGGCCAGTCATAACACAAAATCTGCTGGTTGCTGCAGAAATACGGTGTTCCAGGCTATGTGTGGTTACTGTCTGCTCCAGCATCTGGGCTGATGCAGGGAGCTCTCTGACACAGACCAACAGAGCTGTTCTCTGCCTTCGTCAGCTCCCTTCTGGCTGCTGCCACCAGCGCTGCGCGTTTTTCTCACAGAGGCTCTATATGCTTGAAGGAAATGCAAGAGTTTATCAAGAAAGTTCACCCGGGCCAGTCTTGTCTGTTATCATCGGGGCCCGGAGCACATCCCTGATCCTGGGGGTGGCCCTGACACACCCCACGGGAGAGGGGATCACCTCTTCGGGGCACAAGCCCCTTCAGATGCTGCAGTGGGATTTCACACCCAGGCTCTCTCCAATCTGACCATAAAAATCCTTGCTCCTGCTCTCACTTCCTCCTTCGTTCCTGCCCTTTTGAGGCTGTTATCCATACTTGAACGGCTCTATGCTGGTTTTTTGCCGCTTCCCCTGAGGAGGCAAGCTGTAGGACCTACAGTGCAGACATCTGATTTAAATAAGTGTCCAGAAAGGAGGCTGGAAAACTGGCACAGCCATGCACACAACAGCAAGCTCCTAGGCAGGAGACAGGCAATGCCAGTGGGTTTCAGCCTGTGCTGCCTAATAAAAACCAGGGAACAGGGAATCTGAGCAAACCCTGCTCTGCACACTGTCCTCTGCACGTCCTCTGCTCGTTCCTGAGCCCGTTCCAATGGCATGCCCAAAGCCATTTAACCATTAGTATTGCCCTGAGCAGTGACATCGCGGTGACTTTTTAGAGAACAAGGCACTTGGCAGACTTGTTTCACAACCTCATAACGACACGTAAATGGCTCCTCTGACTGTTTCCATTTGTGATGCAGCTGGCAAGAAAAACCCGCACAGCACTTGAACGGGGAAGGGGATGATGAAGGGAAACATTTCCCCTTAGCAGTGTAATTAATACATTAAGGTATTCAGAGCTATCATTTCCATTTGTATAGACACACAAAAAAAATATACATATAGAAAATTCTTGGGACCATATAGGTAGAGAGAGGGGAAAAAAAGATTTGAGAGGTACTTAAAAAGTAACTTTTAACACTCCTGAGAATTCAAGCTGAAAAAACAATAGAAGGGATTCCTACAGCTCACAGTTGACAAATGGATTTTTTAGACTGCATTAATGCTCTGCTTTCCTATTCACTGTCTGTGCAGCCTCCAGGAAAAATACAAAAAGGACAGAACTCCAAATTCTGCTATGATAACCCCAACGTGATTATTCTGCCTTCCTCCTGCTTTCGCTTTTTATTTTTTCAAGTGCTTTTTCTTTATTATTGTTCTCATCTTCTTGCACTTGGTTTAGACCTACTCTGCAGTTCTTCCTCTTATCTCCCTTCCTGGCATTTTCAATGAAAACACGCTCGTTCCTCTGCTGCCACTTTAAAACTGAAATCAGGAGAGCTGCACTGAGTTGACCTGAAATACGGGTGCTCCTGTAAATACAGAATTAATTCCCCCTGAGATGCTTCAGTCCTTAATTATGCTCCTACCTCCTGTTATCATCTCCTAACAGGTATTCCTGAGTATGACAAAAAACTCCTACAATGCCTGATAGTAGTGTAATACAAAAAGACAACTTGTTGAGTAATGTGTGTAGCATTCATTGAACCACAGGATCACAGGATGGTTTGGGTTTGAAAGGACCTTAAATATCATCTTGTTGCAACTCCCCTGCCATGAGCAGGGACCCCTTCCACTCGACCAGGTTGCTCAGAGCCTCATCCAGCCTGGCCTTGAACACATCCAGGGATGGGGCAGCCACAACTTCTCTGGGCAATACCTGTCATTTCCAGATAGGAGCTGCAACCTGAAGCTTCAGCTCTGTGTCTCCCTGGGAATCATGGAGTAACCTTAGCTGGAACGGACCCACAAGGATCATTCCTTGCCTGCTCTGTGGCTGGGTGAAGGTGTTAGGTGCTACCCAGGTGTAATAAATATAAAGTAGTTTGGGTAGATCAAATATACACCATTTGATTTTCCTCTCTGTGGCTGGTGAAGTGATTTAAGCCTTGTGTAACACCTTGTTTCATTGAAACAGGAGCTAACACTTTGAGATGGTGATAGATGATAACCTTTTGCATGTAAATGTACACTTTAAAAAACCCCAAAACCGTGTGTCTTTATACTATATCCCCCACGGGAAGAAAGTAAAAACTCTCAGTAAAAGCTTTTCTTATTGAAAAAAAAAAAAAAAAGCTATTTGGAAAACGTTGGGCAAGTACTCATTTATACTTTAGAAATATGTGGCCAGCATGTTGATGGTGCCCAGGAGTTAAGAGGTATGTGTTAACATCACTGAACCTGCAAGATCTTGCAATTTGTTTTTGTCAGTAGGAGAGGAGTTCAGATTTAGGAAGGCAGACAGCCCCAGTGCAAAGGTGTGGGCAGCACAGTAGGCATGAATCTTTGCTGGGATTCATGATGGCATGGCAATACCAAGGAACTCCCCTTTTTCCTTCCTAAGTGTGTCCAAACAAACTGTAGGGCTTCAGTTTTTCTCTGACACTGTTAGGGATAGATTTATTCTTCCTTCTCATTCTTGGAAGCCAAGCTAACACAGACAGGCTGAACAGATTTCCAGGTTCACTAATGACCTCACAGGAATTGAATAATGAAATCATATCTGCCTCTTTACTGAAGAGAGACAGCCCAAGCTTACACAGATCTAATTATTGTATTTCTTGAAGATAAATTGCAGCCTTGAAGGCGTCTTGCAATCAGTTATCAGGCAGAGCTCCATGGGCACCAACTTTCATTTTTCTCCAGTACAGTGATGTACTGCCAATATTTAACAAGGGGCTCCCACTAAAATTTCCCTATTAATCTGTTCTATACCCTTGTGTCCCTGAGGCACACATTCTTGCAGGGAAAGAAAATAGTAATGAAGAAAATCTATTCATTTATTTTTACATTACTGTTTAAACATTTTCTGAGAGTCACAGCCAAGGAGGAAAATAAAACCACTTGGCAAACAAACCTCTATTATATGTACTTTTGCAGGAAATGTTTATACTTCACTTCATTCCTGTTTAAAAAAAAAAAAAAGAAGGAAAACAGGAAAAAAAAAAAAAAGCTGGAGCACTTATAAAGCAGTGTTTAACTTGTGATATTAGAGTTGGTAGCAGCAAAGATATGGAGTTACCTTTCTGTGAAAAATTGGAGAACTCAGGAAAAGCATCCTTTTAAAAGAGTCCGAAAAGGAACCAAATTGGTATTCTCAAGTATGGCAAGAACAACAATTGGCTGGGTGGAGGGGAAGAGATTCTTCAGGCAATGAAGTGATCACAACATGACTGTACTGAGCAATTCCATCCATTCCAGTGGAGAGGAGGAACACACAACTAAGAAAAAATAAAAGAGGCTGGACCAGTCTGTATTTTTAAATAGAAATAATTCTGCTCTTGATTTCATACAAGGGCTGGTCACCAGATAATATAGTTACAAGATCATGAAAAGAAATAACCTGATTTAACAAGTACCTAAGGGGTACCACAACTCCAGTAGTGTTAGGAAACCATCCCAATATTCCTCTCAGTTTGGCTGCAAAACCTTAACAAGGCTCTCAAGGAACACCAGGGATGTGGTCCAATGATGTTCACTTTTCTCCTTTTTTTGAAGCAAATCTGACTGTGTTTTCAAATTGGCTAATCATTTACTTGTATTTGTCTTAACAAGTAACCAGAGATATGATTTTAGGTTTTTATAGATTGATTCCAAATGTGAAACAATTGCTACTTTATTTTTATTGCTAGTGTAGCTGGTAGAAGTGTTAATATCTTTATACAGATTATACAGGAAGAAGAAATTTTAATTCTTTTGTAATTAAAAAAAAAAATTCTTAGTCTGAAGTGAAAAAAGTACTTATTTCACTTGAAAGTTCAGAGCTTGCATGAACTTTCTTGTTTTCGTTCACGTCTTACTTGACTTTTTCAAAGAACTGATGTGAAAAATATTGGGATGACGTGACTACTCATCCCAATAATGAGCCCAGCTTCCTCACCCCAATAATTAACAAGTAGCCACCCGTTATTAAGCAGACCAAATATTTCAATAAAAGGTCCTGCTGAGTTGTCTCTGTCCTGAAACAGATTTCACTTCAAAATTGAAGTAATGAGGTTTTCCTAAATTGATAAGCAGCCCAATCAAGCCCACTGCGCTGGGTTCATAAATCTTAAGCAGAGTTTAATTGCGAGAAGAGCTTTCCTGACAGAGCCAATAATGGGCCTTTTCCTCTCGCCTGCTGACTAGTTGAGGTTCCCATGATTCCAGTAAATCTCTGTAGACCTGCCTGCAAGGAAAACAGTTTGAAGTTTAGACATCACTTGAAAGGGAATTTGAGGGAGCTGCAAAAACAATGCCCCGATGATGACAACTGTTGAACATTGGGGACAGACAGCTGAAAACGAAACACCCAAGCAAGTAATTAGCAAGACCAAATCACTTCCAATTAGGCATTTCAACAGCAATTTTATGTGGTCTCAGAGGGCCATTCACTCTGAAAGAAGAAGATCACCTCTAAAAATGTATCCTTCCCCTTACCTAGAGGAAGCATTTGAGCAAGTGGAAGGACGTAGGAAGAGCAGATTCTGATCAGGTGGGACCACATGCAGCTTCTGCAGTGGGCGATGTACTTCTAGTGCTATGGGAACATTCACAAACCCTTTGAATACAGATATCGTTCAAAAACCATGCAGATGTGGCCCTTGGGGATATGGTTTAGTGGTGATCGTGGTAGTGCTGGGTTATCGCTTGGACTTGGCAATCTCAGAGGTCTTTTCCAGCCTTAACCATTCCATGATTCTGTGATATCCTGATCCCATCTGGGGATACTAAGAGCAAGATTTAGTATGTGAGAGAAAAAGTCATGCTGAAATAAATGGGATTAGCCAGTATTTCTTCTTAGCAAAATCATAACTCTGACTGAGTTGGCACTTCCGTACGACTGCTCAAACACAGCAGTAAATTGGCTTTAAAAATTTTTGGACTGGAGAGACTGGTAACTGAAGCACTTTCTGGATCAGAGAAAAGTCAGAACTCTAGAAATTCAAGTCACTCAATGCAGAGGTCTTTGCCTCTGTCTTCTCTGTAAAGTAGGAAATAATGTTGGATATTGCCTAAATAAAGGTGTTCAACTGAAAAATCCTACTCCTACTATCATAGACAAACCATCAAGTGGTCCCACACTCTTCAAAGGGAAAAAAACCAAAAAGAAAAGTTCTTCTAAAAGAACTCAGACTTAACAAATCCTTCAAATACAGTTTACAGCAAAAAGATACAGCAAAGGTTTCACTCTTTTCTGTACTATCACCATTGTTTCAGAGCTACAAGAGTCTGGAAAACAAAGCTCAGTGAAAGCAGTAGAAATACAGCTAAAGATATCTGAAAACTTTTGTAAGTTTTACTCTGTATTAGGTTGAAGACTTAAGATTAATGTGTACCTCTTACAAAAAAAAAAATCCCATGGCACATTCCATCTTTGCAGACAGTGTATTAGATTTTAGCTGATTTATTGTTGTGCTGCGTGGACTTGAGGGAAATCACTGTGCTGTGGTGTTTCACAGATTACGCAGGGTACAAGCCAAAGTATTTGTTATGAAAGCAACCGTTTGCTAAATTTACAAATCTTTATGGGCCCTTTGTTGGTGAAAAGCAAATTCAGTCCTACTGGAAACATTCCTGCCGTACACCGAGGGGCTGGAACACAAAGGTATGCACACTAAACGATGAGCCTTGTACCACATACCTTCAGCACTCAAAGCTGTTGCAAGTCTAACACATACCAAACTCATTTAGGCAACTTCTGTTTTGCTGGGTGGGATTCCAGTGAGCTCAAATGAGCCATGAAAAAAAAAAAAAGCAAACATTATGGGAAGGTTTCCAGTTTCACTAGGAATGTAAATTGTTTACATCTCCCCTTTCAGATCTCCTTACCAACCTATTTGTTTAATAACCAAGCCCCAAATTTCAGCCTCTGTTTGTAGTCTCAAAATATTTGAGGCTCTTTCTTCCTGAAATTATTAGGACTCTTGTCATTAATTTGAGCATGAATAAGAACAGAGAATACATATACAGTGAGGGTGCTGGAAAGACCTTCTTCATATCATGTGTGTGCTGGGCCTCCACTTTGCGAGTTTACAATGCATTTTAGTTTCCACAAGCCATTTCTAGGATTTTGCTGCATATGAGTAAGTTATTTCTTATGTCCATTTCAGACTTTCAAAATGTCCCTCAAGTGCTTACCAAGGTGTGGTATGTGCTTGTGCAATCTTCACAATCTTTCATTTTCATTTTGAGAGAAATTTAAATTCCTAGATCCCCCCCTGTTAATATCTCTTCAGGATTTTCTTATGGAATAGACATGAAGTAGAGAAGACAGGGTTTTTCCTTAATGTTTCTTCACAGTTGGCTAAAGGGGAGGCATATGTTTAATCCATCCACTCATACACCTTTCATCTCCAATGAGCCAAACAGAAATTATTCTTGCAACACCGTACCTTATTAAGATTTCTCCAGGCCTTTTGTTGATGACATAGTTAAAAAGGCACATTGGAGTTTACTGAGTGTTATCTCAGCAGTGGAAAAGTCTTGCTGTCTGTGAATCTTTTGTTGGCTGTGAATCTGCAGGAATGTTTTTGTGCTTCCCAGAGATTAAATATATCTTTGGCTTGAGGTACTGTACTCAAGCCTGAAACTATCTAACTTTTGATGAAAGATGAACATGTAAAGTGGAACAGAGCATAAAGAAGCCTGCTTTTGCATAGAGGGGAAAAGAAGGTTGTATTGGGCATGTGGAAAGAGCATCCACAATAAAACTCTCCCAACTTTGTATTTAAATCCTCCCCTATGCACAGGAGTGAAAGCATTAGCTAATCTACCTTGTGTGATGTTTAACATGAAAATTAACTGCAAAAAAGGACCCAAACCATTGGTGATTGCCATTTTAGATCACAAGCCAGGACGTGAAGCAGCAGGATAGTATTCCAGTACTCCAGAGTGACATCTCTGGCTTTGCCTTCCCCAGAAATAGGCCACCGCAGCTCCTCTCCGTCGCACACTCTGACGTGGCCAGTGTTTGCACACACATGCACTGCTGCCCCTCTGAGCATAATGGCAAAAGGCAGACTTGGCTGGTTAATACCATAAGACAATTTAGCTGCGCTCATTATCTTGATGTAGTGTTCCAAGTTGTGAAAAGCTCACGACCACTAACTGCATGAGAAAGAAATTTATGAAGTCAAATGATCTTCAGCACGTGAGCCAAGAAATCAAAATATTAAAACTCTGCACTAAGCAAACGTTCTTTTTTCCACCCCCAAACAAAAATATTTATAGGTGTAGGTATTGCAAAAATCACTGAAAAGGACATGAGATAAATCTGGTATGTCATTTTCCAGTTTCTTCTAGCTTTAATTGCACAATTAAAAAAATTCCTTTGTCACTTGCCCCATGACATTTGTGTGATATCAGAGCCACCTTAAATTATATCTGAGCTAACACTTGAACTTCCTATAAAGCATAAAACTTAAATATATGCAAAAGATTTCCTCATCTTTACTTAATTCTGGCCAGCTAGCAATGTTTTCTTCCAGGACAAAAATGTTTAATCTGTCACAGAGTCATCCAGTTGCATTATAAATGGTTTCTTAAATGGTAGCTCTTTTTCTTGCTGCTTTGCAAACCACAAATATTTGTAATATGTTTCAGAAGCTTTATTTTTTAGTCAGCTTCTGCTACAGTCTTTAACCTTGCCATTTGCTTTTCAAATATTGTGCCATTATCAGCAGGTACTGGCATGTAAAGTCTCACTGCCATCCTGGCATAATAAAGAATAAAGACAAAGAATGGATAGTCTGATTAATCCGGGCTGAATCCTATGCAGATTGCAGAAAACGCTGGTGCAGTAGCTGTCACAAGTGGACATCAGTCTCAGAAGAGAATTTCCCCAAGATGTGGTGCATCACTTAACGTGAGCAATCTGAGACTCAGATGGCAAGGGAAAGCTTATATCAACACTTGCCTGATCCCTGAGCAGATGAAGAAAGACCTTGAGATGTTCACAGCATTGCTGGAGTTCACCTTATAAAGCAAACTCCTCGGGAACTGAGCCTGGAAATTGACACCCTCCTTCACAGGAGCTTTCCCAGAGCACAGAAAAGTGGTAATAAATTAAAGATGTAACATTGTTTTAAAAGAGAGAGGGAGTTTTAGCTGACAAAGAACAGCATTTTGACCATACGCTTTGCCTACAGTCACTTGGCACGCCACTTGAGTGGGCCAGCGCAGCATTTAATTAAAAAAAAAACAAGGAAAGAGAGCCATGACCACAATTCTCCGTGCCTGGATGATGCAAATTATTTATATATTCTTTTGTGGAACCTGACATCCCCAGCCTACAAACAGAACACTTAACTGACTTGATTTGCTGAAGCAGTGTAGTGTACTACACTAACAAGTAGAGCATTACATAAATATGAAGTAAGTAGCTCTCCTAAACTTAGTGTATCTTGAAAGAGAGAATTAAACTGAGGATTGCCAATTCCCAGCTGAACTGCAAACCATTTCTCACTTCAGATGATGAAGTTCAGTTCCATTCCTTGCTGTTTCAACCCAGCAGGAATGAAATGTAATTTCAGACAATAGGAACAAATTCACAGCTGAGAAAAATAAGTTTGCGGCATCATGGACCTTCTGCTCTGCCTTTCTAAGTATACACTAAGATCTGTGGTTCCGAATACAGTGGAACGAATAAAGAGCCCTTCTTGCTTTCTGCCTTCTGAAAAGTGGAAGATCTGGCTTCCACATGTTCCTGTATCACAGTCAACTGGGAAAAGCTGTAGGTTATTTTGTTTGTGTTTTTCTTTTGTGGGACAAAAGCTGCATTCCACAAAGAGTGTTTTAGAAACAGTTATCGTCCAAAAGATGAAATAAAACTTCCGTGCAGTGCCTCGGAGGTGAGTAAGAACACCTTTTTTTAATTGTTCTTGGCAAATTGTCTCTTCCAACCTGACTTTCTGTTTCAAGCATGAGAACTGCAGACCCGTCCTGAGCTGTGAGCCCTCACAGTGAGTGTGGTCTCTGCAGCTCTCTGGAAAGGTGGAGTCTACATAAATGAAAGGGAAAGGCTGTGCATGCTCAGACAGGACGTTTACTGAGCATGTTGGAGGCAGCCCCACAGAGGGAACCCCATTCCCACTGTGCAGGTGTAATCCTCATTTTTCCTCCTCCTCTGAGTATACCTTTACTGCCCTGTATCCTTTCTCCAACCCCAAGCCCGTCTTCATTACTAAAACCTCTTCTCTGATCCTCAGCAAGCTCTGTCACTACCAAATCAATCTTCCTAATCCAAAATAGTTTTTCCAAGCTCATTTTGTATATCCACAGAATGCTTCCCGATATCTGCAAAGAGCTTATTTAAAGAGCACAGAAAAGAACCATTTTTTTCATGAGAAAATTTAGTCCATACTTCAAAACCTGAGAAATTTGTTGCCTGATCTTAACCAATGCCCTTTCCATTACTCACACATATATAGATTACTTTAGCCATCCCCAACACTCACTATGACTTTCTCAGTCGAAAGTATTTGCATTTTGCCACAGCTGATAATAAGGAGGCCTTTGGTGTTTGGTATCATAGCCTTTGGACTTTTCTAGGTCACCTCAGTGTTATTAGGAATTCTGAAGAAATTTTACATCCCATACCTTTTTAGACAGCAATTTTCTTTACAGTGTTTCCTAATTTGCTTTATTTGCACCCCTGGTAACTTTATTTCGAGTTCTGGACAACAACTTGTGCCATTGTACCTTATTTGAGCATTTAGAACTCACCCCTAAATAAAATAAAAATAGAAACATTCCAAGAAACTAATGCTGTACGTGCTGTCTCCTTATTATAAAAAAAAAAATGCTACAATAAATATTAATTCTTCAAATAGGATTTTAGAAGTCTTAAGAGCATATAAGAAGTGCAGGGTTCTTAACTGCAGGAAGAATAATTTCAGTTTTATCTCTCCATTCTTTCTAAAGAAAATTAGGTTGCTATTTAATTTTAAAGCCTGGGATGCTGCCAAACATTGGTGCCCATTCATTTTGCTGAACTTCCTTTTATGCAGTGTATTTTTTCAGTGGTGACTATGTCAACGGATTTCTGTTGTCCTTATTTTATTCAGCAGAACAGGAAATTTTTTTTCTCTTTTGTATTGTATTCTGAAGGTTTCAGCATTGTAAGCGCAGATTCAATATTCAACGTGCTGAACCAGTAACAAAGGGTAGATGTCAACGTTTTAAATACTGCAGGTAGGGTACAGGAAGATAAAGAGGCTATCAGAGTTTGCATTGCCTGGTGGACTAGGAATAATGACTACAACTACAAAAGATAAATTAGGTTCTGTTGTAAATGGCCTTGAAATCTGGGGCCGCTCACAACTGGTCAAAAGTAGTTTCAGGGGGTTGGTGGTTTAAATGCATTAGCAGAATATTCAGTGCTGGTTATTTTCTTTATAATATTTACTGTTCAGTATAGCTAGTGCAAAACACTGCTAGAGTCACAGTGGGGGGATTTGGCAGCCAGAGAAACTTGGAGAGCCTAGCAATTACAGTTTAGGAATGTGCCAGGCACACAAGAAGAAAAAATGCTGTCCTGTGTACACATATAGGAGCATGAACCCAATCAAGAATTACTATTCCATCACCCCCAACTACTCTGACTCAGTATGTTAGTTTTCTAAAGACAGCGGCACTTCTTCATATTCTTCATATTCTAATATTTTCAGTTGATAACCAATATGAAACTGAACTCTCTTCTCTTCATTTCCCAAAGGAATTTCTTTTCCATACACCCACCTCTGCCATTCACACAGACTTCATCTTCCATGAAGACCATCCATGTGCAGAACTGGCTTGAGTATTAGTACAGGTAATATTTCAGCAAAATTTTAGGAATTTCCAAGCTAAGTCATGCTTGGCTAGGAGGGCTTGGGCACAAGGTACTTCTGATATTTAATATCCTTTTAAGAAGTGCACAAAAGAAGAAGGTGAAAAATGAGGAAAAACCCACCTATTTTACCTATCTTATTATTTGATGGGTGTAAAATCTGTCACAGTTTCTTGAGACCACAGGTTCTTTCAGGAACAGATACTTCACAAGGCAAATAACAGCACAAATAAAATTCATAAAGTCATTTTCCCAGCAGGGAGTGGAAGAACATAATCCAGGAAAGGTTTTGTTTTGAATGATGGCAATGACAGGGATGGTGGAAGCCCTGGGTATTAGTACCAGCCCAGAAAAGTAGAGTATTTTGAAAAGAAAACAAAAGAAAAATAAATCCAGATAGCAGTGCTGTGAAGACATGACCATTTGAAGGATTAGCTGTTTGCTATTAACTTCACAAGCCCAGTGAAACTCAAAGATATGTTTTGGGAGTAGGCTCTGCTGCACTGTCCCACATCTCATCACAACAGCGATGAGAATCTGTTCATTGGCAATTCTGTGGTAACACCAAAGAGCAATCTGGGATGACTAAGGACAGTGGTAACAGTTGGGTTGGTGAGACCCAGAGAGATCATGATTCCCAAAGGTCCTGAGCTTTAACTTCTAATATTTTTTTTAATTTTATATGTCTATTGCATCTAGTTGGATGCAAGCACAGCTTGGAACTGCACAGCCATTTCTGGGAATTATATATGCAGAAATGGAGAAGACAAAAAGAGGGAAAAAGAGCCTAAAAGGCATTTTAGCACTTAACAGCATCACACTTTAAAAAAAAAAACGCCTTCCATAGATAACCCGTGGAAGCCAAATAGCTTCCCTCTGGAAGCGGCGTTTATTGGAAATACCATTCATCTGTGAAAATGTACTAAAAAAAATAAATTAAGATACAAAATCTCAACTGGATTACATTAGATGAGAGCATCATTTCCCATTTGCTAACTGGTGTGTATGATTTGAAGGCTGGTTTCTTGTTTAGATAAATCAGGGCCACAGAGGGTCCATATATTTATTCAACGCAGAGCCCTTCCCTTTACCTGAGCTCCAAGACACGAGACTGCTCAAAGCCAGTGCCCTTCCACAAAAAAAAAAAAATCTTCCTTGAAGTGACACGGAGAACCCAGTTTCTTTTGGATATCATATACCATTCACATTTCCTGAGCTTTACACTTGGAAAAGCTCTCATACAGAAATCGCTCACCCTTGAGTGACTGCATGGTCCTGCATGGGGAGGCTGCTATTAACCCCATTCTGTGGCACAGACAAAGCCCACACAGACAAGGGAAAGAGCGTTAATATGTGGAACACTTTGTCTAAGTAGCCTGAAAAGTTCCCTTTCCCCTTTCTCATGCACAGCTTTGTCCCCAGTGCGTAAGTGTTGGTGATTCAATGGTTTCTGCGTAGTAACTTTGCCACACCCAGAGTTGTAAGCAGCGGTAAGAAACACAAGATCTATTTTAATTCTTACTGGAAATGCACACTTCACATTCATCGATTAAAGGATCATAAAGTCTTACAAGGAAAAAAAATACCAAAAGCAGACTTCTGCTGGTTTTTGCTGTTTTTATTAGAATTGTGTTCAGAAAGCTATCCTTTATTTCAAGTTTCAACTGTATCTTGAGTATTTTGGCCAATTTTTTTGCCCACAAAGTGGAGCATGGACCATGCCTTTAGCTACAGGAGGGAAGGTTTGTTGTATAATCGAATGAATAAGTTGTGTCTTCTCGTCAGGGAAGACAGTGGATGAGCCCATTCTTGCTGTTCATAAAGTAAGCACAACACACTGATCTATCTGTGAACAGCTGATTTGGCTGAGAAGGAGAGAGAGGATCAAGTAATGTTTTAGATCACGCTTTCAGGCACTTTGAAAAGGTAACAGGAGGGTTTATTCACCCAGAGAAATCTGTGGTTATTCAAGTAACTGAAAGCATTTAAGGCAGGAATGCCACACAAAAGAGAAACATTAATTAGGCCGATCATAGCACTGTAGATCTATTTTTACAAAGCCCAAACACATTTATACATAGCTGCTCCTTTGAAGCATTTGAAGGCACCATTTCTTTCTTCCTTATCAGTGTAATTGACGTCTTCATTCAGCCTCAGCCAGCTGTTGTGCGAATTTTTAATCATTTGATTTCTTTCGGGGAAAGGCTTAGTCTTTTGAACTCTAGGAATAATTATTATTGCAAAGCAGTTTTCCCTTTCCAAAGGGACTGCTTTGGGGTCACCACTGCTTCCAGGCTCTCTGGGCAGGAGAACAATGAGGCTTTGTTGGTGCTGGAACGCTGTCCCTTCCAAGGGGGCTGGCGCTCTTTCTTTCTGTGCTCGCCTCCGCATGTTGAAGTGAATTGTGCCAAATCAAAAGGCTTTAAATTAGCACTTCACTGCTGGCAAGTGCCTGGAAGTTAATGCTAAATCCTAGGGGGCTAAGAACCTTTTCTATACGCTTATGTCCAGGTATACCCTTCAGAGTGTAAGGTGGTTTAGTAACCTAAGCAATGCACTTATGGTTATTTTCTTTCCTCATTAAATAAATTTTTTAGAAAGCATGGTTTGCAATTTTCAGCTAATCACCAAACAGAATATGTATTATTGCATTTTATGAGAGAAGAGCAGCTATATTTCTATTTGGGAAAAGGCTAATTTTCGGTGACAGGACCAAGGATTATTATGGAAGAGGGATAGAAGCTGCAGAAAAAAAACCGGAAATGCTGCTGCCAGTAGTAATCTTACCAGTAAATGATCCCACTGACTATCAGACATGCAAATGGTCTTAGCAAATCTAAATGACTCTATAAGCCTGGCAATTAGCATAAAAAGTAGATTCTTAACTTTACTTTTTCACTGATGGTTCAAAAGCTTGGCATGTAATCTTGAGCCATACAGAATCTCTCTTTATCTAATCCCTTAATAGAAATCACAATTAATTAAAATTTATAATTTAAAGTACCCTTATTGACTCAGCAAATAAGTGAAATATTTTTTTTTTGAAAGTTAGAGGAATCACATCTTCATGATTTAACTTCGCAAGAACTTTGTTTTTTAAATAACACATTTATACAAAGCGAGGCAGAATCTGCTTGCAGAAGACCAGAATTGGCACCTGCTTTGCTGTGCCTTTTGTTGCTGTACATTGGAGATCAAATACAGGTCAGAGCAGCCTTGAGGCTCACCCCTAATTTCTACCCTAGCTCTGATGACCAGAACCGCCTCACCCAGTGACTGCAGTAGGGTAAGTCAGAACTGACCGTACAGGATGTGTGACATGCTCTGATCTGCCAATGCCCAGGCCAAAAGCTGTCTAATAAGGGTCTGTGTGAGGAGTGAGTGCTGCTCACATCTCTCAAGATCAGCAGGGGTTTCCATGCCATGGACAGCACCAGCTATATCCCAGTCAGCAACACGGGAAAGGAGCTTGATGATTTTCTTACTGGTACAGAAGATGCAGAAGATCTTGTGCAGCACATAAATCATGTTTGCATCCCGAGCTGTGCTTTAAGAGATGTGAATAATGCACGTGATAACACGATGGGGTGGAAGGGATGGCTGAGAGGCAGCATCAGAGAAAACGCTGCAAGGAGCAACAAAAGGTCACGGAAACCGCACGATTCCTTGTGCTCCACAGCTGTATAGAGAACACATAAATAGGCTCCTAAAAACTAATTAAATTCAGAAGCGTAGTTTGAAGAACATTGTGTCGGGCCAGAGGCAGAGACACTGCTCTCATTCATTAGCGCCCAGCACGGCCCAGTAAACGTGACTTCCAGTGGGTTTACGGGCCAGGGGAACTCTGCGATTTCTAGGCACAGATGTCTCTATTTTCCCCTTGGTCTGTTTACCTGACAATCACAGCTGGTGAAAGGAAGCCCAGTCAGATGCTAATTCCAGTCAGGCCCTAGGGAATGTGAAGTTGGTGGGATTGCTGGATTGTTGGATTCTCCACTCTTTTCTGCGTTACCATTCTCGGGGTTCCTCTTCCATCTCGCAGCACTTTTTTGTTGTTGTTGTTTGTTTTTTCTGAAAAGCCTGCTCCGCTCTTGTCCTCGACAGCTTCTTGGAGAATGTTACAAGCCCCCAGTTACACGTCTCCTCTGCGCAGGAATGATAATATCTGCTGTTAAATTTTGCTACCCCGCTGCACAAAACATACCAGCCCTGATGAACTGCAGACATAAAACTAACTCTCACAATCCCAGAGCCATACATAAGCAAAAGAACAAAACGGGGTTTAAAAGTGCACAAGCACTCTCTTGCCTCAGACTGTGGATTTGTGGAAGGTTGAAGCCCGGGCAATGTTGAGCAGCAGGAGATGCTCTAAGGTGCCTCAGCTGTGGGAGCAGAATGTGTTATGGCCTGCATGCCTGACCAAGGTTTTTGTGGCCAGATTGATAAATCATTTAATATTCCTAATTAGAGCGACATATAAATTGCCAAAGCACAATTTGACTCCAGGTAAGTATTTTCCAATGTCTGGTTTACCAAGACAAGAGAGTTAGTCCTAAAATATAGAGTAAATTCAGTTCAAAATCGTCTGTAATTTTAAGACTATTCAAGACCAAAGTTAAAAGTTAGAATTAATATCTTTTTTCAATCTTTTCTGACAAGAATAAAGGGGAAAAAATGGGGCTTTGAGCAGCCTGGTCAAGTGGAAGGTGTACCTGCACATGGCAGGAGGGTTGGAAAGAGATGATCTTTAAGGTCCCTTCCCTGACTCAAATCATTCCATGATTCTATGATGAAAAAGTCTAGACTACGAGTGAGATCTACTATAAAGAAAGACCCAACATTTCTTCCATGTAAGAACAGCAGCATATGGAGGAATACAGATTCCTCTGCACACAGGCAGAAAAGTTTATATTAAAAATTAAATTTATTTTAAGACGAATAAGATCCAGGTTTGAGAGATACAAACCTAGTGTGACACTAATTTATCTCTTAGGCAAGTCTCTCTGCCTGCTGTCCCTGTTCTGACAAGTCTTTCTGTCTCTCAGCTGGTTTCTAGGTGTCTTCACAGTAGGAGATTGGAATGAGACCACCCAATTTTTCTTACCAATTCACCAATAACTGATGCTCAAAATAAGCTGTAGGTGCATGGCACAGTATTGTGGTATTTGGCTGGTTTTGGAATGGTTTGAATCCTAGTGCAGGAGTCACTTGCCTCTCAACTAGGTCCTCAGTCTCCACCCTTGAAAGTGGGAACAGCCTGTACAATCCAAATCTTTGACAGAGGTCCTAATTTTAAGAAGGTAGGTGAAAACTGGAAAGGAAATGCTAAATGTAAATTAACTCCCATACCCTACAAAGTATCTAGAATCCCACTGATGCGTATGTGACATGTTCTGAGGAAAAAAAAAAATTAAGAAGAGCAAAGAGGATCATCCACTAAGGTTCATTTTTATAACCATTGTATAAGATTTCTGTTTGAGACTGGAAGCACATTAAACAGTCATGGTCTGTCAGTGACCTTATATTTAAGAGCAGAGAGGTAATATGGGATTATTGGTAACACATTATTTTACAGGGCATCAATAACCATGTGTAAGAAATTACCATAGAATTACAATGTTATTACATGGTTATTTGTGGCTTTGCCAAATGCAATGTTACTTGATCATCCTTGGATTAATGGGGTGTTGATCGGGTTTGGCCATTTACCTCCATCCTGGATCATAAACCTGATGTTAGCTGAACTGAATTCCCAGTCTAGCAGTCGTAGCATTTAACATTTCTTTCCCTCTGCAAAAAAAAAAAAAGTTGCTGTTGGGAGGTCAAATCACAAAATACTCTGATTCTTAAACACAGAGGCTTTCAAAAAGACTTCATCAAGACCTTTTCAATAAATGCATGTTATTTTATATTCCCCATAGTCTGTGAAAAGATTCTCAAAGTTTGGAGATTCATATTTTCCCAAACTATTTGCATTTTTCCATCAAGAGAACACTGCTGGCCACCACCTTTCTCTGCATTGTAAATGGCTCACAGACTCAGAGAACAGAATTGGAGAGGTTTGAAATTACCCTGAAGATCTTCGAGTCGAACTAACCCAGCACTGCCAAGCTCACGGCTAAACCATGTCCCCAGCATGATGAACACTTCCAGGGATGGCCACTCCACCACTTCCCTGTTCCAATGCCTGACCACCCTTTCACCCTGAAGAATTTTTTCCGAATAGCCAATCTAAACCTCCCCAGCACAACTTGCAGTTGTTTTCTCTTGTCCTGTCTCTTGTTACCTGGGAGAAGAGCCCAACCCCCACCTTGCTACAACCTCGTTTAAGGTGGATGCTGAGAGTGACAATATCCCCCTGAGACTCCTTTTCTCCAGCCTAAACAGCCTCAGATCCCTAAGCTGCTCTTCACCAGACTTTTGCTCCAGACCCTGCATTTGCTGATGGACGCCATAAGAAACTATGGGTGAGCCAGAAATTTAGACCAATGCACTGCCTTTGTGCATGTAGAAATTTTTGAAAGAAACATCAAGCTGTGGACGTGAGGTTTTGACAGAGAGGCTGGCTGTAACCTCTGCTCTTTAAACAGACAGCAACAGGCTCTTCCTTCCCTGGATTTCTGTTTTCCTAATCTTTCTCCTAAGGTTAAGGCACATTGAACGCAGCCCTGACACTGGCTACTTTCCTTTCTCTGTATGCAGAGATCAGTCACAGATCTCTCAGCTGCCCGGGCCCGAGAAAAGCCCACTACTACCCTACAACAGTCTAGAAAGTTCACCACAGTGTAGGCTTTCTATTCCTTATGAGTGAGAGTTTCAAGGAAATTTAAATATTTTAGGGTAGATGCAGAGTTGAAATTCCTGTGTGCTTAGGCTGGCTTTATTGGTATCCCTCACAGCAGCAATAAAAAATAAAACAATTTCTAAAAAAGTGACTGCAATTCTAGGAGCTTGACCTTGTCTTCCACCTCTTTGAGTAAAAAGGGAACATATTATGGTCACAGTGCCTTATGCCCAGTTTGTACTCGCTGTACAAAGCTGTAAATTGAATATATTGCACAGTCATGGTCATACATAGTCCTCATCTGCTGGTCAGCAAGGGTCACCCCATGCCTCAGATGATCCTTACCACAGTCTGACATGTGAGAAAGTATTTTTTTTTTAATCAAAGACGTGCTGTGAAAGACTAGGAAAGACTAAGAGAGAATAATCAGCAAGGGTTTAACAAAACACATGCAGTCCTCACAGCTTTATCCTGCTCTGCCACTGATTCCCCCTGCCATCTTGAACAAACTAACTCATAGGTATCTCATCCTTCCCCAAATCCCAAATGCAATAATAGTGCTTCCTGTCTCCATGAGTGACAGAGGGAATTTGTTAATACCTTCAAGCCACTTCAGCTTCTCAGCTGAAAAGTGCTATTCACGCTCAGATTATTATATTTGGAGCGGAGGATAATGGGGATATTCAGATGTACGGGCTGTCCATAACTCAGGTGCCTTTTATTCCTTGCTTGCCATGTAGAGCTCTGAGCTAACTGAACACCTTCCATCAAAGTGACTGTCATTTGTCATATTGATGCAGCTGTAATTCATAATTTCTTTTCCATAACCCTGTGAGGAACCAGAAGGAATAGAGGAATACCCACAGCCTCTTTCACTGCAAGCTCCTGAGCCAGGAGGTTGCTGTGGAGGGCAGGGGCTCTAGTAGGACAGGCAGTGAAAGCTCTCATCACCAGCTTTTAATCAAACCCACCAGTCCTCCTGTAAGGGGACTGTCTGTCAGCAGCTCCGGCAATTCAGCGCCCAAAGTGCTCCTTGCTCTGTAGCCTAATTGAGGAAACAACTCTTCTTTAGGAGTGTTAACATTGGCATCCACTACCTCATTCCAGCTTATATTTTAGCAAATAATTTCTCTTTCCTTTCACCAAATTCATCCTCAGTGGAAATTAGAAATATATATTGCCATACTCTTGAAAATTCCTGAATAAATCAAGGGCTGGGCGATTTGAATTTACAACAGCGCTATCCATCACTCCATGAGACCCACAAGACTTAATCCTCTGTCGTTCTTCCATCTGAAAGTAACCTTGGGGATTAAGTACTACTGAGTATAAAATCACCTCACCTTTCTTACCAAAAATATTCAAAACATGACAATTTCACCGACATAAATATATCATTCCAGATGCGGAACATTTCTACCCATTATTTGCGTTGTACAGATTTTGAGACTGTAACACGAAAGAACATGCATAGTTTCCACAACCTCTCACTCCTCCCAAAATTCCCTGTTTAATGATTTTGGTTTTGAAATCGCAAACCTCAAAATGTTAAGACACTGCTTGCTGGAGTCACCTGGGTAGAAGGCACAGGGATTTGAATGGGGCCTGGGCAGATTTAAACATCAACTGCAGAAAATGTTTGATGTTGTATCTCAATTAAAAAAGAAAAGAATAATTTTGTAGTAGAATTCTAGCTTGATAATTAACTGCCAAATGCAGGAATTAAAAAATAAAGATGCAAACAAAGGAAAAAATCAACTTCTGGTTTTTTGAGGGCTGGTTAAATAAAAATTTTTAAAAGTTAAACTGTAAGTTAAAGCTCCTTAAAAAATAAATGTGTCCATAAACAGCAATTACTATGGGGCAGAAAAAACCTATTATTGTCCCAGACCTCCTATGAGGGAAGGACCACCTGCTTGTGCTCTTTGCCATGGTGTAAATTTTAAAATGGACTCAAAATGGCTCAGCAGATCCTAATTCATATTCAATGATAACCATGCATTGAGTTCAAAATTCACCAATAATAATGTCAGTAAAACCGTAGCCAGAATTATGTGCAGAATTAGGGCTCCAGCCTGGATGAAGTCTGTTGTAGTCTCTGCTTATGTTATTTTCCTTTCTGGGAGAAAATCTTCGTCTGGAAAAGGAATTAAAAACTGCGTGTCTTGTAATGTAAAAATGGAATAAACATCAGAAGACGTGAGGAAATTAAGCAAGAGAAATGCACAGAACTTTAAGTAGAGTTTTTCATGGAATTCCCTGTAACTTCACATCACAATAATTATACTTCATAATTTTACATAGTGATAAATAAATATTTTCCCCAGAAAAAGTAAATATTATTGTTTCTTGAACTCTATGCAAAAGAAAGAGGGAAATATCTAAAATGAAAGCCAGGCATATTTTATGTTGATTGCAGTAATAAAATCTCAACCTCTGCAACCATCGGAATCAATGTTACTGTAGGGGTCTGACCCAGAATTCACTGGAGTCTAGGGAGAGATTTGTCCTGACTTCAATGGGCTTTGGATTAGGTTCTGCAAGAACAGCCAAACCCTGCAAAAAATTTGTTCTGCCAAGTTCAAAACTAGATCTTTGAATACAAATAAAACTGAACCTCAATATCATCTCTTCTTGCAATAAATTCTTCTAAGTTCATTGGGTAGAAGGAGCTGAGATTTCACAATACGTAAAAGCTCCATTTCCCACATTCCAACAGAAATAAAGAAACCTGATGGGGCTTTACTGGTTCCATCTTTTCTGTTCTCCAGGGAATACTGAAGACAAGGCTCCTCACTCGTTGGTGGAACTCACTCTCCGTTCCCACGTGAAAGCTGGTAGGAACCTCTGCCGCAATTGCAGTTCTCAGGGTGGGAGAGGGATGAAAAATGCATCCTTCTCTTATTTGGTTTCCTCAGAGATTATGGATATAAGTCTCATGCCCAGATGGAAGAGATGTTTTTTTTTTTTTTTATTTTTTACCCTCTCCACAACTTCTTGGCTCCCATCACTGGCTTGGAAGTGAGTTTTATTTATTTGGGGGAAGGTGTAGGCTGGACAGTTGCGGTCGTATTTCATGTGTGCGCAGTCCCATGACTTTAATTGCTCTGGTTTTTTTCCTCTCATCATTTCCCTACTGCATTCACTCGTCACTGCGAAGCCAATAAATCCCAATAAATCCCTTGGCTCTGTAGCATATTGAATGCACTTAGAGTCCTCCAGAGAGGACTGGCCAGCCATCACACCTCCCCGACTACTTGCTGTCTGCTTCGTTCCCGTCTGGCATTTGCAGCCCAAGTGCTGAACTGACACAGCCACAGAGATGGGCTCTGGCGTGGCTGGCAGGTGTTCAAATGCAGGTTTATTTCAATATTACGGCCCTGATAGATAATGTGGGTCAAGGGATTCTGGGGGGATGGCTAGTCTCTCTGTTGCTGCTGGTGTGAGGTTTAGGGCTGGGTTGGAAAAAGAAGGATCTTCAGCTTTTAATAGCTTTTTCATTAGTTGAAGAGTAATGTGTATCATTGCACCAGAAAGATTTTTCTAAATAGCTCCTCCTATGGTATTCCTCTGCCAATAATACTTTAAATTAAATAACATCATGAGAACTCAGTCACCTGGCTCACCATAACACACAAAACAGTTTTATTTAACCAAAACAGGGACTTTTCCTTCTGCTTCATGTGTCAGTTAAGTCTGAGCATCATCTGTCCTCTTATCATATATGAAAACTTCTGCAAAGTAGCAAACTGCAAGGAAACTCGCAACAAATCTTTCTGTTTTCAGGAGAACCTAATACTGACTTTTCTTCACCTGTATCTAACAAGACAACATCTTGATTTTCTCTAAAAATTTGAATATGTGAAGACACTATGGAAAAGCAACACTTGGTTTCTTCCCCCTCCTCTTCATTCATTAGCTGTGACTAGAACACATAGCACACATTCATTCAGATTAAATTATTTTGGGGGGAAATAAAATGAAACGTAAGCAGGAGAGGCTCTGTGTAAGTCTTGTGTGTTATTTGGTAACAGAAATGTGTCAGGAGTATGACAAGTCAGTTTTTGTGAGAAAACCCATTGTCATGACTATTATTTTAGTTGACTTCAGAAACATGTAGAAAAATAAATCCCACACAGGGTCTCTTAAATGTATGTATTACTGCAGGTCCATAAGCCAATATAATACCTGGATTCAGCAGTCATAATCCCTATATTTTTTCTGTTATATATATGCATATGAATACATACACACACATAATTTTTCTGTTTTAAACACAGGTCATATTTAAGCTTCCTTTCTGTGTGTCAGGACAGATGGATTTAAGTCACAGCAACAGTAAATATAATGTTTCTGTCTGGCTAACATGAACAAATATCTCTGCGTGCATTCACGAGTCGACTTCAATACACTCAGCAGAGCAGCTCAGCAATTTTACCAGCTCTGATGTAACACAAATTTAAAATATATGGTCAGTTGCTAAAGAGCTACAGAACAGATGACTCTTCCCAGCTAATGTATTCACTGTCAACTTCCTCCAGTTTAGTTGCCGGCTAGTTTCTCCTATCCATCAAAGAGGTTTTCATTAAAACTGATTAGCTGCTGAAAACAGAGTGAAAGGAGACCCCAATGATTTTATTCCAAAATTAGCTGCTTTTTCATTTTCACGAATGTGTCATTGATTTCACTCTGTACATTGATTTCACAACTCTTTACTTCCATTTCAAAAGCAGAACCCAGCCATTACATACAAGCCAAAAAAGGTGGAAATAATGGGAGAAGAATTCTGATTATGAGCATATCCCCTCACTTTCCCAATACATCTGTAGTAAATTTCTGTTACTTCCAAAGTCTGATTAAGAGCTTTTTCTCCCAAGACCTACATATTTGTATTACCAAGCATTAAAAAGCACTGGAGACTTTTTTTTAACCCCCCTGGACAAGCCTTACTCAAGAGAAGGTATAAGCATCAGTTTGAAGGCACTTTTCAGACAGCCCCAGGAGAACACTGAGGTACCCAGGGCTGCTCCCTGCTAATGCTGCCGGTGCTACCTCACTGTTTGGGGGTGCATAAGAGGGAGGGAAGTATTGTACTTTTCAGAAACAAGAGATTTGTTGTGCAAAGAGCCAGAGAAGAGCAACCTCTTGACAGCAGCTTGCTTCTTCCCTGGCTGTATCACCCTGGTGCAGTAGTGGTGTATCCTGGCTGCAGCTGCTGCTCAGCACTGGCCCTAACACATGGAAGTAGCTCCATGCAGTAATTTGCTCAGAATTAGAAAGAGGAAACTCAGAAAGACACAGCAGACAGAGGTGATGTCCAAATGTTTGGAGAAAGAGAGCTTCTTATGGGGACTGAATTTTCTGTAACTTGGTTTGCTGTGAAGATTGCTGATTCACTGACTTTTATTATTTTAATATGTCTCTGTAAAACTAACAATTTATTAGGAGCCAAATCCGCAGCTGGAATAAATTGTCTGATTTATCAGCCTACCTTCACGACACCCTTTTTGCTCTGGCCTTTAGTGTTAAATCCCACTTCAGCCTCATCAGTAAAAGCCTTTCCCAAGTTTAAGTGCTGGAGGTACAGGGAGGAAAAGCTTTTTCCTGTTGTTGCTGATACTGCTCAGAGGCTTAGCATGGATTTTTC
The DNA here is from genome assembly GCA_013397775.1 of Eulacestoma nigropectus. NCBI lineage: Eukaryota > Metazoa > Chordata > Aves > Passeriformes > Eulacestoma > Eulacestoma nigropectus. The sequence goes on from VZTE01005202.1 coordinate 543,451, forward strand.
AGGCTAAGGATTTAATTGCAATGTCTAATCTGAGTTGTCTTTAAGTCTTGGATGCTGTTCATTAGACAGATATTTCCTGCTGCTTTTTTCCAAAACTTAAGCGTCACAAAAACAAGACTGCATAAGGCTGGAGCCTCGAAAACCCGCTCTAGGCAGCTCGGGGAGACAAGGGTGTTCTTAGAGGAGATCTCTAAAACCTGAAAACAGTGCTTCTAGGAATCTTTGCCAAAGCACTTTGGAAGTTTTTTCTACAGATGTGACAAACAGGAGGATGTGACTGAAAGAGATTGAGAAACAAAAGGTTCAGGACATGAGATGCTTTTACCCCAAGTAGCCTGACCAAGTAACAAAATAAGTATAAGATATTTGTTTTCTGTAGTGTCCACTGTGTTGGAGGTGCTTTTCCAAGGCAGGAAAGTGCAGCTCCTGCCCAGAAACCCACTGTATCTGTCTCCTCTGCATGGTGGGAAAATTTCTCTCTAACACGTACCTCTGCAGGGCAATATGGTTAAAACAGTTTTGTCACTATTTCATTCCTTTTTACACTTCAAATGCTCATAAAAAATGGGACCAAAAGATGTGTATGAAAAAATATTGCCTGACACATAAGCGGGCAATTATATCTTTCTGTATTAGGGTGTATTCAGAATTTTCCGCATTTATTTTAATCATGATTTTATATAACAACATGCAATAAAACGTCAGTTTACTTTAAATTTTATTTTTAATAACAAGCAAAAATTAACTTGATAAACTTATTTCTCTATCTGGATTGTGAAACGCTGCATATATTCAAGAATTATTTGGCAGCCAGTCAAATCACTAGCAGAAAATCCCTTATTTTTCTAATTTGCTTCAAAAATCTGAAATCAAGTTCTTTCCATATTCGCTTTTTGCAGTGGAACACATCACTAATTCCAGATGAGTCTCACAGGTATTTGGGGTATACTGAGTGTACTTTTAATCAATGGGTGTAAACTGAGGTATTTGACATTTTAAATCATCCAGCACACAGGCTTTATTTCTTAACTTTTTTCCATGTAAAGCCCTTTAAATCTCCTTTTTTGTGCCCTTTCCCTGACATTTTTCCTCCCACAGTTTCATAGTTTCTTAAAGATGCTGTGTCTCTCTGCATTTGAGAGAAAAATCATAATTCCTGTGGATTTACTGTGGTATAAATGGTGGGAATATCAGATTTAGAATATCACCATCTCTTCTCAAGCTACTGTCCTTCATCCTCCCTAATACTTTGGAAATTACACTGTTTTCTGCGGTTAAGTCTTATCCATGTTCCCATTTGACGCAGAAACAAACAAACCCCAGTTATCTCTGGTGAAGCCCTGCAAATTACAACCTTCCAGCCCAAAATGATAACTTAATCTTCCAGGAAACAGCACAGACAGAGAGTATTTGAGCTTTGGGGAATAGTAGCTCAGTGTGGCATGTGAAGCCAGAGCTCCATCCCTTCACATGTCCTGGACCAAAAGATATGTGAAGGGATGCAAGGGCTGAATAATTTTGCTCCTGATTTTCACGTTGATTCACACAGAAGGGTCTTAATGCATCTGGCCTCAGATTTTCACTCTTGAAGATCCCTCTGACATAAAAGCGGGGTTAATTTTCCACTTTCAGCACAATAAGAATGTTGGATTATAGTGTTAATGAGGCAGGTGTTGGTACCAGCTCGAGGAGGCTGAGGAGGGGATCCTCGATGGTTGTTCCTATGCTGTAGAGGAACAGCTTTCTGCTCCTGTTACTCCGGCTGTTGGTTAAAAATCATGCATCCCTGAACTGAGGGAGGGAAATTGCAGGCGCTCGGCCGGCCCTTCCTGGTGCACAATGGCAGGAAGGCACTGCTATGGTTTCTCTGGGGCCTGTGTGGCCTGATACAATTCTGCCAAAGAAATACAGCGAGCGTGTGAGGCAAAGCCACGTACAATTCGTGAGCTCTGTGTTAAAGGACAGATACTGCTGGGTACGTGAGCAGCTGTGCTATGAAAATGTCTTGTCTGCTGGTAGTAAATGCTGATCAGTCCTCAGCATCTCCATGCATAAAAGCCATTTGCCTGTAGCAAATGACCATTAGTCTTATGTATTCATGTTTTTCTCTTCCATCATGTGTCATCATATTGAACAACTCTGCCTGCTACTGGGACAACACCATACCATGGCTGAGAGAGTTGGGGGTGTTCAGCCTGGAGAAGAGAAGGCTCCAGGGAGACCTTAGATCCCCTTCCAGTGCATGAAGGGGACACAGGAGTGCTGGAGAGGGACTTTTTACAAGGGTCTGGAATAACAGGATGAGTGGAAATGGCTTTAAACTGACAGACAGCAGTTATAGATTGGATATTAGGAAGAAATTCTTCACTGTGAGGGTGGCGAGGTCCTGGCACAGGTTGCCCAGAGAAGATGCCCCATTCCTGGGAGTGTTCGAGGCCAGGTTGGATGGGGCTCTGAGCAATCTGGTCTAGTGGAAGGTGTCCCTGCCCCTGGCAGGGGGTTGGAACTAAACAATCCATAATGTCCCTTCCAACCCAAATCATTCCATAATTCTTGCTAATTTGAGAGCTCATAACACTTCAGATCACAGATGCAAGTGATTTCCGGGGGGGGGTCAAAAAATATCACTGAAACACCCAGAACAAGTCAAATGATTCCAAATCCTTTCAAGTCTCAGCCCCCTGCTCTTTCTGACACAGTGACAAATAGTATGTGGTCCTGCAATTAAAATTACTACAGAGACAAAGCAAACAAACCCCAGGGCCTATGAGAAACATCTAATCATGACAGAAAAATTGCACCACAGAAGTATGCTAAACAAAACACTTATTATGAATACCTCAAAAAACAATGACAAATGCAAGATTGTAAAGATCAACAATAAAAATTAAATGTAAAAAACCCTCAAAACAAATGTCTCCTAAATTAATGACAATATTTATAGAACAGATCTAAGCACAGACCTAATATTTAGCTTTATTTAAAATTTGGCTCCCAAGAGAATTAAAAAACCAGCTGGTATTGTTGATCTAATAGCGCCATGTCGTCCCAAGCAGACGGTGTAAGGACTGTGTGAGGTTCAATGTCAACAAGCCATAGACTCGGAAAGATTGAGTTTACTATTTTATTTTATGTTCAAATCTTGTGCTGCGATGAGAGTGGAATTAGATGAAATTCTAGAGCAAATATACAGTTCAAACCCTAATTCATTTAGTCAGTTTAAGAAAAGGGAGAAATAAATATCACCCCACTCGGTACAGCCGGCTGAATGGCGCAGTTCAACATCCGCAGAGAGCATCAGCTGGCTTGGGAACTTTGTCCTTTGGAGTTCACTTTGGTTTTCAGGAGAGATCTGCAAGACTAAATTAAAAGCAACACAGTAATCCTGTTTAGTTCTTCATTAGCCACCTATAGAGAGGAAGCAGTTTATTGTCTGATTTTTGAAAACCTGACAAAAATGGAGCTGTCTAGGTGTTTGTTTGTGGATTATAATGTCTAACATTTGGCAATGGAAATATCACTTAGGATCCTTTCTCTTCCAAATAAACATAATTCAAACCATCAACAAAAAACAAACTCAGGACAGCATTTTGACCTGCTGCAGTTAGCCAAAATGACGATTATCTCCAGTGTGACAGTATGTTCTGTGAAATAGGCTGTTCAGTTACAGCTTTCCACTACCTTTCTACATGCTATACCTTTATTCAGCAGTCCCAAGATAATATCTGGGGCTTGTTCAGCATGAAAAGACCTCCGTGAGAGCAACATGGTCTAGCTGAAGATGCCCCTGCTCACTTCAGTGAGGTTGGGCTAAATGACCTCCAATGGTCCTTTCCAACCCAAACCGTTCTGTAATCAGTGAGAACTAATGAAGACTTTGCAATTGCTTTAGACAACTCCATAAACTGCCAATATATATTTATATTCCCAAATTTACACACGTACATACATTAATATGGTGCTGCTGACAAACTGAAATTTATTTGTTGCTGCCAAAGCTGATTCCATACTGCATGTACCGAGTTGTACAAACCCCTCACACGTCTGGAGCTTGTGGAATGTGTGGGAGGGCAGGAGAGCAGCCAGCCCAGCACACATATGAAAAACACCCAAGAGACTCTTTGATTTGCACAGTACCCAGGCAACAAATATTGGATTAGGGTGACAAATAGGATGAGTGGGTCTGAGCCGTGCCCCTTCCTTCTCATGTTAAGGGAACAAAGCAAAGCGCTGGGAGGGCAGCCTCTGCAACGCCCCAGATGCCTCCCGCCTGGAAGGATGTTTCTTCCCTCCAGCTTTTCCAGCCTGGCCCTTTTCCATCTCATGTGGAACAAATGTCAGAATAATCCTGACACGGAAATCTCTTAACCGCGCTCTAAAATCTGTCTGCACATGGGGGGAAAAGCCCAAATACCTGATACATGCATCAGTATGAGAGTTCCCTAACTGACAGAAACCTGTGGATAAATGCTCTTCCCTGCCAGGAGTGCCTGCCCAGGTACATGCCCCACACTTTGCTACTGATGTGACACACTGCCTGCTGTCAAAATCTATCTAACACGCCCCTTTTTCCTCTTTATATTTATTCTTACTGAGAGCCCATAATCTTTTACTAAGAAGAATTTTTGTAAGAAATAACAGAAAAGTGCTTCCTAAGCCCATTTTATAGGGAAACTTGCTTTTTTTGTTTCCAATCATTGCATATCTTTATCCCCTCCGGAATGATTTCTCGGTGATATATGGTGCTAGATGCTCTTTACCATCAGTTTCTTGGCATTGAATTGCACTCAGTTTAGTTTCCGACACATCCTGTTGAACAATAAAGTTTTTGGAAAAATTTGAGCCCTGACACACAGGAGCTGTACATAAATTTCCTTTAATGTTCCTAACGGCATCTTTTGCATTCAGGAGACCGTTTAATATCATCAGACTTTTTTTTTTTTTTTGACTCTTCTACCTTCTCCTTTTTTGGACCAGATCAGTGAGAGTAGCAGAAACCATGGAAAATCTCTGCGTTACATTTCCTATAATACCCTTGCGAACTGAAAATTTAAACTTTTTTTGTTATCTAAATAGGGAAATGGCTTCTAAAATAGCTTAGAAACCTGGGTTTTGCCTTCATTCTTCTGCCTAAAAGTCATGGATTTAATCCCATTTCAAAAACAATTGCTGTTGCTTATGGGAATGACCTGAAATTTCACTAAAAGTCATTTTTTCAGGTCTGACAATAATTTCAGTGTATGTCAATCTAGAACCTGACATATTTGCTGTAAGATGACAGAGAAATTAATTAGGGTAACCCTAATTCAGCCCAAGCACTTGACTTTACAACACAGGGCAAGCCTCTGAGCCAGATCCAGCTCCAGCCTGGTGTCATGGAAGATGTTTCCACACGGCATTTTGCTGTTCTCTGGACAGCTGGCACCATGCCTGCCCCCTGCACACTAAATATTTTTAATATCAAAGGTCTCCTCCTCCTTGCTAGATGTTAGACCACGCAAAACCCTACATTTGCTGCACACACTTCTAATGCATAATTTAAAAAAGATAAGCTAGCATGTTGCCTGTGAGCTGTAATTAAATCAGTAATTCCTTGTGGAGTTCTCATTAACTCGTAACAGTAGGAACAGCCGTAGCCCGAGGTAGTCCTTCCTGCCTGCAGTTTTATTTTGTTTTGCTGCACATCTGCTTCCTATTGTGCCTTTTAGTACTAACACCTTGAGCATGAATGGTTCCCCTAGGCTTTCTGGCTGGCCACCTTGCGATTGTTTTTCTCCTTTAAAAAATAATAGTGAAAAAAAAAATCCCCTGACCTAAATGTTTCAGTTCTCCACAGAGCACTACTGTCTTCACTGAATATTTGTGATGTATTTACACAGTTAATCCTTAATGACAGGAGTTCAGTGTTTCCTCGTGAGTATTGCTGCACATCATACAAGAAATACAATTTTAGATTTTTTTTTTGTTTGTTTTGTGTATAAACCATATAATTTCTTGTCTAAGATCCTGCACATGTTTAAAGGCAGGATGGTCTAGCAATATAAGCTGATTTCCAGAGATCCAGGCTCAATTCTCTGCCCCAACACAGAGTTTACCTGAAGGCAGAATGGCAGAATTTGCCTTTTGCCTATGTTTAGGTCCATGTTCCCTGAAAAAGGTTAACCTGAAGTTTGGCAGTGGTGACTCAGCAATGAGAAGATGGAGAGTGTGGTGCTTCCCAGGGCATGCACAGCCCTCTGGGCTGGCCAAAAAGGAGCAGAGGAGCAAGGACACATCTGAGCAGCTTCCTCCGACACTGGTGTCTGGACTGGACTGGACTGCAGGGAGGTGTTCAATGCATTAATTCAATTTCTGTCAGAGATTACTAACCTGTTTGACCATCCACCCTCTTCAGCAGTGGATAAGAAGATAGTTCTGGATGAAGACGGGCACGTTTCAAGGCAAAGGCTGCAGCAATTGCACAGCATGTTGAAGATCCTCTGGCTGGTGCTGTCCAAGCTCTGCTAAGACCTGCAGATGTTTTTGCTAACACCAAGAAATTGGCTGCTGGGCTTTCTTCACCTTTCTATTGAGCAGTTTTTCATCATAAAAAAGACAGGTTTGTACCCAGAAAAGAGAATAAGACTTAATACAACCTCATAGGACACTCATTAGAGAAACCAGAGTCATGAACAGTAGTTGTTACCCTAAAAAGTGTTTACACTTTAGCTGAGAATTTAATGGAAAAATACATTGACCTGGTTTAAGTGCTTCTGCACCCATGTGCTATGAAAAAATACGACAACTTTGTATGTCCTTCCCCTTTTGCAGGCATTTCTGGCTTGCTTGTTAATTAAAAAAAAAAAAAAAAATTATCTCAGGTCACTCCTCACATTTTTAACTTTGGCAGAGTTTGCACTACAGACAGAGGACTTTCAGAATCTGCATATAGCATTTCATATCAACAACCAAAGCCAGAAATGCTTTGGACTGTTCAGAAACTATTTATATTTTACAGATATGGTTTTCACACACTTACTATTTAATTGCATTATAAAAGCATCCCTCTTCTGTCAGGGCTGGTTGAAAAGCAGGCAGTACCCAGATGTTCTGCTCTCTGCCAGACTGTGATGCTTATGTGGGCGAAGCAGAGAAGCACTTCACTTCCAGACAGGCACAAATTGCATCTGTCTTGTCTTTGTTTTTATGAGGTCTACTATATCAAACAGGATATGTCGGAGGCCCCAAGTCAAGTACACAACTCACTTTATGCAAATGTTTATGAGCATGACTGAGTAGGAATGGCTTTGCCATATTAGGAGCTAGGAAAAGGGAATAGTTCGAATAGCACATGTCCAAAATCGTGAAGATTTAACTACAGATGTCTCAGCAAAACTCTTGAAAGGAAAACAAAAGTCCAGATAGGAGCAATGTTTATCGATAAAGTTCATGAACTCATTTGTCCCTTAAAGAGAGGCAAAAAAAAGAGTCAAAATATATTTATAAGGGGGAGAAAGGGGAAAATGTTTTACTTTAAGATCACAGTGGTCAGATTATGTGCATTTTAATACACTGTGCTCATACAAAAATGTTTTTCATAAAAGGATAGAGTCTTTCTAACAAAGTGCCCCCTACAGTAGTTTGTTTCTTTTTCTGTCATAAATTCCTGATAAACTTAAGAAAGCAAGATCCTACAGATAGTGTGGCTGCCCAACACCAAGGCTTTCAAAAGGATGCCAAACTTGCACGGTTTTCCAGGCTCCATTTCCCCTTCGTTTGCCACTTCCTACACTACTGTCCTCTGCTATCTGCATGAGGTGCCAGAGCTTTGTGCATCCCACACCAGCAATGCTGTGAGGTGATGGATAAAGCACAGACTCGTGAAAGCAACTCTCAGCTGTTTTATAACTTTTTTTGTGAAACATTACTTGGTCAAGAAAGAACTTTTCCTTGGCTTAACAGAGAAGGAAGACAGGCTGTAAAATAGAATTCAAAATATATCTCGCTTTCTAAAAGAGTCTTTTCTACTAGTCCCTCCCTCTGTCAAAGTAGCAAAGTGCCAAGTTAGGAAACCTTTGTCCAGAACACCTTGGGTCTGGCTGGTTTCCATTTGTAAATCACAATAATAGAAACATTGCAAAAAAAAAAAAAGGGCCAACAAGCTCACAGTTAAAGCTGGAACCTGCCAGGTAGCGAGTTCTGGTCCCAGTGGTCTGTGAGCACTGACCCAATAGTTCTTCCTTTTCTTTCCATCCCATTCCCAATTGCCTACTGCTTCCGCCCAACTCTTTAGTTCTGAAAACTAAACATCAGCCACCATCTCTACCAATTTAGCCCTCAACCCTTTCTACCTAATAGGCCTCAAATTCGCCATACTTTTGCAAGTTCTCCTTGAGGGTGCATTTCTATTCCCCCGAACTTCTTTATCTGACCAACGATTCCAGATCATTACAAAATATCTTCTAAGAGATATTTGGCCTCTTAGATGCTGCCAACTCTTATTTCTCTGAAGCTATTTTATTTAGTTTGATTTCCATTGCACTTTTTGAAAGCTTTTAGTTACAGAAACTTCAGAGCTTTTCCCATTATGTTTGGTATTCGAGCCCCCAGGCCTGCAAGTAAAACGATACATGAAGACATATTCAGATGTTTCCAGACTTAAATTCTTGTGCAATTTCCTAGAGTTTAGAGCAAAAAATTTATTTTACATAGCTTTGTTCACTAATTTCTTGTATCAACGGCCTGGCTACAGTGTGTTTCCCAGCAGTCTAGTTTGCTTTATCACTTAAACTTGGTGAGTTACTCATGTAATTCTCTGTGAAACAAAGAACCCTACTCTGTAAATATGGCCAATAATGTGTGCCTTGCTCTTCAGGAATCTCACAAACATTAATTATTCTGCATTGACCATACCACACTGGAGAAATAAAAACATTGGTTCCAAGATTTTATTCCCAAGGCTTTCTGATTTTTTTGGCATCCACCAATCGTGTGACAACTCTGAAGTCCCTCAAAGTCTCTCAAGAAGACATGTCAAAAGAACTGTAAAAAGCGAGGCTTCAGAAAACATCTCTTTCGATGTCTTTTCATTTCACTCCTTATTCTTCAACTGGCTATGACATCCTTAAAGGATAAAAACTGAAGATCAACCCCTTTTTCTTCCTCAGAATCTTTTCTAAAAACAGTGTTGTAGTGTAAGCAATTTGGGGATGTTGCACATGCTTTCCTTAAACTTTCTGCCAGTAAATAAATTTAGAAGTTATAAATAGCACATGTGTATATCGAAAGGAGTTTACCCTATAGGCTTCATGTTATGTACAATTTCAGTTGTTTTCTGTACTCAATGTACAGTAGAAAGCAAGTTCCACACAGCGTGTGGTTGATATTCTCAGTTCTGATAATGTATGAGGGAACAGCACTAAATCATTTTTATTTGCTGAAATATCAAAAGGGCTCTAGCTGACATAACACCAGGGAAGAAAGGCTGTGACTCTCAGCGAGTTAAAAGGTACCATTTTCACGGAAGGATGGAAGAGATGAGAAACTCTTTGCCTCCCTCGCACTGCTTTCATTCTCCTCCGCTGCCTGACAAGGCCCTTTTGTTCAGCTAGATGTGGACGGGGAAAACTTGCAGGCTTGCAAGCTTTCAGTAGGGATCAAGCAGCAGCGAGTGCTCAGCAGCACACACGACTGGATGCTGACCTTAATCAAACTGCCTCTTCACAGGCAGCCCCCAGAACCTGGCAAGCTCCGCTTCCAGGCGCTAATTAAAAAGGAGCTGAGCCAAATGTGTTTGCACAAGTGTCACGGTCACACTTCTGTCTTCATGCTCGTTATGTGATCAGCATCAGAACAGCTCGTTGGAAAGGCTTCTCTAAATGCTCCAGGAACCCAGTTCTGGCAATTTGGACGACAGCTACTTCAGCTGCGTGTGCAATTAGGGGATGCATAAATGGGTAGGCGGCTGATTAATTTTCTCCATGCCTGTGAAACCAACGTTGACCAAGCACATAATGGATGCTGAAGGAAAGTGACACTCACTGTTTATGTGTTTCTGTCAGGATGAAAGATAACTCTTCACAACTGCCATGACATGTCTTGGCTTGAAAATCTGTCCTTAATTACGTTCCTGATGCTGCAAGAAACCTCAGACAGGCAGAGTCAATGTGCTGTACAAGAAGAGATCTTCAAAGTTCTGCTCCAATACCTACCCCGTGAAGCCTTTGTAGGGGCTAAGGCCCAGCAGGAAGAGTCCCGGCTATGCTAGATGTGTACACCAGTAAGAGAAAATGCCTCTGTGTCTAGTTTAGTACTGGAAGAGTGGAGGTTCAGGTTGTAAGAAAGGTTTTTTAGATCCTCCTGCCTGCCCCAGGTAATTTCACCTAGCAGATACAGTGTGAAATGAATGCCTAAATTAAAAAGGACATTATAAATTGTCACATCATTCTTATTTTCAGAAGTAGCATGACTGGCCTTGGATTTTAGTCACAGATATCATAAATTTCACTTACCTTTCCTTACTGGTGTCTGCAACTGCTCCTTCTGTGCAGGGCATGTTGGGACATTTCATTTTTAAGAAAGGTATTTCTGTGAATTACAAAAATCAGACCTTCATCTCTGTGGCAGGCTTCTAAAGAACCGACACCAAGCTGCGTAAGGGGGTGTGAAAGGAGCTCACATCTTGCCACTGAAAAATGTGGAAAGGTGGATGGATCACTGCTTGTCCAGTCCAATCTGACACCTCTTACATTAAAGCATATTGTAAGTAAAAACTGTCTTTGATATAGAGATTTAAATCTGAAGGTAAACGTGTTGTACTTTAATCCGTGGGAGACCAGGTCCCAGTAACACCCTATTTAGAGGACTCTTGATACACAGCCTCAAAGTGGAAGAAATACTCATATATCTCTTAGTATTTTAAAAAAAGAGAGAAAACTACACGATGAATGCTTATTTTTGCTGCACTAACAGTGCAGTTTCCTGATGGTCCTTTCAAAGGTGAAAATTCATCTTCTACAATTCATCAATTCTAATTAAGAAACAATTAGGATACTGACCACCAGGCAGCTTCTGGAAGAACAAACACAACTTCTTCCATCCGTCCATCCATCCATCCATCTGTCCATCCATCCATCCATCCATCCATCCATCCATCCTTGCCTTTAGAACAGCTAATTATTACAGCATTGGAGATGCATAACTCTGACAATAGGAAATAATGGGGGAGAGTATAAGGATACGAGTGATGAAAAGACAAAACCGCTCAAGGTTTTGTATTCCTTTCAGTGAATTTTGTGATTCTATGGATCTCATGGGCAAAAAAGAAGATTTACTGTGATCCTCACCTGAAGCCCATACTTTTGAATAGCCAGATTTTCGAAAAGCTTTCCAGTAAGAGTTTCTGTTGTCTCAAAATAAGCTCGGAATGGGCACTTTATGCACCATGGAATGGAAGAACAGCTTAAAAATACTTTTTGGTAGGATCTGCGAAGTTACTCTGAAGAGTAGACATCCAGAAGGAGTTTGTACAAACTGGCTAAAACAACTGCCAGTAAAACTGAAGGCAAATGAGATCACTCTGCCTTCTGTATATGGCACTTATTTTATAGAACCCTTATTTTGGATGTTCCTTAGAGAACTCAAAATATGTTTTATAGGCTCCTGCTCTCCGTCCTTCTTTTGTGAAGTCCTGCACCACAAAACCATATGAACAGACTTCAGAAAAACACGCAGAGACACGAGCGAGCCTCTTTTCCAAGCAGTACTTAGTAATTAGGAGCACCACTGCACGGACCATTAGAACAGTGATTGAGATTGCAAAGGAGGATCATGGAAAGACCCAAACTATGTGGATGAGAACCAGGTCAGGATGTAACACATTCCTAGCACTGAAAGCAATGGCTTGTTGGATCCGAAACCTGTAATAAACCCAGCGCCAACTGTTGCAGCAGACTCCAATCTGGAGCAATACATCTATCTTAAATAAATACCTTGTGTGGGAGGGGGCAATGCATATGTTTTGGTTATTTTTCCAAGGCAGCTGTTGCTAGACAGAGACTCTGAGTGCCCTGAGAAGTACCCTGGTGCAAAAATATTTGGTAGGTGAAGAGGTCAAAAGTGGGTGCCCTTTAACAGAGGAGGGCTCAGTTTATCAAGTCACCCTGCAATTTGTCATCATGACATCGTTACCCCACTACATCTGTTTTAAACCCTGACGTACTGTACACAACACATCTACATGCAGTGATTTTTTTTCCCCAATATTTTGTACTGTATATGCATGTTTATAAACTTAAAGACAGACTCACAAGGAGGAGTCTGCTCTTTTTTTGTTTCATTCTCCAGAATCACTTCCATCAAGCACACAACAGACACTGGCAATGTTTGTGTATATATCCAGGTTGAATATCAAGAAATTAAGTAAATTATTTGTTTTTTCACGGTATTCTTAGATTGCCTGCAGCCATGCAGGTTTCTCCCTGTTTGTATGTAAACATCTACGTCCACAAGCATAACTGGAACTGAGATTCTCCTTTTGGCTCTTTGTCTCAGGCCTCCAAGACTGAGAAGCCAATTTTCCCCGTAAAATGTCTTAGATCATCACAGAATGCCCTGGGTTGAAAGGGACCTTAAAGATCACCCAGTTCCAACCCCCTGCCATGGTCAGAGACACATTCCGCTGGACCAGGTTGCTCAGAGCTCCATCCAATCTGGCCTTGGGTGCTTCCAGAAATGTGTAGTTGTGGATTGATAATGCCAGCTTATCCCAGGACATTCCAAGAGAGGGGACTTTGAAAGGAAAATGGGTGCTCCTCTTTCAGCTCTCGGTCGTTTTGCTGACTTGCTGAATGTGCTTTTCTTTTACAAAGCAATTGGACAATAATGATAAGAAATTACCAGATGCCACTGAGTCGCATAAAACCCACTAACCCAAAGAAATATTGGAAGACATTATTTTCATTTCATTTGATTACAGGGTGAACTTTAAAATGTGATCTGCACAGAGAAAAGTCATCACTACTCAGATGACCAGGGACAAGTGAGAATGTTTGCTTCAGAAATGTGAACCAAGCAGGGCTCTCTGAGAGGACATTTTGGCCTTTAAAAAAGAAGTAATTTACAGATTGATGATAACTAGGCACAGTACTGACATTAGCTCCCAGACACTGCTAGACAATAAGAAAGTACAGGAAATTCATAAGTCGGATCTTTCTCCTCGGGGGATACCCTTTGTCTGACCTGGAAACCACACACTCAGCCCTGTCCAAAAAGGAGAAGATTAGTCACTGGTAGGTGGGCTCTCAGCCCTACCTTGCAGGAGCCTGATGACAGCCTGTCAAGGATGGGTCCTTGTCTAGAGGGACTTGGCTTCAAAACAAAATATTGCAGTGGGAACTTTACCATTTGAGCTCCCTTATACCTTCTGTCTAAAAGCAGGACCACATACTCAGGCAGGATGCAGAATCATCATCCGTGGAAGCAACAGTTCCCCCCCCTTTAACCATTAGTGTGTGACTGTGAGTTCAATGATCTTCTTAGTAATCTATATCTCATCACATTCTCATTAACATTGAATCTGAGAAATCAGGAAATAATAAGTGGCCATTAAATTACTGTGAACTCCTAAGTGCTATGCCTTTGTAGGGTGTCTACTTTGTCTCTTCTAAATTTCCTGTTAATGGAGAAGAAAATCCATCGATACATTAACTGGATTAGCATAGTCCCCAGATTTTTTTCACTTTGACTGTATGAGTAATATGGTTTGGATTTAATAAAAATAGTTATTCTCTGCATTTCTGGTTATCTCTGTATGCTGGTTACACACCACCAGCCTCAAAAACTTCCAGTATCACTGCTTCAGCTTCATTGTATGAGGGAAGCATCCACCCTCAAACTATTTTTAAGTGCGTTTTTTCTCTACACTTCTGGGCTTCTCTGCTCCTCACCCATGTTTTCCAGCTATTTCCTCTGCTCATACTCATTCTCCATCCCACAGTAGAGTAGTCCCAATTCTGCATAGCTAAGCAAACAGGCATTTGGGGTCAGAGTAAAGTGCAAGAGAATCCAATGTACTGCAGGGACAGCAGTGAAAGCTTCAGCACAAAGGAGCCCTGACAAACAGTGCTGTCTCCTATGGCACCCCTCCTTCTGAGGTCACTCACTCATGACCCAGTGCCAGAGGTGCATCCAAAGGCAGTGGGTGTTAATCATGTTAATCTCCACCCTACGTCCCTGTGCAAGTGGCTCCTTATCCAAAATTCTCTCATCGAGCAGGGTTAAGGCAACTACTGAGACTTACACACCTTAAAATGGCAACTTGGGTTTCTCCTCTGAGATGTTCATGGATTTTATAGCAGTTTTCAGCCACCATTTCTCCTTTACTTGAGCTTTCCTGTTTCTCACTGCTGGCTTTCACACTTTCTCCTGTGCTTTTGCCCATGAGCTCTTTTAAAGGGGCTGAATAACGTTTCCCACATGACAAATTGGCAGCACTGGATCATTATTATTCTTTAGGTTAAACAAACAGTTTGGGTAGGGAACAGGTCTAGGTTAACTGAGGTAACAAGAGGAAGGAGCAGAGCTGCTGCTGAGCCCAAACACTTGGTGGGTGGCATTTGCTTGATTCACTATTGCTGTTTCGAATTGCATGGAATTGGCAACCCAAGTGTTTTGCAATCAGGAATCAGGACCAAAAGTCTGTGCAGTTTTGGCACTGAGGTCACAAGTTAGAGTTTAGGCTGTTTCGTTTTTTTTTTTTATTGTTTTCCTCCTTAGATAGGAGATCTAGCAATTTATTGTTGCTTTTTGTTTTTCTTTCTTAAGTGGATCTGCTTTTCTCGCAACCATTTGGCTTTGCAAGTCAAGGCTTGGATAGAAACACCCAGAAGTGTGTTTCTACACACACTTCTGTGCAGAAGTGCAGAAGATCTGTGATGCCACTAAAAGTCTCAATCTGTTCCAAAGGGGACTTTCCACTTGCAGCTTGGATAGGTCTCTGTGGAAAGGTGAGGCATCACCTTCTTTTCAGGACTGCTCTGATCTCACCATCTGTTTATTTGGGCGAATCTCGCAGGATTTATCTCAGTTATTGCTTTGCACAGGGACAACCTAATAAAAGGTACAGCTTTCATATTAGGCAAATCTTGGTGTGTGGTACGAGACCTGCTGCAGTGTCTGGGCCAGAAGGCAAAATTTCATCTTAGTCAGGCTTTTCCAAGAGACAGGTAAGTCCCTTGGTAACTGCAAGGGGGAATGGTTGAATTTCATTGTTTGTACAGAAGCCCATGCCCACACTTTTAAAGTAAACCAACCTAGATCCCCACAGGGTCTCTCAGACTGTTTACTTTTAAACTCCTGGAAAATCTGGGGTGGTAGTTTAATTGACTTGTTACCTTACTCTCCTGGCAGCTCCTTCAGTATCTTTGCTCACTATAGTGTTGCAAAAAGGAAAACAGGAAAGAAAAGGAAAAAAAAAAAAAAAGAAAAATTCAATCCCATAAAGATAACACAATAAATGTTGCATCAGCAGTTTTCTAAAAGGATTTTGTTGTTATCAAAACTGGCAGACATTAAACAGACAGAGTCTCAGAATAATTGATATGGGCATGGGGGTAAGCATTTAGTCTCCCGGTAGGCCAGCCACCTGTGCAAACAACACTCCCAACTTCTATTTCTGCTGCTGGCTCCTGAACAGTCAATTATTTAGGGCTTTCCAGAGATTTCAGTGGTAGAGAAAAAAAATATCCAGGCCTGTGTTTGAAAGGTAGCTTTATCAGCATAGCTCAGTCGTGCAATTACAGCCTGTCTTTGTTCCTCTGTAGGTGACCGCAGGTTCCAGCCAGACCACTCTCTTTTGTTTAACTTTTGGGGAGTAGTGGTAGCACCATTCATAATGTTCCCATGTTCCTCATACCCTGCACAGTCCTTCCTACCTGCAATCTCCTTGCACTCACTGCAGGAGAACAGGATGGATTCGGAGAGACACAGAGCGTTTTATCCCTTCCTTTCCTCCCAAAAAGAGATTATAAAAATTCCTGAATAACTTATAGGTGGGTTCAGTAATGACTAAATACCATGGAAAATAAACTACTTGGAAAGACCTTTTCCTGTAGTTGAAGCTTTCCTGAGCCATCCTTCGAGAATGCACAATTAAAGAAGGAAAAGATGAACAGGTGTATCTCACTGAACTGGATTAGACATTGGTGTACATGACACATGTTTTTTAGGTAAGGCTAATAATAACAAAAATAATAATAATAAAAAAAACTAAAAAAAGCTATATTTCCTCCTATTTTGGGAAGAAATAGAACCACTAACTGCTAAATTATACATTGGTTAACCTGGTTTATTATTTCCTAATTGTCTGTTGTAAGGTTTCTTGTACGCATGGCAAAGGAGGATGTTTGATTTCAGAAACCTTTTGATGATCTACATCACGCCTTGTTCTGCTCTCCCATGGGGATTTTGGGAGAAACTGTGCTAGTTTTATTTAATGAAACGAACCATCTTACACAAGCATAAAATAATTCATGTGGGAAAACACATTCCTAAAGTGATGTATAAAATGTTTGGCTCTGATCTGCTCATTAGCACCCAGGAACGAGGTTTAACTGTCAGTGCTGACAGCTCAGTTTCCAGCAGTGGTCAGGAGATGAAATAGCAAATCATCGAATACGCTCATACAGGCAAATATTTTCCTTGTGTATTCGTCTCCTTCAAGGATTGTTTACAAGTCAGATATTTGTAATTTTACCTTCACTATGTGTTTGGTTTCTCTCAGAATGAATTGCTCCAAATTCTTCAAGCTGTTAAAACACTGATGGCCAGGAGCCACCATTTCTTGTTTTCTTCCTGTTTCATTTGCCCAGTAAGGTTCATGTAAAGTCCCTTTATGTCCTACAAAGTTAATGTTTTCTTAAATGCAAAGTTTTTGTCTGTAATCCCAAAGTTGCCTTAGTGAGTATTTTGGGATCAAAACTGATGCTGGTTTTGACCAGCCAGCATCCTATTACCCTTCCAGTATATTCCTTAGCAGATTATTGACGGCTCACTTAACAAAACAGATTTATCATTTTGTCTTTCTGTTAGGCTCCATATTCTATTCCTTATTTCTTCCTACTATTCCCAGTAACGTTTCTGTCAAATGGCTACATGCCATGTTCTCCTGGCAATATGGCACTTAAAGCTTTGGTCTTAAAGCATCTCCTGTTATCACCAATGAAAGAAATTACACTGCATTATGCAAGCAAAGTTTAAACAGTAATGCAGGGTTTAGACATGTTTTAGCTGCCTAAAATTTGCTTGGTTTTTTTTCATTAACATATTTTTCCCTTGAAACACTGAATCCCTCCCAGCCTAGGGATATTTCTGCACCCACAGCATTCTGGATGCATTTCCCAGGCTCCAGGGGTCCTACCCAATGTTCTGCTGTAATGACCTCCTCACTCCTGGAGATCTTACAGATTCCTTCTGCTCCGTGCTCCATCTATGAAAACAATGCACACAAAAAATGTGTGGTTCTCTAACTTTCCAAACTGTTCCCTCTCAATAGGGGTCTCAAAAGAGCTGTGCTTCCCACCGTGGCTGCTCTTCTGGGGGCTGCCAGCCCCAGCTGAAGTGCTGTTGGACACACAGCTACGGCTGCAGACAAAGGGCTGTGAAACACCACGAGGGAGTTAAACTCTGACTTTCTGCTGAAACTCGGCACAGTTGTTTCCAATAAGCAAGGAAAGCATCAGCTGAAATATCTGTTTTCTGCTAAGAGAGTAAACTAAGATAAAACCTCTCCAGCAAAACTAACCATTATCCACGAAAGTAGAGGGAGGCCAAAGTGCATTGGTTTTGTTTGCTTCATATGTCTTTTTTGGCGGGGGGGTTGGAACATCAGGCAAATGCTAAAGTATTCACAGAGCCCAGTGTTAATAGACATTTGGCATCCATCCTGCATCAGCTGGACTTGTAATCACCGAAGAGATTTACATGGGCCAATCTGCCTTGTGTTGACTGGTCACCATCAATCTTAATACAGGGTGCTGGCTTCTACAAAGTGTCACTCATCCCTGAAGTACATGGTTCTAGGACAGATATGCTAGGAAAAATCACAGTAAGATGAAGATTGAAAATGATATTTTAAAAAAATCACCACACCAGAAGATTCAGTCTCATTTAGATTCTTCATCCCATCACTGATATTGTCCCTCATTAAATGATTGATATTTTAATCACTTTATTGCTAACAGTTCTGTGGTGCTTTGGGTTTGTCTGGTGGGTAAACGAGTACTCCCCTATTCACTCCCTGATGTTTTTGTAAGGGCCTTTTCATGCATTGATGTATGTTGTAAACTTAACACAGCCTGGCTCACTTTAAACTGTATAGTGAAAATACCATGGGTTCATTTCAGAGTCTACCAAATGGAAACTACATCTTTACAACAGATTTTAGCTTACACTCTACCTCTTTCTACCCTCTTTTGAAATTTTATTTTCATTTCTAGGCTTCGTGTCCCGTTAGTGATTTTAGAAGACATGGCGTGTCTGCACCTTCCTCTTACTCAAAACTCACTTTCATGAGGATCCCAAATAATGTTTGCCATCAATACAATTTGTTTTCCTTTTGACCATCAAAACAATTACAAAAAACTAAAGCCCGATGAAACAGCTTTGGATCTGTCTTGTCAATGGCAAAACTGAGACATTCACATCAGTGATTCATACAATTTTCCAGTTACTGGAAAATAAAATGGTCAAAAGCATAAGAAAGCAGGCTTACATGTGGAAAGATTAATTCCTAGATCTACCAAAGTGTTCCATTACACAGAATTGCAGATACGCTACTCCACATAATACTGGCAGATAATTAAAGCTTTGTGTTTGTTGTAGTAAGTGGGACTCTTAATCTCAGGTGTACAAGACTTCCATCTCTTTTTCCTAAAAATAGAGTGGAGGACCTTGAAAGACCTTTCAGGATATTCACTCTCAAGGTTTTCATGTCTTATGTGAACCCTCATTGGGAACTGATGTTCCAAATTCAATCAAAAAGTCCTCCTCAGAGGACTCCAAGCACATAGGCAGAAGCCTTTGTGTCTCTAATAATTATACAGAAAGACCAGGCATTTAAATCAGACTCTGGGAATTAGACTTCATGGAAATCCTTAGCTCTCAGATAAATATCACAAAAGAAAGAGATTTCTACTCCCCATGCCCCAGCTGCAAAATTTGTTAATTCACCTTCTTCCATTTGTGAGGCAGGACTCACTCTTTCAGCTTTGCATACATTCCTCTGCCACATCAAGACAAAAAGATATTAGAAGCACCATTCTGCCATGATTACCTGTGAAAGATATTTTAATTGGATTTAATTGTCATAGTATATTCGCTGTGTCCTCAATCTGAAATGGTGGGCTTAGCCCCTCCCCCAGGGTAGCTAGAGTTAATAAAATAAGCAATCCTTTTCTGCATCCTTATCTGCCATCTGGGCATTGCTGGGGTCAGTAATTCCCTATACCAGTGGAAGCACAGATGGATTTGGGGAATTAAGGCTTCACACAGATTGTGATGTAGATTCCCTCAAAATAGGAGCTTTTGTTTTTAAACAAATTAAGTACCTCCTCCTCTGCTTGGTTACAAAGGCTCTTTTCCAGTATCCAATCACATATCCATGTAATCCTTTTGTTATTGCAGCCTCAGTAACTACCTCACGGGGAGAAATTAAAGCAAACCTCTGTCTAGAAATGGTGGGCAGGGAGGCAGCTTCACCAGCTCGCCGAGGCACCAGGCTGGGAGCCTTTTGTGCAGTGTCTGACTTGACATACGACTCACAATAGGACCACAAATACAATACTTGCTCTATTTTTGCCTTTCTCCCATTATTTCCTCATCATTTGCCCCACTGTGCCTCCTTCCCTGAGTCTCTGGAAAGTGCTTCGACCTGGGAAGGGCTTTTGGAGCAAGATAACCAAGACAGAATATTAATCCTTCATCCATCCTTCACCTGGCAGCTCTTTGCCATCAGCCCTGCTTGAACACCAAACTACTTTCAATGGGCTTTTCCTTCATGTCCCTTCACCACTGAGCTCCTGCATCCAGTGAATGTCACTGGGCACGCTGTGTTTTCAAGGAGCTAATTTCAGCCAGTGTGTGATGTTTGCATGGTTTCCAGAAAACACATGGAACAGAAAATTAGCCATATTTTTCCTGATGATTTAGAGTGGTTATTACATTCTACTTCCATTTCTAATGAGTGCTGAAAAAAACAGCCTTTTTTTTTTTTTATTGTTATTTATGACATCCATGGAACAGAAAGTAAGCCCAGTAGACCAGAAACAACCTCATACTCTTCATTCAAGCTACAAGTTTAATAGCCAAAATGTATTCAAGTCATTAGAAAGCCCAGTAAACTGTTTTTACAGTAAGCTAAAAAAGGTTACAGTCCCCAAAGTTTGCCTTGTTTAAACTACATTCATCACCAGTTTGGAGACAAACATGCATTTAGACACTTTGTCTGGCTGCAGAAGTATTTTCCAGCATCTATTATTTTCTGTCAGCTGACAGCACTGAATCTTCCAAGTATTGAATTTAATGCTGAAAGTAGAAACACTATTCCTGCTTTGCTTTTGCTGTCCCAGTGCACCCTCCAGGCTCCAGCCATGTTGCTAATCCTGGGCTGGGATTCCAGCTGGTGTCGTGGGCAGTGCTGGGGCCCCAGGGAAGGGAAGGTGGCTACCTCAGATGATTCCCTACATCCTTGCTTTTCTAAATAACATTGGCTTCTGCCCCAGCTGGTTGCTCAATTGGTGTAAAGGTAGATTTAGTTTCCACCAGGCCACAGTGAGCCAAGGAAGTGAGCATAGTGGTCATCTGTGATGTTCTGGCCTCGAACTCTGCAGATATTCAGATCTGGGTGAACATGATAATGGTGATCCAATTGCAACTGATTAAGTTAAAGGCTGCAAATTATTTAACCCTACTGTTTGATCTATTCCTAGAAGCCTTATTCAGTATTCTGGGAAGCAGGGTATTTTCTTTTTTATACTTTTCCATTACCTGCTGAGTAAGGAAAGGATTACAGTAATTTCAAATTCCTCTCATTCTTTCTACTGCAGAAGGCTGAGAAAGAAAACTCACCATGGGTGTTTAAGAAAAAAAATCCTGAAAAATATCTCTAAAGCAGAACTCTAAGCTTCAACTATGGGAGATGATAATTTTATGTTTTTGTTGGTATATTTGAAATATTTTTGTATAATTGAAAGCTCTTGATTGAAAATGCAAGGCTGAAAATTAAATTACCGTGATAGTCATCCACTTTCAGAGGTGGGGAAGCATACCTACGCAGGCATTCCCAAAGAGAGATGTTTAGGGTGGTGGTAAACTGGAAATTTAAAGGATGATTCCTCTCTGTACACATTTGTGCAACAGCTGTGATTAAATCTTGTTCGTGAGAGCTCTCTACTGAGGCTGAGAATTATTTTTTCTTGTGGAAAAAGCCTGCTTTGTTCTTCCTTCTCCAGCATCAGCAGCAGACAGCAATAGGAGAGAAGGTGCTGGGCCCAGGGACAGGGTGCCCAGACATCACAGAGAAATCCCCCCGGTCCACTGAACACTTAGTGCCTCTTTCTCAGGACCCCACCTTTTTGGAGACAGAAGAAACTTTCCCACCAGAGAAGGGGGAACATTTCTGGCTTTCAGGTTTCTCTATAGCACGAGGGTGGAAGAAAACCCTCTAGAAGATCCCTGTAGCCATCCAGTCATCCTCCCAGTGGGGTCTTTGCCTGGGGGGGTCATGTTTTAGGCTTTGGACACTAACACACAGACTGATTGAAGCCTTTGGTCTTGACACAGAATACTTGACAGATGCACAATGGCGTGTTTTACAAGTCTGTGCAAGGTGATCTTTTGATCTCCCCTCGGCCTAAGGAGCAAACATATAGGTATGAAAACCCACTGACTCCCCAACACACACCTCCCCCAGTGACCTGCGTGCTGTGAGCAGAAATACCCCAGGCACTGATACTTCACGAGCCTTCAAGCAATTTGAAAACATCACCTACACAATTTTTCCGATCTTTACAAAGAGTTTGAACCCAAAAAAGGGGCGAGGGGATCGTTACTGAAAAATAAAACAGGCGGTGCTTTATGTAACTGCAAGGTGTACGGTACCTCTGCTCTTCAGCTGCACGGTAATCGCTGACTGCTCAAGCTCGTGGAAAATGTTTGAAGCCAAGTTGCATGGACATCCCGTGTTTTTAAAAGGCATACACGCAGTGCTTCCATTTGCTCTAGAGCAACATGGGTGTTGTAGCATGATCTCCTCTGCTCCAGTCGAAACCCCAGCGGAGAAGCACCGCGCTTTTAAAAACAGTCTTAAATGTGGAAGGCTGGCACAAGAGCGTATTCACATGGGATCCATTTCAAACACTGAAAGCGGATGCCCTTTGCACTCATTTGTGTGCAAGGAGTTTTGATTTTAAGGGATTAGGGTGCAGCAAACATATTAATCAACTCAACCATTTGATTGGGCTCCTCACATGATCACCAAGTGTGCTTTCCCTATGAATAATAAGAGAAAATCACCTTTAAAGTGAGCAGTGTATCTAGTATAGACCTCAAAAAAATGCAGACTGTTTCCCCAGTCTTAACATGCAATGAATTTCTCTTTTCTCTTTGGAAATTCTTTAATTATTTGCCTTTTTTCCCCTGAATTAACACTCGATAACTTGATTTGAAAACTCCTAATATCCTCTCCTTTTTCACAAAAGTGTCCATGAAATTACAGGAGTTATTTCTACCTGCTCAGTGGCCTCAGATGATTTCTGTTTGATTCCTGTGAGCAGTTTCAGCTGCAAGCTCTGGTGTGTAAATATCCACCGTTTCAAGCAGAGCAGAGGGAAGGCAGTGCAAGTAGAAATGATGTTTGAGGACTGTATGATTTTCTCTACTACCCAAGCAACAAAGAGAAACAAGAACTGCAATATTTTTATGCCCATGAATTATTCAAATGCTCCAATACTTTGCTTCAGAATAGGTTTACTACACGTTGATGTCTAATAATGACAGTGAAATGGAAAAGGAAGGCTTCCTAATCATATATCTTGTTTCAACTTAAAAAACTGCTTGATTTAATATGAAAAAAGTTACAGAAGCCCATGCTTTCAGAAACAGCATCTAATTTTAGATTTACATGGGTATAATTAAACAGATTTTAACCAGGAATTGCAGCAGTTACAAATGCAGAGCCACAATTCAGTTGCTTACTCGATGCCCACAAACACTATTTATCTCTTAAAAACATTTAATTTTCGACAGAAGCGTACAGACAGGATGGTGTTTGGAAGGTGAACTGATGACTTTTTCAGTTTTTTTTCCCCAGCTGACCTGGGTGACATTTCAAGATGATACAGATGACCTCTTCAGTGAACTGCAGGAAGTTTTTTTCAGGTTAGGTTTCGGATATTGCGTGAAATGCTGATCTCGAGCCATTTTCTTTATCTGACACAGCCCAAGCCCATGCAGAAAGGTCAAGTGACTTGCCCTAAGTGACAGAGTGACTGAGCGACTCCTAGACCTCTGCTCCCAGCTCCTAGACCTCCCATGCTCCTCAGCCACATCACACAGAAATTCAACAGCCTGTGCCCAAAGTGTTACTGCCTCAAGTCATGTCTTGCTGAAGTTGTGTCTGGAGAGGGAAGGCAATATCTAAAGGTGTAGAAAAGCATGACTTTTGCCCTCATCAACAAGCCTGCAAATCCCTGTTTTCCCCCTCCTTTCCCCCTGTCCCATCTGGCTCAACATCCATCAGTGCATCTCCCTTCTCCGGCAGCCTGCCTCTGCATCAGCACCTTTCCGAAGACGGCAGATTGCAAAACACGCTTCTGCTGAGGGGTTTATTTCTTCTCAGTCGTAACCTCCTGACTCATTTAATAGACTAAGTATCTGGGATGGAGCCCAAAACTTTGTAGCTGGATGCTGTTTTCTGTCCCTTAGGTCAATTCTGTCCTCCAAGCAGTGTGAGCCTGAGACCCCTCTGATGTTGCCTGCTTGATCCAGGCGAGGCCACTTGAAAAAGAATGAAAAAGCCCAGTCTGTTGAAGTTCTTATGTTCCCAGCAAAATATTATTGCCTTGTTTTAAAAAATGCTCTTAAAAGACCTGCAGATATAAAATAGAGCAGTCAGCCATCCAGCCCCAGACTTGAAGTGTGTTGTACGGACAGGTTGGCCACAGGGCTCCCATTGATTTAAATGGGAGTTTTGATACAAGACCTATTTGCAGCATATTGGTGATCTGTACATTCACTGCCACTAGAGAAAGTTTCAGAGAAGCAAAATGTGTTCAAGTTAGTGGAAAAACTCCGTGGTATCGTGACTGCGCGTCTCAGACCTTAATTTACTCTTGAGTGTCTGAGTGGGTTGGTGATGCCATGATTCCAGAGCTCTGGAATGAGGTTTTACATGCTGTCTTATTTCCACATGTCTGAAGAGTACTGAAGTTTCTCCTGCAGTATATCACAAGTCTTTGTAAATACGAGGATACAGGAGAAAAAATTCCTTCTTCTTTCTGAAGGTAAAATGCCATGCTACTTTTTAAATTAAAGCTTTCTTTGGGAGAATTTTAACTTTTAATACTGGTTTGCCACATACAGATAGAGGTTGTTATTTTTCTAACCCCTCTGAATATTTAGAATTCCACCAGAGGTATTTTTTTTTATTGGCTTGTGCCATAAATCTCAGTGTCATGGGTCTTCTGTGCACACTAAAAAGTTAAAGAGGTTCACCAACTCAGCAAAACCACGCATAACTGCAAAGTTACAAAAACAGATTGTTTATGAGATTTTAGGAAGAAAAAAAATGCCCAGAATTATGGCTTGATGGGATAAATCTGCAAGGAAACAACTGCATTAGCAGTAGATGTTTATAAGTGATTAGGTGTGCTTAGAATGATCCTTTGGAAGCCAAACATATTGCAATACATCTCTTTTTCTCTCAAACGATTTATATCTTAATTTCAGACCTGACACTTTAGTGTGTGAGTGGACCAGCTCAAAGAGCAGATCACTTTTCTCACTGAGAACATTTTAGCAGCACCACTGCTCTTCCTTGTGCCCTCATTGCCTCTGATTTTGGAGATACTACAAAAGCAGTAAGTTTTTCTGTCAGTGCCCTTAAAAGAGAGGGGAATCAGTGAGTGAACTGAATTTAGAAATCTTTTCAAGCAGTCTGTCACCTGCAGAGGATTCCAAAGAGGTTGCTGTACAAGGAAGGCAGGCAGCTATACCATGTCAGTCTAGATTGCATAAGAGACAACAGAGGTAGCTGAAATTTGATAGCGTGTGAAGAAAGAGCTGGTCAATTTATTCAAAATGTGGAGCAAAGTGGCTACACAAAAGTAGGAAGAATAATTTTAACAGATGGTTCTTCAGGAAGGCTCAGAAAAGAGAAGGTCACAAATATCAGAGTGGGAGATGCCCAGGAGATAAATAGATTAAATGGAAACAGAATATGGATTTTGCTACTCTGTAGAAAAAGCAGTGACAAAATATTCTGTGTCATGCAGGAGGGGCGAACAAAAAAAAGCAGATGTCAAATGGGATCAGCTGGGAAGAGTGGAGCCCGTTCTAATCACTTGAGAGAAAATATAAAAATATATATGGTTTATATGTCTGTGTCTAAATAACTGATATAAGGAGCAGACTTCTCCAAGATTCTGTTCACTGATTATCTGGACAGGAGATCTGGCCAAAATGTACTGTACTGAGGCTCCTTTTTGGCCAGTATTTCTGTACTTAGTTCCATGGAAACTATGGAACAGACAGGTAGGAGGAAAAGGCCTCAAGTGCACATCCAGATCCCATCCCAGCACAGGTCTGGGATGTGTCCAGGACCTGCACTTGGACCCAGAAGCCAGGAAGCACTGCCAAATCCCACAATATTCGCATCGTCTTAGAGCGCAGGAGGATCATGAAACCGTCAGTGTGATGCAGCTGTGAAAGAGGCAAAGCGTTCTCCTGGGATGGAGCAGGGGAGGGATTTCCAGCAGAGATAAGGAAGCATTAATGCCTTAGAAGGCCCTTGTCTGGCACAGTGCATTTAGTGTCCTCCACGCTGGAGGAAAACTGACTTGTGCAGGAAGATGTAGAGTCAGGAGCTGCCTGGGTAAAGGAGAGACTGACACTGAAGGAATCTGTGAAAGACAGAGCTGGGTGGTTTTGTTTCCCTGTAAAGGAGAAATAATCACTATATTTTGACACTTGGGGACATAAATGCCAGCTAATTCCCATCTACTTACTCATCAGAGCTTTCCAGCATCTCCTACTTCGCCCATCTGGAGGATGACAGCATCACCACCAGCGACAGCTGTGGCTTGCTGCTGCTCTCCCCTCCACACCATAGCTGCTATTAAGGGGGAGGAAGATTTTAAGGTTTCCCCAGGTGGAAGCATTGCTGTTTGTCCAAAATAGCTGTGTTGTTCAGGCCCATTTTGCTTGCTCTCCCCATAAATTTAGATATTTGACCGTGGTTTTGGTTTTAATTTTTTTTCTGGCACATGGCATTTGGTCCCACAACACACCCAGTGGCTCAGGCCAAGAATGACACTTAATTTTCAAGCAGCCTTATTGATGGTATTATAGCTAATATAAATTATACTGAAATATTTAAAATAGCAGCAAGTTCATTTTGTTGCCCAAAAATGGTATATGAAGGACTTTGTATTTTCTTTTAAGCATTTTCATTCAATAGATAAACACTTTACAAGCAATTGTTTCTAATGCAAAGCTAAGTCGGTATTAGATAGCAGGAGTTATTAAATATTTGAGTTTGGGATCACTGAGACACTGAGAAATGCTATGTTTTCACTCAAAAAAAAAGAGGCAAACCAGCCAAAACCACCCCTTTCTAATGAGCCTGACAAGAGGTAGACACTTTTTAGGAGGAGGCACATCTGGGGCAAGATAATCGATTTGGGCCCCCAGCCCAGACTCACTCGGGGGCCGCCAAATTTGCTCGTCTGTGCATACGCTCTGTGAAGCGTTTGCCCTACGCAGAGAGCCTTCAGCACAGAAACCACCATCCAAATTCCACTTAAATCCTCAAAACACAGCCCAAAACCAGACTTAAGTGACACAGATCCATGTGCAAACCCTTTGTGGAGGAGTAAACTGGGACATTTTTCAAGCATTGACACCTGTGTGCACAGCTGATAGATTCTCACACCTGGCTAAACAGATGATTAGATCTGCACCTGGAAAATCCATTTTAGAAACTGTTTTTGCCCGTATAAACTGTATGATGTTACAGTCTCTATAGGAGTTTATGCTTGGAAAAGACCATGTGCAGGGCTGGTAATTTGAGGTAAAAGTTGCCTCTCAATGCAGAGAACAAAAGAGAAAAAATGGGGATAAGAAGCAGAATTCTTATCCTGTGCTCTTCAACTATTATTAAAAAAAAATCTGGAAGCATGTTTTCCCTCCTTGATTCCATCAATACTTGAAAACCACTTAAGGCTACAGCCTAGCACAGGAATGTATTAACCTCTCTGTCTTTTCCAGGCTTTGCCAAACTTTTTAAAGTCTTTGCACCCTACAGTTTTGTATCTCAGATTTCTCAGTCTGAGTGGAGCAGACAAAATTACAAGCACTCTGGTCCCTTGCATCCTTCCTCTGACTGAGCAGCCCCAATTCTTCCCCCCAGATCAATGAGCAAAAGTCAAATGGAGGGCTAGGCAGCGATCCTGAAGCCTGCCTTCCCAGCTGCTGCTGGAAGCAGAGAGCTGTGATGGGATACACAGGCGCATCCCCAAAGTGGCTGAGCTGCTGGGACGGAAAATTAATCTCACAAACACCAATCCCAAAGATCCTAACTCAATAATCATCAACCATGTGCTGTGCCCATGGACCATGGGTGAGGAACCATGCCTACTCCAGACTTAGATCAGAGCAGACATCCTCTTCTTACTTTGGAGCCGTTCTTTTTCTCATCTTCACCATGGAATTGAATTTATATTTTCATCTGTCAGCAATAAGGTGCAGATAATACCACATGCCTCCAGGAGTTGCACTGAATAACTTTGATCTTGAAAACATTAGCCAGAACATGCTGCTCGCAGCAATGCCTGGAAACAGCCCATGCAGGAGGTCCAAATAAAGCTGGTGACATGTCAGAAGAAGGAATCTATGTGTTTCTGCCATCGCTGTTGCTATAAGAACAGTTGGAATTAAACAGAGATGAAACAGAGCAGTCAAAGGCTATGGCAGACAAGGAGCACCGGGATTGCCTGGAAAGGCAGCGAGGAGTGCCTCCAAGAATAATTGGTAAGTGAGACTATGCCACACTGGAGAGCCGTCACCATGCAGAGCCTTGCTCAGCAAGCTAGGAAATGCCTGGGTGCAAGCATCAGTTTGGAAATGCCGATGGAATTTTGCTCAAGCAAGACAAAATAGGACTGACCCTTTAGGTGTGAGAATTGGCAGCCCAGCTGCACGGAAAATGTGGAGCTGGTGGAGGCCGCGGATGAAACAGAAGTTTCTCCGCTGCGCCAATCAATCATTTAACACCTTTGTCAGTTTGTGCTGCCCACATAACTCTGGTGGGGTATTCAAGCCCAGGGGCTAAATATACATTTACAGGAAAATGTGATGCCACGATCAGCGATGTCTCACTCGGGTCTGAATAGGTCCCTCATTTCTTAGCTCTTCCATCCTGTTACTTCCCAAAACAACTGCGATCCCGACCAAGGATGAAATAGCAGAGAAACAGGAAGAAATGAACGAACACAGAAGAATAAAAAGAAATATCCTTTGTCATTCGTTGGTCGCAACCACAGGAAAACGGACAGAGCTCCTTTGTCTACCTGTGAACCTCATGCCCAGATTCTTAGAGGCAGCCAGCAGTACAGCAAAAGACTGCAAGAAAGAGATGGAAAGGAGTTTGATTCCCTTTATTTCACTACATGAAATGATTGTACAGACCTGTGATTTGAGGGAAAACAGGAAAACAAAAGATTCACCATATCCATACAAAAACAAAATATGCATTACTCTGGAAAGTGACTACAAATGGAGTGCCATGGGAGTAAGCATTACACTCACAACTATTCCTATCTGCCATTCATTACTGTGTCAAAATTGCTGATTTCTGGAGCAGTACTTCCTGTCAGTCCTGAGATGCATCCAGAAATTTCAAAGTAAAGCTGAGTTTATTTTCTCTAGTGAGTGCAGCACTCTAAATTAAGTCTCCAGTGGATTTGCAGAAGAATAGCTTACTCAACATCTGTAAGTGGCTTCATTGGCATTCAGAAGAATTAGAATCATCTCCTCTGCTTTTCAGCAAAATCTGCAAAGCTGCAGGGGAATAAATGTCACACCTCCCTCCCCAAGCGCCAGCAGCTATGATTTTGAACAAAACCCAGGAATGAATCTGCTGACAAAAATGTCAATAAAGCTCAGGATGTTTACATTTATAACTAGATTTGTGTCTGAAAACAGTAGTTACACTTCATTGAGCTGCACTCTCCATGCCCCGCCCCACGGACACTGAGTCTTCCCCACAAGATCTGCCCCACATCTGCATCCACTCAGACCTTGACCCCTCTCGGGGAAGATCATCACAGTCTTGCCCAAGCAGCCCATCAAGCCTGAGTCCTCTGCAACTTCACAACACTCAAGTCAGAGGGATTTTATGACTCCATAGTTTCAGTGTTTGCTTTATCTAAAGATGGGAACATCATTGGCTTTGCTGATGACACCAGGCAGGAAGCTGGGAACATTTTTCTCCCACCATTTTTATCCTTCCCCCAGCACCTCATTGGGTTTTGGCCTCAGAGAATCAAACTGCATCATCAGCTTATTACACCTGACCCCTTGATTTTTAAAAGTCCAAAACCATGAAGGGCTGCTGAAGTTTTTCCAGCTTAGCTTAGCATCTGTGCCCATCAGCTCCTGTGTTTCTTAGTAATAAACTTATTAAAACTGTGTGTTTTTGTTCTGTGGATTTATTACTTGGATGCTTTTCAAAGTCCTAATCTTGGGGCTTTTTGAGACCTTAAAATGTTAGAGGGTTTGGGTTAATCTTTTTGCCTTTTATATTCTCATCAGTTTGGTCCACTAAAAACAAAGTATAAATAACTGGCTTTGCGCCTATCTGCTCTGCCTAAAGTTTTGATAACTTAAATGCAGGCAAATTCTTCTTTGAAGCCAATTAAACTGAAGACTTTTGTAAAGAACAGGACGTGAAGTGGAAAAAAACAGATACCATATATAAAATAATGTAGGATTCCATTCCTTTTACCACTATAATAGCCTTGAAGGGTTTGCTTTCACAAATAATTCAACTCCAGTGAAAGTGATATAACTCAGCTGAAATCAGAGGAACAGCCCTGAACTTTGATTCACTGTTTTGCTCAAATAGTTTAAACTTTCAGCGACGTGTGATTTAATAAAGACAAAATGGAACTGTCTACCCTAGCTGCTACCAAGTAATTTAATACACCCTCTTCTCAGCTGTAGATAAACAGAAAATACCATGACAGGCCTACATCAGCTATGGAAATATTCGCTTGAGAAGGAGACTGATCTTGGAGGTCCTTCTAAAATAAAGTGAGTGCTGTTGCTCCCATGAGCTCATCCTTGCCAGCTGCAGGGCCAGGAGGAGGTGTAGGATCAGCAGTGGGGACCAGAGGGGACTGCCAGGACACAGGGCTATGTGACAATGCTGATGTGCCAGCCAGGAATGTGCCATTTAAACCCATTAGAAGAGTCTATGGCTTAAGTATGCAGCTCAAAATAGAGGAGGAGAATAAATAAAACAACACAAGAACTGAAGGAGCTGAAATCTTAATATTTAGAAATTTCCAAATTATTAACATGTGCTTTATCCCTCCATGTTTATTTGAAGCTCAGCAGACTGCTAAAGAGCAAAGCAGTGTGCCTTATTCCCAGGTTTTATTCCCAAGGCTGACTTACACGGGAAGTGTGATGCCACTCAGTCCTTCTGCTCACTCAGTCAGTTCTGGGCTGGTACAGAAAAACCTGGAATAAATACACTTTTTCCTTCTTCAGTGCTGGTGTGGTTTTCAGAGGTGTACAACAGTTATTTCTGCACCTTTTCCATGACTGCCATTCCAGAGAGTAACTGATGCAAGCAAAGGGCTGGTCATAAGTTTATGTATGATATTTGAGATATAAAACACTGCATTCACCCATGCCCACCGTTAGAAATCAGACCTTAGGTGTTAATAATGAAAGGGCCAGCACCTTGGGGCAAATCAGACATTACCAGGAATAAGACATGAACTTTCTAGGAATTTTCAGTTTGAAAATGCCAGCAATAACAGAGGGACTATTAAATACACCACACTTTCTCCCTTGCTGCTGCCTTTACTCAAAGAGAAATTCTACAGGTATTAATTCGGGTAAATGAAATTTAGTTTTAGGTTTTGAGTATTAACTTTGCATGTTCATTATAAGAATGAACATACACAGGCATTTTGGTCAGCAACTCCAATAATCAGTCATTTTACATTTCATTCGAAAACATACCTCTCATACCAGAAGTATTAAAAGCAAGAAATAAATTACACTTTTTATTCTGGACTCTATCAGTGAAATGAATTGATTGATTTTGATGGACTTATGGTTGGTACAAGAAAAATCAGAATCGACCCTGAATTTGGTGGGTTTTTTTCAGAATATATCTTTTTTGAACAGTTGGCAAAACTATGTATCTGTAGTCACTTATTAAACTAGTCACAGAACTCATATGAGGCAATTCCTAGGAAATGCACAGGAGAGATAGGAGTTCTTCAAAGGACAGCAAAAAATAACCAGTAGGCAATCTCAACCATGATAATAAAATTATACAGAAGATTCTTCAAAGAACAGTGTTATTAAGGGTTTATCCTAAATGACCAGAAACAAGACCTGGCCATTAAGACTGCAGTTATTATTGCTGAGATAATTAGCTCCTAGAAAGCTTCTTGGAGTGCATGTAACTTCCTTTCTTCTAAGGAGAAATAACATTATTTCCTCTCAGAAATTAACTTCATTTGCCTTCTTTACATTAGGGCCAAAGTAAATATATAAGAAACCTTGGGACCGAATAATACTTTATATTACAAAAGAATACAAAGGCAAAAAAGGACCCCTATTCTTTCTTTTTTTTTTT
>VZTE01005202.1:575591-625074 GCA_013397775.1 Eulacestoma nigropectus
AACATTTAAGACCATACAATTCATCATGTTCTCCTCACGAAGGAAGAGGTTCTAGGTGAGCAGAGGGGGCAGAAGTCACAGAACCATATTTCCTTCTACTTATTCTAGAAGTCATATTCAAAGACTTTTTTCAGTCTTGAAGTTAAAAGAAAAACCTCTCTTTCATTAAAGGACTGAGTCAGTAAGAAAGAAAAGAAGTTTTACTTAGATATTAGGACAGTACCTGGGATAGAGAAATTCCTCCTCATCCTCAATCCCTATTTTAAGTTCAATTTGTGAACTTAAATGGGGACGATATGTAGGTCTAGATTTGCACACTCAGGCAGGATAATTAAAGGAAAAGGGTTATCAAATACTTGCAAGGTGAAATCAGAACAGGAACTTCTAAAACCAAAGTACATCTGGATTGTAGAGGTTTAAAGGACTGTTAAGCAGTCAAGTCTGCTTTTGGAAGGCTGGAATTTCACGTTTGGCTACTAAGCCATGATTTTATCTGGATACACACATCTTCTCTGTACCTGGAAATGTTACTTCAGTGCCTGGGTGTCAAGCTGGCACTCAAGCCTCAAGCCAGACATTTTATTTCAGAGTCCTTTACTTAATTTTCCTTGTCCTTGTGTGAGGATATTTCTCCCTTTCAACCCCTTTAGGGCTGGTTCACCCAGGGCTTTTTGCTCTCCAAACTCTCTGCTTGGAGAAGGTTGTCCAAGTCTCTCTCACTCCTCCTCAACCACCTCCCAGCAGTTCAGGAGGCTGAAATCAAGGAGAAACTTTTTGCCTGAATGTCACCAGAGGACAAGTAAAAAATAATGTAGATGTCAAGGGTGAGGAAAGGCAAAAATACTGGGGAAGAGGGGCTAAGTCAAACTGCTGAAGTGAGCAAGGCAATCAGCCTGGCCACTCAGCTTTTCCCCTGGTGAGCCACAGGCTCTGCTTCAGGCTCTTCGGAGCAAGAACAAGCCTCAGTTTGTCCTTAACGTTCATTTCTCACCTCTCTCATATCTTTTAAAATCTATATTTGTAATGTTTTTTCAAAGGGTGAGAGCAAGGAACAGGCAATCAATTGATCGTTAATCTCCCATCTTACTGTCAGGAAGGAAAACAGTCTTTCAACAGAGTTAATTTAATTATTTTTATGGGAGACTTAAATATCATTAAGAGCATTATTTAGTAACAGGAAATCCCCAGGAGTGGAGCCACTGGAAGGCAAAAGTAAGACTGTTTTCACATGAGCAATCCTGACTCTCTCTGAAAAGGACTTGTACAGCCACTGCCACTTCACTTCCAGGGACAAAAATCACACTAGATGAGGGAAAAGAGAATGGGGTGCTTGAAAACGAAGCAGCAGAAAGTGGATGTAATTTAACAGCCATGTTAGAAGTTTGTCTGCCTGATATTGTTAATTTTCTTCAGCTGGAATGGGCTAATTCGTGTGGGTCTTCCAGGTGCTACAACTCTAAATTTTCTAAAAGCTCAGATGCCTGTTGAGGTCCATGTATGCGCAGAAAACAAAGAATCTGCAAATTCTGGGTTGCTGGGAGTCCTGGAAACACAGAAGTGATGACATCCTCCAGTCTGCCAAGGGAATCTTGACATGGACACCCATACCTACATCCCCTGAACATTTGCGCTGTGAGGATGAAGAGCGTGGGGAAGGCATGAGGGGAGTGGGGAAGCACGGCTGCATCCTGTTAGGATCTGGTGGCCAAGCACTGAAAAGCAGAGACATAAAACAAGGAGTAATGTGCATGAATAAACCCTTCTGGAGGAACAAAGAAACCTCTGCCTGGAATCTGGCCCTCAAAGCAAATCCTTAATCCATAATGCTTGCCTCAGCCGTGTTCCAGAGCTGGGTTTATTGACCTAAAATTCTAGGCACATGCGAGAGCGTTTAAGAGAGGCATGTGCTTTATGTCACACTTATCTTTCAGAGCAGGAAAAGGAGGACAATTGGTTTTCCTCCATGTTTCAGTCCCAGCCAAAACCTGAAAGGAATAATAAGCTAGTATCGAGGTCTGCGCCTTTAGGCAGTTTTTATGCTAGATAAAATTCAAACTAGAAACTGTCCTACCATAAAAACAAATGCAGAAAGATAAAAACTTTATAGCAGAAAGTGGAAAATGAGGGTTATACACTGGATTTCCCTGTAGCTGTTAAAGTATCAGTAGGAAAGTCATGAACAGAAAAAAATTGAGCTATAACATTTGGATCTGGATCGATTGCACTGTAAGTTTTGGTTTGGGCCCCGAAATTCTGGGTCGTTAATAAAGGATATTTTGAGACTGAGAAAATCTCACACTGAAAGAATGGAAGATCAGGTCAGCAAGGGAACATTTCCTCACATGGCACAAAAGGTTGAATCTGGAGGCATTAACCAATTCAAACACCGAGGTGGACTGGGGCTGCAGTAATATCAAAGCCAAACGTGTCCGCTTCGAAACCCGGTGCCACGCTGAAGCTTTCTGTTCACTATTTTTAATATGAAGAAACTGAGCTGAAATCCAGAGCTGTGATGTTTGGTTTATCAATTTACTCTGCTTTACTCAACCTCATACGTCAGGAATCTCAGAGCATCACCAGGAGTACAGACGTCAGCAGTTGGCAGCCAGTGATTTCTGGCTGCTCAGAGGTCGTTTTTCTCTTGGATTCCCTCCTGTGAAAGGTTTCAAATTCACCATTAAACAATATCGCATTTCATGCCTGCTTGCTACTTCGGGTCCAGGAACTCAATTTCTTCTGAAATGTGTAACAGTAAAAGCCAGAGAGGCTCTTCTCTTTTTGATGTCGGATGTTTGCAGGTATGAGCGCAGTGCCATAAATTGTTTGTACCTGTGATCAGATCACACGTTGTAAAATAGCCAGCACACACTTCTATCCACAAATGGATCAGAAAAAAGGAAGGGGGGGGGGGGGGAGGGCAAAAACACAGTTAATTTTTTTTCAAAATAGGAGAATAATTAAAAAATATTTACTGATTTTAGATTTCATTTCATCACAATATTTTGTGGTGATTTAATTTTTATTAGCAAACACTGGGTTGCTGGATATTCCCAGAGAAATATTTTTCATCCCTGTATTATCACTTCATTACATTTATGTACTTGGAGCTTAGCTTGAATGGACAGGATTGAAGAGCAGTAATGGTATTCTCTGCTCCCCATTTCAACTTAGCTATAAAGTTGGGACATTCTGGATTTGAAGGGAGTGAATCTAGCTCATGACAAAAAAAGAAAGTTGGACTAAATATAGTTATTTTGCTACACATTGAATAATTTGCAGAAGATGAGCAGTTCATGCCACAGACCTGGAAAGAGAAATCCCTCAGAAAGGTGAAAGGTCTTGCCTGTGCAGCTTTAGTAGCAAGCAATGATAAGGCAAGAACACACACAAAAATTGTTAAACTTGGTTTTACAAAAGAAAAGGAAAACTGTGCTTTCAGCAGATGTACTGCCTTTCCTAAAGTGCTGCTACTGAAAAATCCAGCCTTTCAAGAAGATCCCACTGCATGTCATTGCCACAAAACCAAGAATTATAAAATAAAAAAAATGTTTTAAGTGGGTCTGTGTGTCTAAACACTCAGGAATGACTCACAGCTCTCAATATAAAGTTCTTTTCACTCTGAAAATCTATTAACAAACTCTTTGAGTGCATCAGAGATCTGTGATGTCACCCAGACAGAAATGTAATGGACGCTTTTCATCTGTTCTGGAGACAGGTTGTGAAAGAGCAACATTATAATTATGATTTTTTTTTTTTTCCAGAAGGTGGGAAAATCTACAGTCGCTTTTTGGACATCTAACCAAAGAGTTCATCATGCAGATGAACTTAACAGGATGGGGCTATGAGCTGATCATCTGAGTTATTATTGCTGATGAGCATATTCTACAATCAACAATAATGAATCAGTTTCCTTAAAAGAGTTAGTATACAGTTAGTTAGTATACAGTGGGTTTCACCTCCAATAAATCAAGCTGTATGAAAACATAAACACTCAAGAGAAAGTTTACAGATGGAAACTCTGACCTAAGGCTTTCAACAGACTCAGACCACCGGAGTTTTGTCCTCTTAGGGTTCACATGCCCGGTGTAAAGAGCTGCCTGCATGGCACTTGGGACTCCTCAGGGCAAACCCCAAGCAAAGCCCGTTGTGTCAGGAATCCCTGGCAAAGAGAGTGACATTCAACGTGGCAATGATGTGCCTCAGGTCAGTGAGCGAAATTTTGGACCCCAAAGGGCAGTGTTGCTCAGCAGGGGCCAGAGATAAGCATTTGTGAGTGGTTACACAGACAAATGCCCACAATTCATTTCTCAGCAGCAGCACTCATTCCAGCAGATGTTTTTAACTGAGAGGACAAAAAAAAAAAAAAAGGAATGGAGCTTCTTTCCTACAGCTATTAGTTAGGGTCATTAGGGATGAATGGAGGAGGAAAATTAGGGAAAGGCCTGTAGCAATCAACTAAACTGAGCTGCTGAAGTCAGAATAGATGCTATTGCAGTGGGGAAAGAGCTTCCATCCAAGAAACATGAAACCAGTTTGCAATTTAAGGAACACAAAATGCACAAAAGTTCAACAAAATGTTATGATTTATATTATTATTTGTTTTCTCAACTTCCCTTGCAGGGGAACAATTAATCCCCTTGAAGGAGATGACAAGCTCAGTGTATCAGACCTTAAGCATTACATTAATGGGAAGAGAGGGGGAAGGAGAGGTGAGGCAAAGCTGATGAGTCCATTTACAACTTTACTTCAAAAGTTGCCATGGATGCATTTTAAGAAAGTATATGTTTGCATTTTTCACTGGAGAATGGCTTATACAGCAAGTTTCAAGACATATTTCCATCAAGGCACATAAAATATACAAATATATATATAATAAAATATAAATAAAGTAAAATAAATAATAATATGAAATAAAACAAAACATTAAATAAATAAAATAAAACAAAAAATTAAAATAAAATAACAAATAGAATAAAATATATATTTAAAACACTGTTAAAAAGAAAAAGAATGGAAATTCCACAGATAACAGGCTATCTCAGTGCAAAGTGAAAGTATTCTATATTCATTCACTCATTATGTAATAAATGATTCTATATGATCTTATGTTTTCTCAATGGGCCTTCTAACATAATCTGTATTACATGGGCTTTCTAATAATAATCTATATTGTCATATACCCTAATAATAATATATGGGCTGTCTAATAATAATCACCTATATTATTAATTCATTGTATAATCATTCCATGATTCTATAATATGTTTTCTCAACGGGCCTTTCAGCCTGTTAATGCAAATTTTCACGCCAAGTGTCTCACCACACCGCTAAGTTCACGAAAACCATTCCCACCAACTTTGACTTAGGGTGGAAGCAGACCCAGACTTGTTGGATGAGCAGCACCCCAGGAGAGGGTGGCTGCATGCAGGGGATGCTCCATGGGCTCTTGGAGCAAAGGAACACCAGTCAACATCTCCCTGCTGATAGCAGAGACAGCAGCACAGGCACCTGCCCACGCACACCTGGCTGCTGTGCCAGAGGCAGTCCAAATCACCAGCTAATTTTTTTCCCCCTGGTCCACTTACAGGAACATATATAGGTGATTACAGGGCCTGTAAAAGCTGTTTACATGGCTTTCATGACTTTAGTTTTTAATGGAAATGGTATACTCTGTCATTTCAGCTGAAAAAGCTCAAACATTTACCTTGGAAAGAAATCATAAAGAGCTAGAGCTGCCACTGAAATGCAACAAAGATAAATATTACTTTATGGTAATTAATTGATAAGGCAGATTTGAAAAGTTTAAAACAAAACAAAAGTCTTGCAAGCCTGAGGTAATTTTTA
Source organism: Eulacestoma nigropectus (assembly GCA_013397775.1). Classification (NCBI taxonomy): domain Eukaryota; kingdom Metazoa; phylum Chordata; class Aves; order Passeriformes; genus Eulacestoma; species Eulacestoma nigropectus. Next base: position 581,436 of record VZTE01005202.1, read on the forward strand.
TTTATTTCTCTGCCATGAATCACCTCTTTATCCTTCGCACACAGAGAGAAAAAGTGGATTCTTTTTGGTCTGGCACAACGCACATGTTATAAACACTACTTTTTTACAGTCTCTTTAGCTCATTAAGGTATCAAAAGTTTCCCTCAGCTTCCTTCTGTGTAGGATGCTGGGCACTGTTGGACATGGGGTGCTTGGCGGAGGCTTCAAGTGTTTTACTTGCCAAACCTCTAATGCCAAGTTTGCCTTTGAAGTCTTCGCCTACTTGCCCGAGGACCGCTCTGTCCCGTGGTAATCCCATTTCCAACCAAAAAGCTTAACCATGAAAAGATTCTTTGACTCATCTGATTCTTGGAGGCAGTGATTTTGTAGCCATATGTCAGGGAAAAATAGTCCCCAGAAGTCTTTGATTAATCTGATACCTGTGTCGGGGAATGGGTGGGTGGTTGCTTTTCCAGCAGCTGTCTGCTGTGGAAAACAGCTCTAAATCAGTCGGTGACATGAGTTTCCTCGTTCCTTCTGGTCTGAAAAAGAAGCAAGACAGCCAGGTTCACAGCTACACTCCAGGAAAATCTAGCAAGACCTTCATCACAGGGAGGCAGATTTCTACGGCCGTGACAGACCACTGAAATGATGGTCTTGGAATCATGCTCCATGGACAAATATGGATTAAAATTTGGAAATTTTTAAAAAACTTTTTTCAAGAAAAATCTTTTTATATAGGCTGTTAACAACTAAGTTTCAAATATTCCTGGCCTGGAAATGAATAGTGGTACTTTATACTTTGCCAAAAGCTGGGGGAAAGCAGTTGGTCTTTACGTGTACTGTGAAGACATCCAGGAAGACAAGATTTTTGAACGAGTTTGTTCTTGAAACCCAACAAGGAACCCTTTGGTGATCCATACTAGAGACTAAAACACCATAATGTTGCCAGAACAAAACACAGATGCCAGCTCATTTCAAGGGAATTCATGTCAGTTGTGTCTATTGACTTACCCATGTTAAGAACAGTTGCGCTGTTGGTTTATGCTGGAGATCTGGGCCACTGCTCGCGTCAGACCCAAGGAATTGCAGGCTATGAAGAGTGGACTGCAATTATCCAAGGAAAAAGAAGAAATGTGCTATCCTGTGGGACCATCTGAAAGCCCTTAAATAGCATAATTGAACTTCTAACTAAAAACTGTTATATTGAACTTATGAACGGATTATTCCTTCTCTATTCTGGTTGGTCTTCCACAGAAATTTTACCTGTCCTCCTCTAATCATCTCTGCTTATTTCTTCAGTTGACCCCCTTTCATTTCATTTTAAAGCCATTTCATCTTTTTTTTTTTTTTCAAATTCTTTAAATCCATTCTGTCTGCAACATACAAACCCAGTTTGATTTACTGAATATGAACATCCACTTATTTTTATGCTTCTGGATATTCTCATGTTGAAGCATACCAAGAATAAATCCTGGTGCTATGCAAGATTGTTACACCTATATTTGTGTTTTTTACTTTCATATTATTTGAAGGTCCTAGCAAAAAATCAAATTTGTAACAAATAGGAACTATTCAGAATTACTGAACAATGGAAGGTAAAGACTCCACTGTTTTAAATCAGATTTTCCTTGAATAAGCGAAAGATCTTTTGCACTGGTTTTGAGAGTGTTTGCCATGATTTTTTTCCCCCAGGTGTTGACTATGGAGCCTTTGGATATTCACTTTCTGAACTTACTCTACACCTGAGGCCTCAACAGAATTCATTTTGTTAAAGACTAAAACCTAAGGCTCCCACTGTCCTGATCACTGTCTTTCAGAACAGAGCAAGCATTAGCAAACTTCTCTTTAAAGCTTTATGTCCGTAAAACCTGCAGAAATTGATTTAAATCATATTCATGGGAAAGACGTATTACAAATGGAAGTTCACCAAATTAAAGACCAAGCGTTAATAAAAGTCACGTGAATCGAGAACATTTTGCTCTCACATTCATAGAGGGGAATAATAGAAAAATAATAATAGAAAAATAAAGGTTAAAAGAAAACAAGCCAAAAGTTTTGTTTGCTCTCAAATTGGTGCATAGATAGATGCACAAATTCACATGAAATCATGAATATATGTGTACATATCTATATGTAGGGTCCTCAAAAGCTATGGGAAAGCTGTACTGTAACAATTATGCTTCTCATGTAGCAGTTAACCTTTTTCTGTTTCACAGGCTGTTAAGATATGCAGTTTCTTCTCAGTCATCACATTAACATTACTGCTCCTTCAGAGCTTTTTCTCTGGCTCCATACACTTCATGCTCTAGATGCTGCAGCTCCCAGTACTTACAAGTGATTTACACAGATTACACAATGCCTCATTTATGTATAAAAATTATACAAATGCACTGGAGTATGAATTGGCAAAACAGAGTCAGCTTTATGCAGCACATTTTCCAGTTTCCATAGTATTTTCCTAATTCTGTCACGTTAATTCATGTACTGCGAGACACTTGACTTTAAAACAGACTCTGATTGTTGGTTCAAGAGCATTATAATGAATGTTATTTGTTCCCCTTCATTATTATGCATTTGTAAATGCCAACAGTCATATTCCACTGAAGGAAAATAGTTTCCTACCATAGGAGAACCCTGGTTCTTTCCCTCGAATCTGTGTATTTTCCTTCATGAAGACAAGCCTCATAAATCTTAACCATCAGATGGCACCAAGACATACCATGGAATTTCTTACACTGATCCTGGTACTATTGCTGATACACATTTTAGTTCTCTAGTCATATCTTTTTACCAATCCTTTCCTACTCTTCCGTTTCACCTCCTACCAGACTGGGTTTTGTACTGCTGCCAGATGGTATTTCAGTTTAAATCACCGAACTAGCCAAAGATTTGACCATCCAGGTCATGCTGAAAAATACAGGAGGCTGTGATTCTCTGGGATAAATAATCACCGAGAGCTGCACCCCAGCATGCAGAGTAACAACCAGCGAAGGTCTTGGCAGCTGCCAGCCTCCAAGAAAAAAAAATTGGAAGCATATCCAAACTACTGTTAACAGAATCTGAATATTTTCCAGTTTTTCCTGAGTGATTATTATAAAACTGACAGGTCCCTGGGTATTTCTGCCCCCTCTTTCTCCTCTGGTACAGCCAGGAGGGGCAGGATGCTCACCTGCCCACCAAAGCACCACACCCTGAACAGCATCAAGACCAGAATATTCCTCTTTCTCCAAAAGTTTGGCATTTCCTGGCTGCTAAAGACAAGTGAAGCTCAGGGCTGGTGGTTTCACCACAGCTTTTACCCCAACTCATTGTTAGCTGCTCTCTCCATTGGTAATTACTCCTTAACTATGTTCAGCGGTTCCATTTGTGAAAAGCACCCTGGGTGCATTTTAAAGCACTATAAGAGTATGTCGATGAAAATTTTAGCAATGACCTTTTTTTTTTTTCCCCCCTCTCTAATGGGTGCTGTATGCTATTTTCACTTTTAGAGCAAAGGCTATTTCAACTTTTTTCCATTATATAATTTCACCCCCCCCCATAGTTTATAACTGTGCAATAAAATAAAAATTCACTCAGTCTGAATCTTGGCAAACAAGGTTTTAAGTTGGAAAAAAAGTCACTAAAGCCAGGTTGGAGTTTAAAGAGTGTAAAATATGAAGGAAACTGAATTTTCTTAAATACATTTTTGTGCTTACACAAATGAAAAACAGATTAATTTTTTATATTTATTGAACTTCGATTGCCATACACAAAATAAGTTCACTGTTGAGTGTGTTTTTCTTGGTCCAAAAATACAGGCATGTTAGGTACATTATTTATTTTCAGACTATGGAAAAGAGAAAGGTGTTACCTAGGAAAGAAAAATAATCATGTGAGTAATTAACTTAAGCTTGAAATAAAGCTCATAATATGAGGTTTTCCCAAGCTTGCCTACTTAAGTAATGAGGCAAAGCATTCATTTAAATGAGATGCAAATTATGTACCAGTCTCAAAAATTCTGAGCCCCATTTTAATGCATCATGGATGATGTATCATATTTTTTACCACATTTTTATTCATCACTAGGATGCCTTCAAGGAATCTACTGAAAGTAACTGCTCTGATACATCTCTTGTTTGCGTTAGAAGAGAGATTGGTGACACAGACTTAAAACCTCCAAAAGCCCTGGATGAGTGCAACAGAATAGTCAGAATGGCACTGTAGCTAAAAGGAAACCTGGAGCCCTACATGCTGTACAAAACTTTACTTTGCTGTGACTAAACAAACCCCTTATCGATGCCACAAAAGGCAAATCAATTATTTTATCATTTTGATCTCAGTGGGGGAAGGTGCTGTCACCAGAAAAGCATCTCAAAGTGCCTGGAACTTTCAAAGCCAAGTAGATTAAGAGAGTCTCAGTTTGAAAACACAAGAAAGGTGTCTCATTTGATATCTTCACACAGTCTATTTTATGGCTTTTTCCTGTTTAAGCACAAGGAGCTGTGAGCTCTGGAACAATACCTGAAAGGATTTTACCTTTAATCATTGTAAAAAATTGCCAGACCAGGGGCTTAATTAGAGATGAAAAAATTATAAAGCATTTAGTTCTGTTAATAATCTTCATATATAAAAATAAATGTGTCTGGGAAAGAAGATGAGGAGAAATAGGAGCAGAAAGCCAAAATCCAAAGTGAATCCGATGGTGACAGGTCCCATACTGAACTCCAGAAGTATTTCTCTTGTGAAAGAGGCTCTGACCTCTCCTCTGAGTGTAACAAGTTCCCCTCTGCCCAGTCAAATGACAAAGATATAAAGGATTCTCCACCTATTCATTTGCTTGCCTTTACCAAGTAGTTACATATTTTTCTGGTAGCTATATGGTTCTTTCAATCAAAATACCTCAGACTTGGGAAGCTGAAGAAGACTTCCTCAATGCAATTTGATTACGTATTTCCTCCCCAAAACAATGCCCATGCAGACTTGAAAACTACTGCTTAATGGTTAGAATAAAGCTCCAAGAGTCACAGCTTCTGATTTTTATTGCTAATGTTTCCACACAGTTGTTCTCTGGCTTTGGCAAGTCATTTACTCAGTTTCTCCCAATTTCTAACTTTACACTGAGGTAAGATGTATAATATATCTAATATATATTACGCAGCACATATTCTATATTTTATAAACATAGAATAAATAAACACACAAGGTAGACGTAAAGAACTCTGAAGGCCTTCAGTAGAGGTGCATAAAGGACATATTTAATAACCACAATTTCAATAGCTCATCAATGTATTTCAATGCATTGTGTGACATGGATAACAGAGAATTAAAGGAGTACAGTAAAATTTCTCAAGAGTTGTAATCTCATATAGAGATTTCATAGATTTGGTTTTGTGTTGTACCAAGAATAAGCTGGTGGAATATAGTCTGTACTTCTCTTCAGAGATTAGCATTCATGAGAAACTAAGAAATGTATTCCATTTTGTACTGTTTCCCACAACAGTCTGACACAAAATATATTAGGAGAACTTTGGCAACCATCTAATACAATAAAATATTCAGTTTACAAAGCAGAAAGTGTGCCCCATGCTCTTCCATAAATCTACTATAATAGGCACTTGTGGCAAAAAATACATTTCTGAACACATAGAAAACACAGATTACCGCATAATCGTGATGTAATTGGTTGAAAGCCACCACGGCTGTTTTCTGCTGCAAGCCATATAAAAGCTTTCTGACTATTTTAAGTTCAGGGCGGAATGAAGTGAGAGGAAGCCTCCGCAGATTTAACTTTGCTGGAAGTCACATGAGCAGATGAAATGAGATCAACTTGTAAAGCAGAGGCAAGCTGTGGCTGGAAAGATTTCCTCATGGCTGCTGCCTTCGCAAGCTCAGAGGAGAGCTAAAGCCATGTAGACCATTACTGTGCAGTTAGTGAGCACATCATCCTTATTTTCTACCGTGCTGCACTCTTACATCAAGTTAATAAGGTCTGGATGGGGCTCCTTCACTTCTCAGCACAGCAAGGCAACCCTGAAAGGTCCAAAATACCAGTGCACGAGTTCCCAACCAGTCCCGTACATCTGGCTGTTTCTACGAGCAAACAAGGAGATTTTTTTTTTCCAGGAAGAAGTATTGGAAATCACTCACAAATGTGCTGCATCGATCCAAAACATTTATAATCATTTGACTTTGGTTTTTTGGGCACATGATTTACATTTGCACATGCACACAGCCAGACAGATCCTCCCTGTCTCCCTCCCTCTCTCTCTCACGCTTTCCTATAAAAGCAGTTGCTATTTCCTGACTGGCTTCCTTCCAAATTTGTGAACTAATTTCATTTGGCACCTTTTAACTCATTCCACTATGCCCACCACAAACCTTGCCTAGGATAAAAAAAAAAAAAAAAAAAAAAAAAAAAAAAAAAGGTCANNNNAAAAAAAAAAAAAAGAAAAAAAAAGACAAAAAAAGAACAAAAACCACCCCATGGGATAAAGGAAATTAGGTGGACAGAGAAGAGAACTGCATGACCAGGGAGCCAAGTGCATCAACGCTGGTGTATAAAATATATGGGGCTACCCAAATTGTGCATGCTCTGTGCCACATGCTTCTGCAGAGCCAAAGCTGTGACCTAGGAATGATAAACTCTGCAAGTTTCCCAATCTGAGCTCAATGTGGCACCCATGTGACATTACTGATTGAGAGGCTCAAGTCAGCATCTGCACACAACCTTCTGTGGAAATGCCTCCAACCTCTCCAAACATCACTGTGTAGGGTGAATAAATCCATCAGGAGACTGTCCACGCCATTATGGGATACTGCCACACTCTAGCTTGAATGGGTGGGAAATCCTGGGGCTTTCTGGAGGTTTCCAGGTGATCTCACCTCTCTGCCAGGTGAGAGCATCCCCCTGAGAGCAGTGAGGAAACGACAAGCAAAGTGTGACTGTCACAGCTGGGCTCCGGCGCCGATGCAGAGTCAGCACAGCTGTGTGCTGCCCCCCTTCCCACAGCCCAGCTGTGTGAGGGAAGCGTCCCAGCACCACCATCGAGGAAACCTGTGGCTGCACTGAACAGACATTCTGCTTCTTTCCCAGGAGCTCTTAGAGCGGCTCGGAGCAGTCCTTCAAAAGGTGTAAGACATTTGGTAACTGGTATAAGTAGTACAAATTTTTCTCGTACTACCAGGAAGAAAATAACTCCGCTTTTATCTCTTGACTGTGTAAAAACACCTCAAGAGAAAGATTCAAAATACCTAAGTTAGATCAACCCAGCTGCCTCCTCTCCAGATAGTGAAGGATCAGGACCCCTCATGCAGCAGATGTACAATTTATGTGGTACATCCACAGACCTTTTAAACACCTCCAGCTTTGCTGATGCCAGCTCCTTCCCTGGGCAGCCTATTCCAAAGCTTGGCAACCCTTTCAGTGAAGAGATTTTTCCTAATATCCAATCTCAACCTTCCTGGTGCAGCTTGAGGCCGGTCCCTCTTGTCCTGTCACTTGTTACTTGAAGGAAGAGACGGATCCCCGCCTCTCAGAGAAGTCTGGGACCCAGTTAAAAGGAAAGTATTTGCTTTCTCAGAGTTACTACAGCCCTGTACTGAGTCTTCTGCACAGTTAGTGACTTTGGGGTCAGGAGTGGAGTTACTTAGTGTGCCAAACGACAAATTCAGGATTTGCAGCTGAAGTGGCAAAAATAACTGATCCACCGAGCAGAAAGAGAGGCTTACATGGAATTCTCCATGAGCCCCCACCGGGATGAGGCCAGGAAAGTGTGCATGGCTGCAGAGGGGGTAACAAGTGTTCTGATGTTCTGCAACAAGATTATCTTATATAAACAGTCACTTGAGATCCATCTCTGCATGTTATCACTGTTAGTCTTGTCAGAAGCAGTGTCTGAGCCACTACAGTGATGTTATACAGGACTTGCACATTTTCACAGTTTCAGAAATCCCCCTCTCCCACAAGGACAACTCCCAAAGGAACTAAGATTGTTGTCACAGTAAACCAACAAGAAACCTAAACAAAACTCCCCACATTGCTGCTGCCTTGTAACCAGAATGTCCCAGCATTACCTATCAACACTGGGGATGGAAAAACCTGAAAGTTTTTTCTTTTTCTTCTCTGTATGGTGCTAAAGAAAGCTGGGAATGGTCCCACCTCACGCTCCCTGTACGTTGAGCATACAGCCATCCCACCTCCCACTGCATCAGCCTGACAAGTGTGTTTATCCTTTTTAAAATGAGGTTCTTTTTCTGTTTCTGTAAATTATTTTTATGAATTCAGAATAACAGAGTGGACAGGCGAAATGTCTCAGGAAAGACAATGCAGTCTCTCTGAGAACACATTTTCCTACTTAGAGTATTGAGAGAGCTGCAGCGCATTGGTGACAGTAGGAGCACAGGAAAATGGTTTTTCACTCACTCAGGAGAAAAAGAATGCAGCTTTCAGTTCAAATAGAGTACTGACACCACTACAACTAGAAGCAAATGCTTTGCAAATTGTTGACTATATTTTTTCAAAATCTTGATTAAGCTTTATTCTCAGATCATCATCCATTGAATCCTAAGCTTGTGTAGGTTATCTAAGAAGGAAAGTTTATACCCACTTGCAGAAAAACAAAACCAAGTGGAAATCTCTTGATATCTGGACTGCTTTACTAACTAGTAAAAATAATTTTTTTTTCAATGGATATCTGTAACTTTTAAACTCCCTTAAAGAAGATCCCATTAAGGGAATGTCATCTGAAGCTTACAGAATTTTCTGATTTGCTTTCATCTGGAATGCCTACCTGAAAAACAGACTAAATAGAAGGTCAATAGAATCTCTAAATAATGTATTGGTTAGAAAAACTTGTTAGGTTACTTTTCTAATTAACCTCACTAACACTTTTGTGAGAAGAGTTATCCCTTTCTTACCTACACTGACATCTCTCTGCTTTAGCAACACATCGTTCTGAAACCTGGAAAAGAAACCCCAATTCTAAAATTTCTCTTCAATAAAGCAAAACCCACATATGTCTTAGGCATCTTTTCCAGTCACCAGCTCATAGCTGTCTGAGTCCACTGTAACCAACTCCTTCCATTAATCCAGTGGTCCCAGTTTAAATGTCATCATTAGAAATTTTTTTTTCTCCTTGAATAGAAGGCAAATTGTAGAAACAAATAAAATAATCACAAAAAAGATACTGCTAAAATAATATGCTACTACAGTGCTATAATCTAATAGGTTCAAATTATATCTTGTACAACTGTGATATAGAGGCACCTCCTGATAAATTTGTTAGAGGTTATTAACAATGATAACTTAATGCCCATCTATACATAAGTACACAAACCAGACAACCTTCTCCTTTTCCTCCACTTGTTGATGCCTTTTCCACACCTTGTATCCAAAGGAAAGCCTCTATACACAGTATCTTCGTATTGCTGTATGACTAATAAACCCTTTCTGCCACTGTCCACACACAAATAAATTTAAACTAGATTTCATACATGCGTGTCTATCTTTGAAATGAAAACTGAAATTCATTCCTCTCCACTTTATGTTGAAACTGGCTTCTTAAAAATTTTCTTTTCTTTTTTAATTGTGTCTAGAAACAATTCTGCTTGAAACATTCAAAGAACAAGGCTGTTTTTAATAGATTGACAGAAGCTTTGGGGGGAATTCTTTGCCTTTACTGGAGCCTGGTAGGGCTGGCAAAAGAAATTAGGAGCAGCTGCAAAAACTAGTAATGCAAAAAGAGGCAGTGCATCCTAAAATATGAAGTCAAATACCCCCTCAACTTGTAGGAGTTGAGAAGAGGCAGCGATTTACCCGCACCTCCTCCAGACCAGCTCTGAGAAAGGTGTGAGGGCATCGCAGTCACACGGACCCGAGGGAGATGAGAGACATGAGGTTATTAAAGGAAGCATGATCACTTTTCTCTCTAGTCTGAGTACAGTCTCAAGGTGTTTGAGGTGTTTGGTTACAGCAAAAAATGTGCCAAATCATTAGAGGGAATAGACTATGATGAGAGCCATAAATCTATTTAGATTAATTGAAATTTTCACCATTTGGCTTCAAGTAGAAGAACTAAATATTTTTTCTTGCAACTAATCTGTTTTGACTCTACGAAAAACATTTTCATTGCAATGAAGTTATTAAAGTCTTAGCACTTACTGTTTTGTAGTTAATATAGGAACTTTTTTCTCCCTGCCTGCTAGTTTCTCTGCAATAAATTTCTTTGCACAGGTCGGCTCTTCACTCTACTTCTCTTATTACTTCATTTAAAAGAATGATTTATTTTAAACCCCAAACCAAACACAGGATCGAAGAGTAGAGGTTAAGAAATGAAATAAAAAGAAAACAGACCTTCACCTTTCATTATGCTTGTCTTAAGTATCCGCTTTATTAAACTTACTCAGTGTTTAAGTCTGGTTTATTAAAAACCATCAGTGTTTAGCTTATGCTATTTTTGAAGCAGTCTGCACTGCGTAGTGTTTAATAGGCTGTCCAAAACCAGATTTTTGCTGTTGTTGTTTGAAAAGCAAACAAATTTAGAATGCTCCAAGATATCCATTTGTATAATGCAGTTAGCAGTCACACAAGCTTCGCCAATGTCATATCAAGTTAATTTTATAAACCAAAATCTGAAGCGTGTTTATTGCATCTAGTAGGGCTACTCATTAAAGATATAATCTGGTTCCCTATTGGAAATCTCAGCACAGATTGACGCTTACATCACTGTTTAACCACACTCTTTACCCATATGAAAATCTCTTTACACTCTCAAGAACATGTAAAGAATCACCTGCCAGTAGGAACCTGATCTTCTGTTCCACCCCTCAATCTTGATGCTGATGCATCAAGAATCACTTATAATCAGCTGCACTTAATTATTTATAAAATATGTAAAACATAATTATATACAGATATAGCACTTGGTGTAATCAGTAGGAACTCTGTTAAGAATTTAGATGAGAGGAGGGTTGATATACAGTGAATTTAGAAGCAGACACTACATATAAAGTATTACCTCTGAGCCATTGGTCCCATGATGTCCACAGGGAATGCTGTCAAAATAAGGGACAAGATTTTGGTTATTAGCTCTGAAGCAGTGCAATTGTATCATCTGCACTGTATCATCATTTTTAGAAACAGGGAATTTGGTATGAATCATGTGCATCTCTTTTTTGGTATGGTTTTTCCCTATCTCTAGGTATGACACAGTTTGGAAAGCTACAGCAAGAAACATCTTCATCCAGAAAGTCCCATTTTCTCTGGTCCTTTGAAAATAAGACTGCTTAAAACATGAAAAGAACAACTATATATGATACAAGCAGATCTTTCTCAGCTCTGAACAGCCAGCATCTGTGACTGTACATACAATGGGTAGCACAGGATAAATTTATCTGTCTAAACACAGGCACCTTGTGCTCCTTGAGACATGCTGTAAGACATGGCTTTTCATGGCAATCTGACCAAAAATACAGAGCGATTTTTTAAACCATTGCCCCTGCTGAGGTGATGATGCAGCAGTGTCAATCCCAGCTGAAACCTGTATCCATGGAAGAAAGACAGCTCCTCCTGCCCTGGACACAAGTCCCTCTGCAGCCACCAGCGAGGGCCAACAGTGTCCCCAAGGGCAGCATGATCCATGTACAGGCAAGCCCATGCACTGTCCTTTCCTGTGAGGAATGAAGCACCGCTCGCTGAAAGGCCGTTTCCCGCACCCTGTAAAAACATATCAGCATTTTGCAAAAGCAAACAAAAAACCCCAAACTTTGCTCCACGTCAGAATGAAAAGTGGACATTTTTAAATTCCCAGTTGATAAGGCCGTGTTTGAGCAAACCCAAATTGCTGGACCTCACAAGTTGCCACACAGCAGAGCTGTTGTTGCCCTTCAGTCAGCTCTAATTATGAACTAATTGAATGAGTTTTTGCCTCAGACATTTCTGCAAACAGCCTCGAACTACAGAGTCACAGCCAAACGTCTTCATTTGAAAAGCTGCTCCTTGCCTCTAAACTCAGACATGTTGCACACCCCTTTGGAATGCCCTGGAAAACAGGTAAATAACTCAAAATTTTTAGCTTTCCAGCTTATCCCAAATCTAATGTCTAGCACCTTACAGAAATAACAGAGAAGGGAAAGAAATGCAAAAGAGAGAGAAGTCATAAAAACAAAGCTCTAGGAAGTTCCCATGTAAGGTCACCAGAAGAGTTGAGGGGGTTGTTTTTCTTCTCCCTAATAGAGGAGCCTAAATTTAATTTCTATCTTCATTTTCTACTTTACTCTGCTCTTTTCCTCTCAATCTCTGTCCTCCTCCTCCTTTCTTCTCCTCCAGTCTGAAATTCCATTTCCAGCCATATGTTTCTCATTGTGATCCACCTTCCATTTTTGGTCATACAGCAGAATGTGGTTTGAAGATCCAAGAAAGTCAGAGCGTGTTGACACAAGGACGTTGGATTCTAGGTTTTGTCAACATTGAGCTGAAGAGCTTTGGGCCTTGAATCAATTTTAGCCTCCTTGACCAAGGAAACCCTGCAGAGAGTCAGACTAAGATCAACGAGAACAGATTTCCAAGTGAACAGAGCCATATAAGTATATCTTGCACTACAGGGGAGTGGTTTTTATTTTCTCTATGATCTGCCCTTGCTCCAATATTAAATTCAAACACTACTCAATTTTGCTTGGCATGCAACTCTTCGCAATGAGACCCTAAAATTTTCTTGTAGGTGATATTCAGTAATGAGAGCCTTAAGACAAACTTGACTTTCAAACATCAGATGGATTTTTTTCTAGAAATTGAGATAAATATAAATAATAAACCCAAACCTGCTCCAAGGTCTCACTGTGATCTATTCCGAAAGCAAGTGACAGAGAGCCTCACTCTTTTCCCAGATGACCTGGGGAATTTCCTGCTAAATTACTGTGCTCCCAGACGTCTGGGCATGTGAAGTGGGTCCACCAGCTAAAAAGTCCATCCTCGACCTTGGGATTCAACTAAAAACATGTGTATAAGGCTGGGTAATGGAAGAGGGTGTAAGGGAAGGAGAATGAAACTGATGTTGACATTATTTGAAATGTGCTTTAATTCATGCTCTGCCAGATAGTTGCAGATTAATCTCAAACTGTTTATTTTAATGTATCGTGTTTCTGACTTGCAGCTAGCTATCAGCTGGTGTAATATAAGCTTTAATTTTGGCACCAGTGAGTCGTCATTGTGTTTACATTTTCACTCACACTTTCTTTGGTTTTATCATAAGCAATTTCATGATTTAATGGCACGCACTTTCCTGAATAAGAACTGGTGTAGTTAATTTTTGGTGATGGGAGAGTGACTTTTTATAAACTACCTATTTTCCTCGTGTAGTTGCTTACAACAACAAGATCTTGAAAGATCCCTTAGTTACATGGCCATTTCTGAGGGAAAGTGAAAATGAAACAGAGAATTTTCTGTTTTTAAATTCTGGATTAAGGATCAGGTTGATCTGAATAAATCGGAAAAGCTTTAATCACTTTTCTAGCTAACACTCCAAACTCCACATTGAAAAGATCACGGTTTCACTGAGCTCAAATGGAGCTATACCATAATCCAGAAATAACCAGGAAAATGCTGTCATTATAAAATCATAGCAACTAATGAAAATCAAGTAGATATTTTGTTGAACACAGTTACTCTAGCACAATCCAGTCTGGAAAAGAACTTGGATTAATTTATTTGATTCAAATATTTTTAAGCACTTATAATATTGCTTCTTTAAATTAGTGTAAACCTGGACAGGCAGACACTTGCAGATCCTGGTGGCCATGGATAGGAAGTGCTCACTGGATGTGTAGTCAAGAGCAGCATTCCCATTTTTCTTAGGACAAGACTGGGTTCTTGCTCCCTTCCTCCTGCCAAAGGACGAGCCCGACTCCATACTAAATTTACAAGTTGTGGTCTGGTTTCAGGATCTGCGGCAGGTTTCCAAGATGACATAGTGGGGTGCTCAGATGCCTCCAATGAGCGGCAGTGACACGTCTGAGAGGAATTTTTATAAAACACATGGATATAAAGTTCAAGGACTCATGTTTTACATGAGGCAGCGCAGTCTGAAGAGTCAGCCTTTATAACCGAGTAATGCCGAACAGTCCCAAGCTACGCTCCAAGTATTACAACTTGCAAAACACTGCAAGACCTCACAAGTGTGGAGACACACAAGCAAGAGGCAGAACACATCATGACTCCTAGTCAGATTTCTTGGCTTGAGAAAATTTCCCCGTGAGAGAAAGTTCCTCTGACTCTGGAGCACGCTAGAGAAATTCTAACAGGAACCATACATCTTGAAGATGCATAAAACTGTGAAAGCAAAGACAAGAATTTTGTACCTATATCTACAGACTTTGTCCTCTTGGGACAGAATTTGTGTATAGCATCTCTGGGAGAAAATGAACTGTGGCAGGGTAACAAAAGCAGAGAATGAGAAATTATAAAGAAGGCAATAAAAAGAAAAGAATAGGAGATGACTCCTAGACCTCACACAGCCTCTGTTAAACAATGGGGAGAAAATCTTCCAGGAATTCAGTAAGACCTGAGAAGAAATAGAAGGACTGCTGGAACAAATGGCTGCTGGCTCCAGTTCCACTGAATGACCTTGACTGTGCACATTAGAGCTAGCTGTTACATCAGGCACTGAAATAGAGAACAGACCATAAAAAACTCTGAACATTTCCTCCCATAAGATTCCTTTGTTATAGGACTCTTTTGTAGCATTTAGTAATAATTTCCTCTCTGACAAATGTTCTTGTGCAAATTACAATGCCATTATGTTCTGATGCGAGCTTTTCCCTCATTTCTTAGTTAATTCATCTTTATGGAAGTTCTTCAGCTGCCAGCCAGTACTGCAAAGTTATTAATGCCAAGTGACTTTAATAATACATGGGAGCTGAGGAGAAGTTTAGCAAACTCTCAAAATATTTCTTTACCAACACTTAACTGAATATTATATTTGCCCTCTAATTTCTTTTTCTTTGCTGGAAAACCTTTGCCTGGATCTCTGCCATGGTTCATGGTTTTTTCAGCTCTGACAAGATGGGTTGCCAGTAGGAAGCACAGGAAAGATGGGGAGTGAATCGCCTCTTTATTCTCCTTTTACATGGTAGGTTGATCATGGAGTTACTGTAAAACCTCTCCTCTGTTCCTTTCTGCACTAAATGTGAATTTTTTTACACACAGAGCAGAGCCAGGAAAGTCAGACAGAGCAACTGAGAAACAGAGCTGCTCAGACTATTCCTTCCTGTGTGGTTGGACACAGCCAGCCATCAAGGCAAAGGTGTTTCAAGACAGCATGGATTTATTGCTCAACTATTAATCCTCTTCTGATTGTCCAGGTTACTGCTCTCACATTTTCTTCCTCTGTACTCGGGTCTGTCCTTAAGCCCTAACGCATCCCCTAAGTGGTGCTTTAGTGGTGCCGAAACCTTCAGAAATAATTATTCTCTCCGCTTCATTAGTGGATAACTTGTGCTCAGTCTGATTAAAAACCTGGCAAAAGATGTAAAATGACTGATACACCAGAAAGACTGACCTTGGGAATTCAGCTAATGCTCACACAGAAGGAGGGAAAAAGACGTTTATAAAGTAATTTGTAGGAAACTCAGATTGCAGGAGGTACCACATTTTTGCTTCAGTGACATTCAGTACCTGGCAGCCACTCAACTGATCAAGAAGAAAGATACTCTCTTGTTCTGAGCAACCTCAGAGGAACCCCACAAATGAGAGCTTACTCACGCTAGAGAATTTTTTCTGGGGAAGGGAATATTTTACCCTTTTGTAAGTTTCCAAAAGGATTCTTCTGGCTGTCTGTGAAAATCAGCATGATCTCTCTCTTCTGTTTAGCTTTGTTCAAGTTTAACACAAACAGCTTAAATTCTGTGTGGTTACTGGAACAAAATATACTGCTGAGGACTGAAACTATTAAATCTTCTCTTTTATCTCTTCCTCATGGATATCACATGCCCAGACAAATGAGATTGTTCATAACAGTCTGAGCTTAATAATATTTTCCCCATTAAAAGGGAAATCCTTGTGATAACATACGCAGAGATTCTCCACAGTGATTTTATAGTATTTTTTCTCAATGAGGCTAATGAAACAGATTCATAAAGCTGAATACTTTCAGTCTTGCAAGACATAGGCATTTGCAGTGGTGCTGTGTCTAGAAGCTTGTTCAGGAACTTCAAATCATAAAACAATGTATCTTCTTTTAAGAAGATATTTACACCATAGGACAGTTTTGGTAAAATTCAGGTAAAAATACAATATCTAAATGACCAGTTTTGATGAGTAGACGAGGAAGGGAGAGGGAGGAAACTAAAATGAGAAAGCTTGAAATAAAATATATGCAAGCCACTAAAAAACATTATGAGAAGTCCATACGGAATACCAAAAGCTCAAAGTTTGCCTCTCAGTTGAATTATAGCTCAGCCTGGCTGACTAAAGACACCTTTTGCATACAATCACTCCTTGACTACTGTTTGTAAGACATTAGCATGGTCTTAAAAACCTAAAGGAAAAATAATATTTGCCTTTAACATTTTCTCTATTAAACAAGCTAATTATTCATATTCTTTTTAATACTCATCACTCCAGCCAACCAGCTTGTTTGTTTTCGCTGTGTTATTTGTGCAGACACAAAAGTCCTCACAGCCTTACAAAAAGCTACAGCCCTCAACCATCAGTCACATCACAGCTGAGTAATAGCCTGACACACTGATCTCTTCTTTCCTCCCTCCAAACTGTGGTAAGAAAGGACCATCTTGCAGTTTCTTGCTGTTTCTCTTTTTGTGCTAGAAAACAAGCCTGCCATCTAACCTGCTCTCTGCTGGCAACCTAAGAGTGGAACAGACATCTTCCTAGCAGGAGAGATCGTTTTTAACAATGAATACATTAAAGTGTAAATCTCACTGCTCTGAACCCGCAGCCAAACAGAAAGTCTGTTTATGGTGTTTTCCACGTTACGTAAGAGAATTCAGGCAAATCTCAAATGTATTTGCAAGTACTCTGAAACCTTGTGTTACCCAAGGTTTGTCTGTCATATGGTGTCAGCTCTTGTGCTTGGACTCCTCCGAATTTTACAATGTCATGGTAGCGCCAGAAAATCATTCCAGCACGCTGAGCCATCCCTCTGTGAGGTCAGGGCAAACAAAACCTGGGGTTTAGCCACCCAAAGGAGGGAGGGAGCAGATCTGATGGTGAAGAAGTGACTAAACTGCCCCCTCCTACCCCAAATCACACCAACATCTAGAGGCCTGCCAGTGACCCCTGTGCTAAACAGGACATATTTGGAAAACCTTAGCTCTGCCTTTCAATGGTGAAGTTGCTGATTTGGATAATTTTAGGTTGAGCTTTAGGATATCTGGAGCAGAGAGAATATCTGCTTCCCTTGTTTAATTTTGTAGCATTTGGATTTTTTGTATTACAGCTTTAACTTTCTAGAGTTTAACATTTATAATTTAATATTTATAGGGTGTTTCATTAACATTTCTTAAAGACCACCTACTTTTGCTTGCATAAAGTAATACGAAATTCATTAGTCTTTCCTAAAACGGTGAAAAAAAATCAGTGTTAAATTGCATAAAATAACAATTAAGTTACTACCTATCCACAGAATTACACTTTCCTAAAGAAAAGTGTGTCTGCCACAACAAACTCTAATTCCTTTTGAGAAAAGTCTAGCAAGAACAACAAAAGAGATTGACGTAAATATTTTAATAGCAGCAGTATTGTTGCAGCTGTAACAGTCTAAAGGCATAGGAGAGGAATCACTAGCAAGAAGATGCAATATCTTTTTATTAGACTGACTGACACAGCTGTAAAACACTGGAAAAATAATGGGCGAAGTTGAGAAGAAGAAGAAAATCCAGAAATATGGTAAATCAAACATAGATGTCCCCATGCCTCATAAAGAACATCTTCAGACAGATCTCCATTGAGGCTTCCAACACCAAAAGGTTTCACCCCTGCTGGGGTTCAGACATTGCACAGAACAGTGCGGCAGCAGGGACCTAACTAAATACAGCTGTACCTGGGCATGCTTATCAGCTTAAAAGAAACATATTGATACGTCTGGTAGAGGAGGTTATACATCATCAGAGGCAGGACAATGAACTCCAGGGAACACGCTAAGAGATGTCACTCAACGTGATTTGTTCTCCTGGAATTTTATTTATGACTGCTGCACTTAAAAGCACACTGAAGTGCTGGCCAAAGCAAGACTTAAATTTAAATTTGGATTAACCCTGACTAAAGTTTATCCTGAAGAGGATGAATCTGTATTTATATCCAAGGCTCAAGTAAACTGTTTTCTCTCTCATCCTATTACTGCACTTGAGCCACGTGGAAAAAAATGTAGTTTACTTCTCTGCTAAGGAAGGAAAAAGATTTGCGATGATTTATAATCAGACAGTCCCGTTAACTTGTAATGAAATGTAGGTGCTTACTACTGACATAAAATTTAAAACCTGAAACTGAGATAAAACACTTCATGGGCATATCCAACAGCTCAAGCACTTTGTGCATTAAATCAAGATGGCATGCTACAAAACAGTGGCCAAAACCAGGATTCACTGTGGAATGAAAATACGATGCGGGATCACTTGTCCATCGATTCTATCTAACATTAAAAAAAGCCTATCTTTGAGTTCAGTTGGCCTTTCCTTCCTATGCATGACTCCAGCAGGACTCAGCTCCTGTAGGTTTTCCAGCCAGTTCGACACACAAAAACCTAAACACTTACAGTACTAAATCAGATGTGTGTAAACTTAAAAACCCCAACTTTCAGTCAGTCACACGTTCAAAATAATTTGTTAATTTCACTGTCTCTACACATATACCTAGACTCAAAAACCCCACCCCGTTCAACAAAATTATACGGGCACGTATTCAGTGGTGCAGCTCTATTCCTGCCTTTAATTCTGGCAAAGATGACAGAGGAAACAAAAGGAGATAAAAGAGTATTCTCCTCTCAAAGAGCCAAATGAAAGAAATGCCTCTGCATACCAGGATTAATTTAACCCTTATTGTTTGAAATGTTCTTCATAAGCATCACGTTGTCCCCAAAGACACAAATGGAGTTGGGATGCTGCCCTGAAGCACATTGGTTTTCAGCTTACAAAACCAGAAGTTATTGAATGCAATTGAATGTGTAAGCTGGTCACCAGGAACACAATGGAAACCTAAAACCAGGCTAGAAACGGGGAATTCAATTGGGGAATTCACCAGCCACCCATTTCCATACGAGAAGGACGGCTTCACAATGGTTTTTGTTAAAATATGGACTGAATTTGGCCTCAATGTAAAGAATTCTTTCAAAAACATTTTCCTACATTTCTTGTTGAATCCATGAACACTGTGTTGAATAAGACCAATGTCCAGGAATATACCACTCCTCCAGGAATGCCAGGTGCTTATAGGTATTGAGATCAAGGCAGCTTTTCAGTCTACTTGACATCATGAGTGCTGAGAAATAGCAGACTATTAAGTTTCTGATTTTTTTTTTTTTACATGGTTTTGTTTGGGTTTTTTTTCAAGTTGAACAGAGAGGATAGAAAAAAATACTATTGTAAGAGATGGAAAGAAAACATTTCCCTCTGAATGAGAATATTCAAGCAGCATATCAGACTGAAGCATTTAGATTGAAATATTTTTATGTGTTGGAGTGGCCACTCTGTTGAAGAAAAATGAGTTTTATGCTTTGTCAGATCATCACAAGTTTTGAAGTTTTCCTCAGAAAGGAGTGTATCACAATAAGAAACTTTGTTCTTTTCTCTCTCTTGACTTAACAAGTTTAAGTAAATCACAATTCTTCTTGTTTTATTATTACGTGCCATGTCAGGGGAGAGAAAACAACAGAGGACAAACAAAAAAATCTCATTTTTGTATACACAGGTGGGTTTATGTTTCAGCTGTAATATACATTTATGCACTTTCTGTGGAGCAACATATTAAGCATTAACAGAACTTTTCTAACAGTCTTTTCTGTCAAATAACTACAGCTGTAGCAACTTTAGGTTTTATTGTTCATGACTATGCAAAATATGACTGACCATCCAATAAATCTTCCTTTCTAAACTTCTGAGTCACAAAAGAAATGGTTTAACTCGGTTACCTTCCTCTTTCCTACTGAATATGTTGTAAAATGCTTAAAAATGAATTATTGTGTAAATTCTCAAGCTGAAATTTTTATGTAAATAGTCCACACACAATTTATAGCATTCTTGTTTGTGTAACATTCTAGCTTATTGGCATTTGTCCTATGAATATACTGTTTTGGAAATTATGCAGTAGGGTTGTAAAACATTGTTTTCCCAATACACCATTTTAAGAAAAAAGAAATAATAAAAATCAGCCTTGTAAGACCTGTCTGGTAAAATATTTTAAATTTAAAGATCAGGGTGAATATGTGCTTTCATGAGGTAAGGAAAGAGTAGCTCATTATTACAGTAATGACCTTTGCAATTGTCCAGGCATCCAGTGAAGGCCACACGGCTTTGGGACAGACATGGATACTATTTATATCACAGGGACCTTGGAAGTGCTGACCAGCTCATACTGACAGCAAGAATAGCCATGGCCTGAATAAAGAGATTCCAAGGCAGAAAAAAATGGGTGGTATTGAAGGAACCAAACTCAGGGTGCTCTCTGTGAAAAGCAGAAAGCTTCTTCATTCATATAATGACAATTTTTTTTCTTTAATCTCGCAATTTTTCTTTCTTTGTATTCCCTCAAGTGTATCCTAGGCCCCAGAAAGATGAAAAATACCAGCAGACAGCCACACCTTCACTCAGGAGGAGGAGGTTGAAAGGGAAAAAAAGAAGCCCTTATACTGACTCAAACCTGGACATAAAGTGATAAGAATGAAATTATTCCATATACTCATAATAACAGGGGCCCTTTTCTGTTCTGTGAGGTTGAGATTTGGCCACAGACTCCAACTGGATTGACAAGAGGTAATGTTTTATCTTCCCAGTATATTAAAAACACATGTATCAGACTTAAAAACACACAAATCAACTCCAACAAGCAAGCTAAATAACGGATGAAAAGGCAGTAAATGGGGGAGAAAAGTAAAATAAAGGCTAAACTAAACTTTATAGTAATTATAAATGTCATTACTATATATAAATAATTTGTCAGTTTCAATCTCACGATCATTAATGCAAACCTTAAAAATATCAATGATGTGGTATCTATAATTTCCATTTGTGGGTTGTTTATCATCTTGCATCGGACTTCTGCTTTAAGTGCTCACTATGGTCTTGATTCTGCAACAACAACAACAACAAAACAAACAGAGAAACTATCTCATTCTTTGCTGATTCCCTCCCATCTCTGCACTCCTCTGGAGATGGAAGATGTCAGTTTGGGTAAGGTATTTTCCCCCGGAGAATATAAATTTCATCGCAACACTGGGGAACCCTATAAAACAATGAAACCATTGAAATATGTCATTCTCCAGATCCTTACTAACGCCATGTCACTTAAACAACTCAGGCAGAATCTGAGTAGTGCTACAAGCCATGTGCTGAACAGAGGCTTCTTAAACCCCTTTGGCTTCAGTGACACTCCACCATCTGCACGAGGCTGGGAGGGAGCAGGATTTAATTAGGAGTACAGCAGATATCCATCCAGCCAGCATTACAAAAGCATTCAGGCCCTAGGCTTCCTTCGATCACCTTTTCCCCCTCCAAATCTAATCCTTATGCCTCGAACTTCCCGAATACTGACACTGCATTTTCCACATCTGATAGCCTATTATGGTCTCTTCACACTATTGCTTACCTGAAATTCATAGGGGAGAACAGGATTCATGCCAACAGGATGCTACATGAATGAAAGAGAATTCCATGGTCATGTAATGAAGGAATTATTACAGACAGGCATAGGAGAGAGAGAGTGTTTGAGATCATTACCCCAGAACAGTAATGTGTGTTTCCTCCCAACTTTCATGCTACAGTTGAGAAAGAAAACCTTTATAACACCAACAGACTACAAGTAAACCAGTAAGACTTGAAAAATCAAATAGACTCTTCCTTACAGAATAACAACCAGCTTCTGAGCCCAGTAATGAGGGAAAAATGTTTCCTCTTTTACATCACATCAGAATTTCTTTGGGATTAGGTCTGCAGAAGAACCTCCAGTTTTTATCTCAACCTAGCCTAGCCTAGCCTGCTCCATCCATTTGCATTCAAAATGGGTGGTACTTGGTGTTCTTAAACACTTTCTTGAGCTTCTCCAGTTTCTATTGATCAACAATTTATTGCATCACTACTGGCTGGGATTTCACGTGCACGTGATATTTTGAGCGGTGAAACATTAACTCTACCTTCTGAAAAAACCAGAGCCATCAAAACATCTCCAGCATCTGTAAATACTAAATTACTCTAGGAAGTCAATTTAAAGTATCACCATAGGACCTCTTTTTGCAGTCTACCATATCCATAAATTCTCATTCCTCCCTGGATCTCCTGGATTTTCTCCTGCCTGGGTTTTCTCCTACCCTGTGACCATCACTTTCCACCACTTTCAGTGTGGCCCTGTGCCTGTAGCATGGAGCAATTGGCTCTCAGCTCAGGAAAGACGTTCTCTCATGCTCTGACCTGGTTATCAAATCCTCCCCTTGAGCTAAGCCTGACCTACTGTGGCCTGACTTTCTTGTGTCTGCCCTCACTCTCCTGGGTAAAACACGTTCTTCAGCTCATACTCTTTATAAGTATCAAGAAACATAGAATGGTTGGGGTTGGAAGGGATCTTAAAGATCATCACATTCCACCCCCCTGCCATGGGCGGCAAGGACACCTTCCACTAGGCCAGGTTCCTCAGGGCCCCATCCAGCCTGGCCTTGGACACTTCCAGGGATGGGGCATCCACAGCTTCTCTGGGCATTCTTTCAAATGTGAACCTTGAAGGACTGTCTTTAAAACCCCTTCCCCAGCAGGCTGGGGATTAGGCACGGGAGGAAGGCAGGCAGACAGCAGCACGCCAGGCATGGCACAGCACAGCTTTCTGCTCCCTTGCTCTGATCAGCAGGCATGTTACAGACATCTGCTCAAAGGCTCTTGCCTGAAAAGACAGCCACAAGCAGGGTTTTTCTCTCTTTCAAAGTCAGCTGCTCTTACTGAATCCAGACTTCGTGGCCTTATGCTCTTTGTGAGTTTTCTCTGATGTGATGAGGCAATGTGGTGCCTTCTCTGTTCACCTCGCAGAGTTTAACGTCTGAATAAGCAAATTGAAGAAGTCTTCATTCTTCCCAGACATCAGACAAAATGATATCACCTCCAGCCCATTTATAAACAGATTTCTTAAATCTTTTCAGAAATTAATCAGCATCAGTAAACACTTAATTTCCTTCCTCTAGGGAAGCCCTCTATCTCAGACTGTGCTATTTGCAATAGGAAAGGCAGCCAAACATGTTCTTGGGTTTAGTTTTTGTACTATTTTGTCTACCCAAACAGCATCCGGATGGTTTGCTCTCTCCCAGCTCAGGAATAGCAGCGCTGGCAACCACCACAGCCCTCAGCAGCAGATTAGACACAGCCAGTGCAGCTGCTACAGCGGCACATCGCTGCCTCCGTGGCCTGATTCCTCAGACAGCCTCCAAGGTGATGGATTTGAGGCAAGTGTCTGATGTGCTTGTAAACTCCTGCCCCAGAGATTTAAGTGCAGTGCCTCATCAGCACTTTGTTTGAATTGAAAAAGGCACACCAACCTTGGTAGCTAAGATAAAAAACCAAGCTTAGCTTAAGTCAGGCACCATGAAAGACTACAGAGTTATGCTCCCCTTCAAATATCCCCTTGCCCAAGTTACAGAGGTAAAAATCCTTTTATTTTAACCTGTTATTAAAAAACAAAACAAAACAAAACACAAAAGGAATTCTGGAAGAGAGGAAAGAAATGAGGAGAAAAGTGCTGGAGTTCAAGAAAATTGCTAAAGTGGAAATTAGCAAAAGATACATATAAGTAAAGAAGAAACAATAATAATATAATAATGATAATAACAATAGCAAAAATAAAGCCTTTTTTCTTACAGAAGCTTAAGCATGAGCATCTCCCTTCTGAGGTCCTCCTGGTTCAGCTTCATAACCTCTCTGAAGGTGCAGCTTTCTGACACTTCTCAGAAGAGCCACTGGCCTTCATCACCCCTTCCCTCTCATGCTGATGGGCTGCAGGTGGCTCTGCTCCCTGCAACAGGCAGTTGTTGCAAGGGGAATTTCCCTGGGGAGAGCTCATTTTTTAACCCTGCCTCTGCCAGATCCTTCTGTAAAGGAATTTGACACACCACTTCCTTAGAAGCCACGAACACCTGGACAGCACTTAAAGGGGAGGCAGAAACTGCAGTCAAGTACCTTTCAGTGTTTGCGCTGCTCTCCTCAGTAGCAAGGCCACAAAATGACAAAAAATACCAAAAAAAAAAAAAGGCTTTTAATCAAAATGGTGTGGGTTTAGCTTAGATATTAGGAAGAAATTCTTTACTGTGAGTTGCTGGAAAACTTTTTCCAGAGAAGCTGTGGATGCCCCATCCCTGGAAGTTTTCAAGGCCAGGTTGGACAGGGCTTGGAACAATGTGGTTTACTCTCTTGGGACAGCCAGGGACGCCAGGGTCCAACTGGCTGGAGGAGTCAGCAGGATTCATGTCTGTTCACCCCTAACTTCGTGGACTGGTTTTAAATTTGGCCATGGCACATACCATCACTTGAGCATAAAGGACTCTGAGTCCTTTATTCATTAAGGTGCAAAGCTGTTTCCATCCTGTCACAATTCCTAGGTTTGGGCTGGCCCCTACAGGGGTGAATAAAGCCAAGGTATTTTTAATTTAGAAAAATAAGGCAGCTGTGCCCACTTTCCTCAATTAACTGAG
This sequence comes from Eulacestoma nigropectus, assembly GCA_013397775.1. Lineage (NCBI taxonomy): Eukaryota > Metazoa > Chordata > Aves > Passeriformes > Eulacestoma > Eulacestoma nigropectus. The sequence goes on from VZTE01005202.1 coordinate 606,278, forward strand.
GAGCTCCCATACAGCTTATGAAACACCTAGACAAATTCACTCTTCTCTTTTCCTGATTTTGGAAACAGCCTTTTCAGTAACACCCAGCACTTCAAATCCTGGTTGCTCACAGTCAGCAGTGATGGTACAATTGATGACAAATATTCAGGCGTCAGCTGAACGTGTACATCACCAAGCACCACAAACAACGTATCCCAATATTTTTCCCACAATCCCATAAGCTCAGCACCGAAAGCTTATCTGACAGCAGTGCTTTCACACTGAGCCACTGAAAATCAGAGTTCCTTCCACGTTACATGAAATTAATTATACCACCAGAGGATGGAGTGCAGCTCCATGAGGCAGGTGTCATGCCTGGAGGGTAGATCAAGGCAATTCAATCCCTTAATCCAGTGATTATTTTTATTTTTATTTTTACAGTACTCAAAATTCATAGGGAGAGCAATGCTGAAGCAGGAGTTCATGACTGGCCATAAGAGAAAATCAGTGTGTCTTATTAGGACTGGAGTGACTGGTCGTGCTTGTGAGCATCATTTCAAGTATATTGGGAATTTAGGCCTGGAGTCTTGGCTAAATACAAACCCATGCAATTTACAGTCTCTGCGAATGAAATGAAATTTTCAGAACTCTGCTCAAGGTGGGTTAAAAATCCTTTTTTTTTTTTTCAAAATAAAAGAAGTGTTTGCTTTTACAGAACTGGGCTCTTGCAAACTATATTTCTCTGCAGCTTTGGCAGTGTTTGGCCTGAAGCTATTGGGGGGATCATGCAGCCCACAGCAAAGTCACTGCCACTTGTTTGTACCTTTGCTGCGCTGTACAAGTGCTCCAGGGCAAGTGGAGAAGGAGGCTCATTCACGAAAATCAGTATTGCCTTGAGGGGTCTGCTCAGGCTGTGGCACTCCTTCCTTATATAAACCCCAATGCCTTTGGAATTGCAGTGAATGGGACCAAACTCTGGGAACTTTTGCTGCAGCTGATTCCTTGTGTAGGTTCTCTCACTCTCATCCAAGTCAGGAGAGAGGAGAGTGGGAGAAACATCTGAAATATAAGCTTAGAAATTTCCATACTGATTCAGAGTAGTGATCCACTTTATCCTTTCTCTCAAAGAGAGATCTCAAAAGGAGAATAAAAGTGGAAAAAAGGTCCCCAGGGAAAACACTGTGAATTAATAGCTGGTTTATCACACAAAGCATGAAGATCTCTTATTCTTTTTCTCTTTTCATTCCCATAGTGCTTTTTAATCCTGCACAATACAGATGGGAATTTAAATAAATTTCTCAATTCCTTTTAGATCCTTTATATTGGGTAATGACTTCTGAGAATGACATTCACACATTTCTTACAACCTGCCAATACACATAAGAGTGTGTTTGTGTGTGCATATTTTCTAAGTTTTTAAAGTGCTGTCATTGTGTTCTGTAGATTCTGCTAAATAAGCCAAGAGAAACAGAAATAGCAGCAACCAGCTATTTAAGGACGGAATAGGAAAAAACCACCATTCAAATATAAATCTGGAAAACAAGAGGAAAGCATTTATAGTTTTATGCTGCAAATTACAGAGCCTACATCTTGGAGGGAATATGAATGTTAAAACCATTCTTTCAGCAGTAAGGTATCCCTCCCTTTACCTGTTCCTCTGGTGACTGATCAGCCCTCTCCTCTCCCCGCACTGTTTTAAAACTTGGGTACACTGGACACAGCCAGAGCTATAGAAAATTACCTGCATTTACTTTTCCCCTCTCAGATTCTGAAGAAGAAAGGTAGGAATTTAGGTGCACTCTTTCTCAACACCCCTAAGGGACAACAACACCCACATCTCTGTTTCTGAATAGATATCCCCAGTTGGAAAGGATTCCTGCCTGCTATTCCTGAGCAGTGGCTGAAGCCTGGCACATCAGCATATTATCAGTTTAAAACTATTTTAAAGCCTACTTTCTCTTAGGCTTTTGGGGGATTGTTACTGAAAAATCCTTTGCCAGGTTAAATATTTATGTTTGGCTTTGTGAGGCCAGAGACCAAATTTGCTAATGTTTTATACTGATCCAACTCCCATAACCAAACAGAGATTAGATTGGGACACTCTCACAGAAGTATCACAACAATTTTCTGGTGTTCTATCCCCTTCTGTTATCTTCGACGATCATTTTTCCCGTACAAAAGAAAGCTACCAAAAAAAACCCCACGCAAATTTGCTGCGCTTGAATAATTCCTACAGAATGAGCATCCATCAGAGAGCTCCGACGGGACTGGCAACAGTCACTGCTCTCCGCCCACTGCGAAGTTAATGCCAGATGAAAACTTCTCTTTATCCAAAACTCAGATGTTCAGTTAAATCATTACATATGTACTTTATATTACCTATTACACACGACACAAAATATTCGCCTGATTTTAATTAGACCGATGTTATTTGACCGTCAGGAGGAGACCAGAATGAGATCAGAGGACAAAAAAAGAACAGGTAGCTTTTAAGCAATATCAGAGTGTGGCTGTGCTGTGGCTGAAGTGACTGTCACAGTGCAAGTGTGAAGGTCCATCCTTATTCTCTTCCAGAAATTTTATTAATTTGCTTTAAATTTTATTAAATTTGCTTGCTGTAAAGAAGCAACAGCTAAAAAACCCCTACCAAACTGCTTTTAAAATGGAGCTGGACATGCTCAAGAAAGACATATTGATAACCCAACCTTATGACAACCCATTCCACAGCTTGAGGAGATCCCATATAGATACACAGATATATAGATATGTAGATATATAGATATGTAGATATATAGATATATGTACATGTAGCATAAGCCAGCCTGGCTTTGCCAAAATCAGTGGGCTTGCTAAAGTCACAGCAGGAAAAAATTTGCCACATACTTTTCCTAATTGCCAGGTGTTCAAACCATCCAGCAGCAACTCCATTTCTGGAATCAGGCATTGATTATTGAAATTTTATTAATCTATTTTTATATTGTGAATTAATTACTTATTCAGTATCTTCCATGAGGGAAGCAGCTCTCTTTTTGTTTGTACTGCCCCAGCGCCTTTGTCTTCCAAATCAGAAGGACATAGCTAGTACAAATTTACTTAACAGTAAGTAATTTTCAGTGGAATCTCAGCCCATTCTGAAGTTGACAAACACAAAGACTTTCATCCAATGATTGCCAAATTTATCTCATCCAACATTTGCAAAATTCTAATTTTAAATTACCAGAAATATATGTTCCCAGATCCACCTGTGTACTTCAGTGATTCTTGCCAGATTGGATGTAGGATGTGCTTTCCTTTTCCCCTACAGGTTATGGTCATTTTTATTCTGTTTAGAATTGAAGTGGTGACCTGCAATTAAGTGCTGACCAATAAAGGATTATTTTTGTCAGGCTCAAGATTCACAGATAATTGTTTTACGCTGATCTGTGGAAAGGTTTAATGGAAGATGAGCTGACTTGGAAGGAAGTGCATAAACATGAGGAGCATTTGGGCTGTTGACAGCTTTTGTCTCTTCTCTCCTCCTTTCTCACTCTTTTTTCATGTGCTTTAAAGCTCCTTCTGCAGAAGATCAAAGCATCAGCAGCAGAACTGATGTTAATGGGTTGGGCCACAATTTTAAAAAAAAACCCTGAAAACTTTACTTTGTTTGTTTGTTTAATTGTTTTTTCCCCTCAGAAGAGTGCCCAGCTGACAATGTATTTGACACTACTAGCAGAAATTCCATCTGCCTTTCCCAGCAAACACACTTTACTATTTGTGAAATGGCCACCAAACACCTCATTACACAATATCCTTGATCCTATTGCAAAGTTGGTACTCCAAAGCAGGGACTTTCCATAGGATTAGAGCAACATTGGAGACATAAGGAGTTGGTGTCCAAATCCATCTGTAACCCTCCAGCCCCAGAGCCCCTCCGCCAGGACAGCCAGACCAAACCCTAGCTCTGACTTCCTGCTTTTTTTTCCTTCATTCCTTTTAGGCGATAACACCATCAGATGACATTTCTCGTGTCTAATTTTGATGGACAAAGACAAGCCTGGAAAGAGAAGCGGGGCTGAGAGGAGCAGGGAAAGCACCCAGGGTCAGGACGCATACGGGGAACAGCTGGATCGCACACGCGGGGCAGGCTGCGAGTGAGCTCATGCAGCTGAGGCCGGGGGAATGCAGCTCTGAGGCTGCCCAGAATGTCACTGCAAACAAACCCTCTCCATTCCCAGCTGAATCACAGCTGTCTGCGTGGAGACTGTGGTAGAAACACAAGGGAACACACCAAAATGAGTGGCTTTGGTAGTGAAATCGCTGCAGCACCTCTGAATTCCTCCCCAGGGCAGAACACCTTGGCAGTGCATCCAGATCTATTGCACGCGCAGTGGGTAAACCTTCGAGTGATTTGTCAAAGGTTTAGCGTTTACATTTGTTTAGAGAAATGGGTAAATGCTCGAAAGTTAGGAAGTTCTTTCCAGCCTTATCGGAAACATCACAAACTTCCTTAAAAGGTAAGTTTGGGACTACACTTTCATGATGGATTCCCGGGACTTTGAAGATCTGATTCTGCTTGGAAAAGTCCAACAGCTTCAGGCCTTACTGAAACACGGCTTTTTTCACTGTATTTGGAAGTATTTTCAATAAGTTCAAATAATTTCAAGTAATGCTGTCATGCCAGAACCTTAGATCACTGCAAATGGTCAAGAAGCAAACCTATGGTTGTTCAGAGTGCATATACATATAGGTAAATGTACAGTTATTTGGTTTTATAACATGTTCACCTATCTAGCAAAAGCAGATTTGCAAAATAAAAGAATAACTTTTGGTACTCTGGTTTCAAAACATTTATCACATCTTATTTCCTTCAAATTACCTGTTTTCTTCTGATGACATTGAATGAGCACAAACTGAATGAGCAAAACAGTACAAATTTTACCTCCGGCATAACTAAAGGTTTTTGAATGACATTCATAGCTCCACTACTGTAATTCTATTTTTATTTGACTCTTAATTTGTGAATCAGATTCTGCTTCTGGTTACCTCCAAGCATGCCTGAGATAGTGCAGTCTGAGACACTCAGAACTACAGAGGGGCAGATTTAAACCCCAGCAAAGCCTGCATTGCGAAAATTTCGCTGCCAGCAGAGAGATTTTGGAGCTGCCACAGAGCACAGTGAGAATGCCTGGCTTGCTGTGACACACTGACTCTTATCAGGTTTCAGTTCTTCTGCCTCCTCCAGACCCTGCTCATTTTCTCTCTGATTAAAATGCAATCAGTGTAACCAAGGTATTAAAAAAAAAAAAAAAGAAAAAGAAACTAACAAAAAATAAGGCATGGCAAAACCTCAGTAATGTTTGGTTATGTTTAACTGGTACTGACTGAGAGAAGTCAATCAATCTCTGCAGCGTAAACGCTGTAATGAAAGAAACGTTGTAGGGAGAAACTGAGCCTCTGTCACTTTAAATGTTTTTAATTATGAGAACAAGCTTGGCTGCTGAGTGAAGATGACTTTTGGAGAAATAGGGCTTGCACGGCCAGCAGTGCAGCTTGTCCATAGCAGAAAAACTAAAACAAGTACAAGCAACCACGGCAATGCTGGCCTTCGGCACCAGCACAAACTATTCATCAGCAAACTGCATTTAGCTGAAAGAGCAGCTTTTCTTGTGGGCAGAACACCTCCCAAAGCAGAGATTAATTCTAGGATGGACTTTCCTCACCTCTGTGAAAAAGGCATTATGTGCTTGATGGTGATGCCCAGCAAACCAGGGGAGTTTGGGATGACGCAAAGTGCGTCAGTGCTTCGCTCCTCTTTTGTGGGCAGGGTTCCGTGGTGCTGGATGGTGCTGCCAGGCAGCCCAGCAAAACACAGCATTTTCCAGGCTATTTTCACACAACTGTACTCAAAAAAAGGTTTAAATCCATCTTGCATCTGATTCTGAGCTCAGTTATCTGAGCATCAGTCAGAAATAACTCCCGTGAAGCCAATGGAGTCCCACTAATTTAAAAATAATGAGAACGGAGACTCGAGCTGAGTTCTCCCTCCGCCTTATTTTCTGCCAATTACTGCCTTCTATTGGGGCATATTTTTCCTTATGAGGCTACAATCCTGGGGTGGATTTCATACACCAGCACTGCTGGGTTTTGTCTCTGTCACTGAGAGCACCAGTGTGGCTCTGCAGCCACGGCCCCATCACTCCTGCCCACTGCACCAAGGTGCTATCAGCCAGGGGACACCTAGAAATGGATGCTTATCAGCCAGGAGACACCTGGAAATGGATACTATCAGCTGGGGAGCATCTAGAAATCGATACCACCTCACACCATCCAGATAACTCAGCCTAAGAAGAAAACCTGCAAACACATTTTCCAAAGCACTGAGGTCTGGGTAGGTGGTAGATTGTTCCCCTCACTCTGGGCCAATATCAGCTTGTCTCTCTGAAAAGGATTCTTTCATTTCTGTTTGCATGTCAAGACTATAGAAATGGAAGGCACTTTGGGATGACTTTACCTTGATTATCTCCCTTCCTCCTGAAAAATGCAACCAAGTATTCTGTGGCCTGATGTGATGTCAACAGATGCAACATGGGTTAAAAAAAAAAGGGCATAGGAGAGGAGAAAGTCACAAAAAATAGGAGCAAAATGGGAAAGAAATGGACCATCTGAACAAACTCACTGCAGTTTGCTAGTTCCTCGAGAGACAAAAAGAACTTTAAAATACTATTTTGGACGGTTCAGTGGTGTTTTCTCTCACCAGCATTTTGTGGAATGACTCTATCAGAGTTTTACTGGTCAGACTGTCAATATATACAATGCTAATACAATAATAAACATCCAGTCATGACTCCAGAGCAAGGCTGTTGATAGAGGAAAGCTTTGGAAACACAATGGTTTACTGAGGGTAGTCCCCCTTCCCCCAGTCCCAGCAAGCTTATTTATTTTTTCAGGGTCTTCTTATCATGGAGTATTAAAAACAACCCTTCCCCTCCAAATAAAAGAACCACCCAGCAACACAAAGAGGAGTGTTCTTGTAAAGACAATGTGCAGATAGCAAGAATAATATTGCTATTTTTTGCTGCTTAAGGTCGAGTGTTTGCTCCCACTTAATCCATAGTAAGTCTATCTTTATTTCAATGAACTCATTCACCGTATAAATGCCAGCGGACTCTTCCAACAGTATTTATGGAAAATAAGCCACTTTGACAGTGCTCTGCTACGTTTCCTGTTATTATGGAAGCAAACTAAAGTAATTAGGTCTTGATAACTCCATACTCTGGAATCACTGGATGCTGAGTTAGGTATTTTGGTTTTATAGAAAATGTTGAGCCAGGAACGATGTAACTGGTAAGGCATGGAAAGGCCCTGCTTTACGTGCAAAGCTGTGGATGCCCCACCCCTGGAAGTGTCCAAGGCCAGGTTGGACAGGGCTCTGAGCAATCTGGGATAGTGGAAAGTGTCCCTGCCCATGGCAGGGGGTTGGAACAAAATGATCTTTAAGGTGCCTTCCAACTCAAACCATTCTGTGATTCTCTATAGGGTCCATGTGGACAGAGCATGGGGCTCATGTGGGGCTGCGTTGAGAGGGTTAAATTTCAGTTTAGCTGCCCCTCCATCAGCACTTTGGTAAGTGCTACGTGTTCTCTGAAGTTTTTCCTAGATTTACAGCTTCTGGCTATAATTGATCATCCGTATATGGAGCACATAAATGGCTAAAAGAAGTGTGATATAACCATGGGGGAAAAGTCATCCCAGGCCAGGAAAGACTGAACAACAAAATGTAAGTCAATTACCCCAGTTCTATGCAGACTGTGGAACTAGGAAAAGGGCCTAAATGCTACCCACATATCACTGCCTATATGCATGATTTGGAGGATAATTCTTTAATCTGAGGAGAAATCAGAAGGCTATCCCAAAAGGACTCCATAGCCTGAGTTCTCCTAGATGAGACCTGCTCTGGGAAAGGCTGCTACATCCTCCTCAAGTGAGGAAGATTTGGTAGTTTTTGAAGTGTCAGGAACTAATGATTCCCTTTGCTTTGGGAATGGAGTTTTCATCAAGAATGTTGCACTTTTTAAGTAGGGAGAGGAGAGGAGGAGAGGAAAAAACCACAGCTGGTGTCCTTGGGGAAAAAAACAGAGAGTGGCAAGTCTGCAGTGGGGAACTCCTTTAAAGGGTCTTTCATGTGGTTCTGCATCAGACAAACTCATTTACTGAGCTATTTCAGCATTTTTGGTTAGTGGGTGACCGGATCATTATGGTGTAAAACATAGCTTATATATATGTTTCTCCTTGTTCTTTATTCTTGACCCCAAATCCCACTGGCCCTGGGAAAAACTAATTAGATAGATTGATGAAGGTTACTGCAGTATTTTTGTGTAGAACTTGAAGATGGGTAAGTTTCAAAGCTGCATAACCCAATATCACTTCTCGTGTGCTTCCAATTCAGCCTATCAACATTTCTGGGTTCTCTTATCCCAAGGAGGATGTCTCAGCACCTACATTTACCTATAAACACGGTCAAGGGAATGCATTTCTGTTTTCTGTGCCCAGGAGCCTGCGTGTGTGATGGGTGTTAGAGCTGCAGCCCACTGCAAAGACCCCTCTCAGCCACTGCTGCACATCCCAGAGAGGCAGACCTTGGTAAAGCAGGGGCTGGTTTGTGGAATAATCAGAATTTCCATTAAGATAAAAGGCAGCGGCATCTTGGTTTTTTTTAAAAAAACAAAATACAAGTTCTCCTCTGCCTGTCTAGCACATGCATGTTGTCTTCGTGCACACAAACCTGGAGTGCAGAGTTTGACTGAGCTCCTTTTATAGCAGCTGCTTATGGAGAAACAGCACCAAATAAGAAGCAGCACTCAAAGACACCCATTAGCCCGTTCTGCAAGGCTGGGAGTCCAAAAGAGACATTTGCTAAGCATGGTGTGACTCTCAGCACAGGCTTGGTGGAAACATTAAAACCGGGATCAGCAACTGCCATAAACACGTGTTCCTTAAAGCATCCCAAGACAAGCAGGGTGTTTGCTGTCACTCCCAGTGCTGGAGGTCCTTCCACAGACACGGTTTTTGGGATAGCAGACAACTCATAACCTCAAGAACATTGTGTAGTATCTTGTACTGAATGAGATCCCCATGGAGTCTGACTGTGTGTGCACCTCCGTGCCCATCAGGTAGTTTCGGGGTCTTATCATGCAGCAGCCTCACCTCTGCTTTATTTCTCTCCTTGTTCTGCTCTGATTCCACCCAGCAGCAATGCCCTGCTGCGCTGTGGCTCTCCCACTAACACAGCCGGCCTCTTCCCACCAACCTGGCACCCCTTGCACTGCTCTGAGATCGGATACGGCTCTGGGCAGTCCGGGTCTGGGAATGAGGAGCCCTACTGGTCCTAGTCTTTGAGCTCCTCTGAACACCCAGGGTGCTACAAGAAGCCAGGTTTGATTCTCTTCTGCTTGATTAGCTCCTGGGAAGCCAGCTGGAAAACAGGGATGTGGTCGTGTAAATAGGCTCCAAGTGGGCTGCAAACACAAAAGTCCTGCACTGGCTCCAAAGCATCATGGAGGCTGTAGATAGCTGGATTCAAACTGTCAGGCATAACCTAAAACACCTGACTTGCCTCATGGAAGTTAAAGTTCTAAACATTTGGGATCAGCAGAGTTTGGAAATGACAAGATTTTATAAAAAGGACAGAACATCCTCAAAACATAGCATGGCCTTACCAGATCCTCATCAGCAGGAGACCTCACAGCTTGGCTTGTGCTTTTTGTGTTATTATTATTACTTTAATATTACTGCTATTAATTGTATTATTATTATTATCTTTATTATTATAACCTTGAACACTGTGGTGAGCAAGTAGGTATGGAGTGCTAGTTTAACACAGCCAGCTGAAGAGCTGCAAGGTGATCCCTGAGCCCCAGGAGCACCCAGTCACGCTCTGAAGGGCCATTTCCTCGCTATAAATGCCAGAAATCAGGAATAAAGAGGAAGGAATTTGTCCTACCACAGCTGCTCCCAGGGCAGCAATCCTCAGTGATGTATGGAGTGGAAAATATGTCAGAGCAGTTTAGCAGGAATGAAAAAAATCGTGATGAAGAGAAGGGCGGCTGAGTGACAAAAGAGTCACGAAACAAACATCCAACCACAAATAATTTGTTGGTTTTATTTGTTCACATTATCCTGCTGACATGGCATGTTTTCTCCTGCTGACTGCGCTTGCCGTATCGGTGCTGGAGCCTGGCAAACTTGGAGGCTGCTTGCTCCAGAAGAAAAGTGATCATAGTCCATGGGCAACTCCTTGCGTGTCACCCGTGCCTACACGTGAGATCAGCATAACCAAGGAAAAGGGACCCCTTGAATGAAGTAAAGAGATGAAACAGAAAAGATCTGTGTGATGGTTGACTATTTTAGCAGGAAATTCGGCCTAGAAGAAAGGAAAGCAAAAGGAAAGGCTCACGCTGGAAGCTGCACCCTGGTGCCTCTCAAAGGTGGACAAGGATTCCTCTCCTCCGTGTGGGTTATGACAGCATGGAAGGTCATCTGGGAGTCACGTGTGACCCTCCCAATCACCTCCTAACCCTCAACAAGCAGAGGAAAAAACTCACTAGAACGGAAAGAAAGTAAAGCACAATAGAACAGTTAAGACCATAAAGGGCCACAGAACCCTTAAGAGTTTAGGAAAATGTAAAGGACCCCTTGAAAACATTAGGTTGCCTGCTGCTTTTTGTTTAGGAATCTCCATCCAGCCGTCACAGGAAAGATACACAGGCTCTTGGACGTCTCCCTAACAGTTCTCATTTTAGGTAATGTAAATAACATTTTTTACATTAACATCTTATTTATGTAGGATCTTCTGTCTCAGCAGATGTCCTACAGCTGTAGGTGTATAAAATACAAAGCAGGGCTGGGGGCGGCAGGGGAGGATTGATCTCTTCCTTGTACTCAGACAGCTGAGGAGGCAATTCAGTGGTGGCATGGAAGTGTTATCAGCTAATATCACACAAGTGGGATATCAGGCCACAGCTGAGTAAAACACAGCTTGTCTCATCCCTTGATGTCCCACATGCTATATTTTTAAGTCAAAGATGTAGAAGAAGTGTGATTATTTTTAGAGAAGCATTTTCTATTTTTAGGTAGAAGAGAGTAGGTAGAATAGAATCACAGAATCACAGAACGGTTTGGGTTGGAAGGCACCTTGAAGCCCATCTCATTCCAGCCCCCTGCCATGGGCAAGGACACCTTCCACTATCCCAGGTTGCTCAGAGCCCCATCCAATCTGGCCTTGAACACTTCCAGGGATGGGGCAGCCACAGCTGCTCTGGGCAAATCTGTGCCAGGGCCTCACCACCCTTACAGGGAACAATTTTTTCTACTAATGCAGATTTCCCCTACTGCAACTACTCGCAGATGTCTGTGGACCTGTGCTGCTATTCTTAACTAACCACAGAGAACCAGCTCTTCAGCTGCTGTAAACCAGCCAACCGCCCTTGTTTCCAGCAAAAAGAGGCCAGTTTCATACCAGGACTAAAAACTCTTCAGAGCAAAAAACACCATGAGGCAGTTAGACCCAGGAATCTGCACTATTTAATCCTGTTAAAACCATTTATCAAAGGCAGATTTCAGCTTCACAACCTGTTGCTTGTTGTTCAGGAACCCCACAGTCTCACCCACTGCCTTTTTTTCCAGGCACTATAAAGTCTGCAGCTTTGTTTTCCACCAAGTGACAGTGTCTCCTGCCAAAGGGCAGGGAAGTGCTGATCAGACAAATTGGAAAAGGTTTTCTTAGTTTTCATACCACAGCTTTTCTCTTGTCACTGACATTTTCCAGATTAAAAACTCTCAGTGCTCTACAAGATTCATTTATAAGTGTAAAAAAAAAAAAAATTTCAAAACTAGCTACAGAGGAACCCTATTAAAAATCCAGGACATGGTGTACTGCACAAGCAGAACAGTTTGATATGTACATGCCTGGCTATTTCATGGATGGAAAAAGAAAAATTGACCCAATTACAGGCCTGTCATACTCCACTTCTCTCTTCAGAGTATTGAATGTCACTTAAACCAAAGCAAACAGCCAAGCTTATTTCCCGTGACAAACATCCAGGGACATCTTAAAGTCAAAACGGAAGCAACCAAAAGCAGAAGGCAGAGGAAACTTCGACAAAGCTTCAGAACCTCGTCAGATGCAATTATTCAGTGAGTGCACTCGAATCAATGAAAAACAAGACCCCCCCTTTGCCACAAAAAGCATTGAAAAGTTTCAGGGGGGATGCTATTTGCAGCATTAGCTTCAAAAAAAGCTGCCTTCGGTTTTAATGCTAAGAACAGGTGAGTGAAACCAATACTGAAAAAAACAAATGGGGTACAGAACAACAAACAACAACAGAATTGCTAGTAACAGTAGGAAAAGAGTCAAAGTGAACAGAATTTAATATAATATCCCTCATAATAAACTCCCACCTCATTGCAATTAAAAACTTCAATCACAAAAATCAGTTCTGTCGAAGTAACAATATTTCTTACCTCCTTCACACAACTTGAGCTGCAAACTACTTCGGGGAAAAAAAATGGATCAAACTCCTAAACATAACAGGATTAGAAAAGCTCCAAATGACACCCATACCTAAGGCATGATTTGCCCCAGCTGGAATGGAATTTCCTGATAAAACTAAGGCTGCAAGTTTCAAGCATCACTGACACTTACCAGGAATGACCTCCCTCAGGAGCAGTAGAGAGCAATTGTCATCCTCAGGGACCTATTTGTTCCACCAGGATCTCTTTTCTACTTCCTGTGCTTTGAGTGATTGGGTGGTGCTGTAAGTGCAGCCAGGGCACTGCAGATTCTGTGGGTAATTTTAATAGAAGTGTATTTGACATGGGTCAAATAATCTGGTTATTTGGCTTTTCTGTGGCATTTCTGGGAAGCCAGAGTTTTATGCAATTCCATAAAACAATTGCTGAAATGTCAGGGTGCTCCAGTAGATTAGATACACTAATTTTTGGCTCTCAAAGGATTGCGTTCTTACACGCTGTTACCTTTGAGTGCTTTCAGCTTTGATTAAATCTCAAAAAAGCCCCCTAGTTTCCAGTCTGTGATGCCTGTATAGACCCTAATTCAAAACCAGAACAGGAGTCAGATGAACCCATACAGTGGTGATGTCGTGGATGTCCCATCCCTGGAAGCCAGGTTGGATGGGGCTTGGAACAACCTGGTCTAGTGGAAGGTATCCCTGCCCATGGCAGGGGGGTTGGAACTGGGTGATTTTTAAGGTCCCTCCTAACCTAAAGCTTTTGTCTGTCCTTTTTCCTGGTGACAGTAACGGGCTCGGACTGAAATACCAATCAATTTCCCCTTTACTCTTTAAAGCATTTTCTCCCTTGTAAAAGAGCGTTTGGGCAGAAATTCACAGGCAGTTAGGAATGTTGTCCTGGCAATATCAAAAGCAATGGCTGCCTTGGGACATCAGCCTGGTCCAAGCATTCCAAAGCTGAGGGTGGGTTTTCTTTATCAGAACTCACTGCTCTTTCTCAAAACTAGCAGGCTGCCTCTGGCAGCAGTTCAGAAGAACGTGTCATGTTGATTACAGCCCCTCCCGAAAAGCAGGGAGGTGTCACCATCACAGAAAAGGCATTCCCTGCCCCATGGGGTTACGAAGCTCTACAAAGTCCAGCCTGTTCTTATGATTGTGATGAATTCTACAGGTGTAAAAAAAAAAAAATTAAAACATTATTCATTTTCCTTTTTAATATGCTTAACATCAGTTGTTTTAAGAGACAAACCATTCCAGCTCTCACTTAGCTTTCTACGAACTACAAGGAATTCTTGTAAAACGATGCTGTCACATAGTTTCTTTGCCAAGGTTTAACAAATTGTTTTAATAAAGACTTGCATTATTGAACTAAAGTTGCATTTTAAAGGAAGTTACAATGCTTATTTGTAAGGATTCTAGATTATTGCACTAAAATGTGCTCTTTGAATGATTCATCAATATCCATTTCTCATCCCCTATGTTCTTCTATATTAATGTTTGTTTTCTATATTAATGTTTATTTCTTATTCCCTAATTTGCTGTTGTAGCTAATTGCACAAGATATGCAAGGAGAAACACTAATTACTAAATCAGACTCTGGCTTTTAAAAGGCTCAGGGGAAATAAACCAACAAATGGGAAGACAGGGACCTGTTTATTTTCCCTGCTCCTTGTCTGACGGGCTGCACAAAGAGTCGCAGTGCTTTAAGGGAACACACGGAATCACACGGAACAGTGGCTTGGGCTTTTATGGCTGGGGGGAGGCAGGTTGCTAATCTGTTTTCCAAGCCTGGAGTCCTGACAGGGAATTTGCAAGGTATTAATTGCCATGCGGAATGAATGTCCACGGATGTGTCTTGCTATGCATACGTGTCACAGAATCATTTAGCCTGGAAAAGACTTCCAAGATCATCCAGTCCAACCATTAACTCAGCACTGCCAAGTCCACCACTAAACCATCTCCCCAAGTGACACATCCTTTTCTGAACATTTCCAGGGATGACGATTCCACCAGTTCCCTTGAAAGCCTGTTCCAATGTCTGCTCCACTTTCTTCTCCTGACTGAAGACACAACATGTGAGTTATCTGAGATACCACACGTCATCCTTGGGGCTCACTCTAGAAAGACTGAAATGCTTTTAACCCCTTTGCTGCTGCTTTGTCCCGACTGACAAAATTTTCTGATGTGGGGCTTTCGTCCTTGTTTTCTTCTAGCTGACACTTGTTTGATGACTCCCTGAAAATGCTCCCTCTGAGAGGATGTAAATTAAAGTTAAATGAATGCAGTTTAGCATTCCTGTTTCCCAGGGGTTAGGAGGAGCCATTTCTACTCATTCTCCATCTCTTGGCAGGTGCGCTTGCCAGCTGTAAGGGAGGAAGGAAAGCAACACCTTGCTGGACCCTCATTTTGCCCCACACTGAAAGGAGTGGGAAGATTGTGTAAGATTGGGATGAAGTCAAGCTCCAAGCAGGCACAGTGTGATCCCTATCAACGCCAATGGAATGCTGCCATTTGACTGCCTTAAGGCACCGTGCAGGCCTTAAGCCCTTTGGGTGTTCTCAGTGGAAAAAGTGCTTGGTGGAGACTTCTGAAAATTGCAGAAAATCATTCAGAATTTCTGAAACTACTTCCTTGGATTGACAGATGGAGAATCTTTTTCTTCTCCACCAGTAATGGCAACTTAGAGGAACAGATATTGGTCATTCATGTGGGAATTGTTATTTATTTTTTTTGGTACATGCTCATTAATAAAAACATACAGCCCTAAAATTGAAGAGTGAGTCTCTTGAGGATTTACTTTGTGAAGCCCAGAGACAAAGGTGCTTTTAACCTCACAATCCAACTTAGAAAGACTCTGTGTACTGCTGATCATCTCGGTACAGAAGGATGATGAAACCTATCATCACTAGAAAGAGGCTGTAGAAATTCCTAAGAATCCAACCATATTTTATTGCTGGAAAAAGCTCTTTTAAGATGGCTGAATGGAAGGTGAGGTTCATGAAAAATGTAGGAAAGGCCAGCTGAGTGCAAATACCTGAATTTTTAAAAGGACAGGTTGTGATGCTGACTGGCCACATAACCACATGCTGTCAGTCACTCTCATTAAGTGCTATTTATAGACAACCAAAGTGAGCATATTGGGATGAACAAAGAACTCACTGTGATTTCACAGAGCAGAGGGAAAGATGGTGGAATTATTACACAAATGGTCATGGAGAAGGATAAAATGGTGAACAGTAAAACGCTAAGATGATAAAGTAGAGAGATCAACATTTTCGCTTTCTTCTTCGCTCAGTCCTACTTCAAAAAATAGCAAACTTTTCTCTTAATCAGACTCCTAATTATGGATCCTTTGAATCTGGGAAGGAGAATGAGGAGAAAAAGATGATTAAATCTTGTTTCTTTTTCTCCTCATTCTCCTTCCCAGATTCAAAGGATCCATAATTAGGAGTGTCTTCTAGAATTCAGTTAAGAAAATACCATTTACACATCCTAACACTGAAGAATAATACTTGAATTTTGTGCTTCAAAAACACAATCTACAATAAAAACACAGAGTACTCTGAAAGAGGTTCCACCACATCCAATTTACCTTATGAACACTGGCAGCTGGAGTCCTTTGGCTGGCTCCATCTCCTGCTTTTGAAGACATCAGTGAGATCCCGCACCCCCTTCCAGCCCCAAGCCTTCTCATTCCCAGACTGGAGTAACGTGGCTCCAGCTGGATTTTGCACTGCTAACCGATACTCCCCGACACAGGCTGTGGTCTGCAGCATAGACTCACAGTCTGATCCTTGATGGGGGATGTTTCCACCAAAATGTGGGACTTTACGTTACTTTTCAATGTAATGTGTTTTAGTATTAATTTTGTGGTTTTAAAATTACAAAACCTTGCCGAAAAATACTGAAAAGTCTTGAATCAGACAAATCTAGATTTCACTTCTTTTAATCACTTACTCCTCTACCACAAATCACAGTATTCTTATATTTTCCCTTTCACAGGTAAACAAGAGAATGCCAAGTAAGTCTGCCATTTCCCTGTCCGTTTTCATCTAATTGGTAACATCATCAGGAGAAAACATCTCCATCTGAGATGGCAACGACCATTCAGCAATCTACCAGCAGAAAGGCAGGTCAGAGACAAATTGCTGACATGAGATGTGTTTGGAGGCTCCCGTGCACCGCAGTGAGCAGTGTGGACTGTTTTTCTTTCCACATATTTATGACTCATAATACATCCCAGATCTTGAAACGGGACCGTGTAGTTCTGATGATGAACCAGGGGAGTTATGCAGCTCACTCCCTCACAACTGGTAACTTCGGATGATTGCTTTGCATGATTCACTTGGAACCCTTTGCTGATCCTCATCATGAAAGAATTATAAAAAAAGGGCAGAAAGGGATCATAAGTTTAAGTGTCAAAAACATCTCTACACCTTTCAGAAACAGAGAAACAAGGAAACCAGTAAAATATACATTTGTCTACCATAAAGTGTCAAAATTTAGAGGAATGCACTACCACTTGCTAAACTGTAAACTTTGCTAAAGTTATGACATACATTTTGTGTAAGTCCACATTGTGCATTATTCTCCTTTAGCAAAACTTTTTGATAATTTCAGAATGCTTAACTGGCATAACACAGCCCTCAATATGTTTGGTGTTACATTTAAAAGCTTTCATTTGTTAAAGTTTTCATGTGTTATTAAAATCACCGCTTGGATGTGGTACAGTTTGTATTAAAGAATAATATTCAAACTAAACATACAGCTTTTTAACAGATGTTTAATTACAGCAGCTCCTCAAACTCTGAAATCACTTGTGGATCTCATGTTATTTCAGATGAAACTACTTACATACCAATGTGGGCTACTTTGGCCCATTATCTTTTCACTTTAGTGGGGCATGATGAATTTGGGAGCACGTTTAGGAGCTGGTTCCTAATTGGCAATTTTGTGACAAAATAAACTATAAACCAAACAAGTAACACAAAAAAAAAATCCTTGAATTGTTGTTCTTTTTCTAAGTTCTTTACACTTACCACTAATCCTAAGCATAACCTCAGAACTCACCTCTTGCCTGCAGCCTTAACTTTTTCACTCTCTGCATTCTCCAAGAAGTTGTCCAAGCTCTGATTTATCCCTTTGTAAGTATAAAAGAATGCAGTTATTTATTGTTCAACTGCTGCTTTATGACAGAAAGCTCTTGTTCTCACACTCCTCACGATCTGTGTACTGGAAAGCTCCAGCTTGGAACAGCGGTGGAAATCGTGGTTAATAAATGTGAAACCAGTTGCTGCTGATAAAACCTTATGGGCTAAAATAGTTTTTACTATTTTATTAAAAATAAGAAAGTAGATTTGGTACTTTTTGACATTATCTTAGGCTCAACAATCTCATGATACTCTTCTCCATCTTCCTGAGATAGGTACTTGCTTCTTAAAGCCTGTTTTCTGAATAAAAAGTTTATATAGCTTAAAAACCTTATAACTTAAACCCCAAAAGTGAAGATCAAGGAGTGGAAATTAGAGAGAAAAGAAAAAAGGTTTCCAATAACACACACTAAAGATTTTAAATAAATACTTTAATTCTATTATTGGCATTTACAGGTAGAAAGCATACAGTATGTTACAATTTTATCAAAATGTGAAAAATATGGATGTTACATAAGTAACAAATGTAAAAAAAGTATTTTTCTTACCTTCCCTGAAAGTAAGAAAACTATTCAGCATAGGAAAATATTGATATAAAAACACAGCTTAGGTAAAAAAAAAAAAAAAAAAAAATTGAAGTTTGCACACAGTACAATAGGTTCATCAGATCTGCATGAAGACATAAGAACTCTGTGTGGTTCTATTTTACCTACAACTTTAGAGAACTGGGGGCAATTGGTAAGCTACATTAATGAATCTACAAGTAGTTTTCCCTCATATCCGCTCCAAAATGCTAGAGTGCAGTAATTTTCTATACAATAAATAATTCTTCAAAGTTTCCATCACAGAAAATCATAGAATGCAGAAAATGCCACTCCAAGGTCACAGAGGCTAGGCAGTGCTTTAATAATAATTATGATAATACTTATTATAGTGCTTTATAATGTCGCAGCACTTCAGACGAGTTAACTAATTAGCCCTCACAACACCCCTGTGAGGCAGGGAACTAAGTGTTTTTCCTACCTTTCCACGGTACAGATGGGGAAATGGAATCAGGAGAAGCACAGGCTGCAGCAGCAGAACAGCCAGGCTGGGAGGCCAAGAGATGTGGGAATGGAGAGGCTGCTGTAAGCCAGGGGGCTGGGCTGGGCTGACAAATGAC